>VZRQ01009621.1:205190-413035 GCA_013397975.1 Machaerirhynchus nigripectus
ACTAGTGAGGTTTTCAGACACTGTGGGTCTGAGGGGAACCTGAGAGGGGCTGCAGGGTCTCGGCTGAGGCCCAGCTACCGGAGGCCTGACAAAGACTTAATATAAAGTCTCTGTACGAGAGAACAGAAGTATTTCCATGCACTACAGTTCATTATGCTTTATGGCTAAAATCGGTGTGATAAAGAAGCGCTTTATTTTCCCCAAATATATAATTCAGGGAGATGGTGTGGAATGTGCGAAATGGTATGAAAATACAAATTAAAAATTAAATGAAGAAACGGCCATTTGGAAATGCAGTAATGTAGCCTCCCACCAGGCTTGCACATTAAGCTCCGTTTCATATTTCTTGTGCACATAATTGTCCACGGTGAAAAAACGAAGAGTGTAGAGATGCTGTTGTCTCAGCATGGCAAGAACGGTCTGCAACACAGCTCAGCTGCAAAATCACAGAATCGTTTATATTGGAAAAGACCTTTAAGACCATCAAGTCCAACTGTTAATCCAGCACTGCCAAGTCCAGGACTAAAAGAGTAAAGAATGTGGGACATGCAAAGCTTGCAGAAAGCTGTCTGGTGACACAGATGGCATTTTTGCTTCCTGTGGGAGGAGAAAAGCACTTCCATGCGACCCAGTCCATTAGGTTTTATGGCTAAAGCATTCCAACAAAATACTCTTTTCCCGAATATATTATTTGTGATGCTGGTGTACAAACAAAATTTGGTAAATAAAATTTTTAATCCTTTATTTGCTCCTAGACATAACCTGGTGTCCTGTAGAGATTAATTGTAGGTCTACAGGAAAATGAAGTTATAGTAAATTACTATTTAAAAAAAAAACTTTCCTGGGAAGATTATATGTGTGTTGCAGCAAATAATATATTGTACGATACAATATAAGAATGCATTGTATACAAGAGATAGATACACAGACTAATTTTTTAAAACTTAATTGAAATTTGTATTGTTCTTAAGAAAAAGTACTGAGTGGCCCAAGCTGACTCAAGTGTCATGTATGAAATGTGTGAAAAAGACCAATGGCTTTAGTGTTTTAGGCATGTTTAGCATGAATAGAGTAATACTGCCTCAAATATTTCTTTTCTATAAACTAATCCCCAGTGTAAAACTACATGAATATTAATCAGGAAGGTACTTAAGTCATTTCTCTCTGGACAGACTCGATGTAACCTAGTCTTAATTTTGTTCCCTGTGGTTTTTTGAAGTGGTCTAAACTTGTAGGCTGTGCTCTGTCCTCGCTATTAGATGTCAAACTGCTTTTATACTTCTTGCCTATTGTCATGTCCTTAAAGTCTTCTCTTCACATGTCTTCTCGGCCTTACTTAGGTTAAAAGCAGTACAACATTGCTTATAAGCACTCTAAAGCTTACTTCAAATTTTACAGAATCTCTCAACATTACTGTATCTGGCTTGCTTTCTTCTTGTGTAATTAGCTCCACTTTCTACTTGTTTTTCAAGTTAGTTGTAGTTTTTGTGTTCTATGTCCCATCAAGATTCAGCTTAGTGAGATTCACTCTATTGAATGTGATGTTGCAGCAAGACACTCTGTGCTTTGGCTTCCAGTGTTCTTTAAGTGGTCTGTGAAGGCAAATGTAAAGTGATTATTCTCTCTGAGCTTGGAAACACTGTGAATTGGAGATGCACCTGAGATCCATGTTCTTGTGGGGATGTTTTTTTAGCCAAAGGAGTTCCAAGGGAAGGAAGGTGACATGTAGTAGCCAGATTGGCTTGATACATATGCTCAGAAATTTAATGATTTCGAATCTGTGAAAGAAATAATCACACACTTGGCTTTCTGTTTTGTTGTAGATGAAGCTCCACTTCATCTACATAGTATAAAATGCATGAATCTATACAGGTCCCCTTGGAGATACTTTTTTCTATGTTAATCATTTAATCAACAGACTTATGCTAATGTGTGTTTCTTACCCTTAATTTCTCAGTAACATTTTGTTGATGTGGTATACAGGAATGGTGTTCCACAGCTTTGGAACACAAGTTGAGTAGTTGTATAAATAACTTACTATGTTATTGAGTGGAAATGAATTGCCGTGGACCACAGTGAATCTGTGAATAACCCTTAAATCCCGCACTGTAACAAGATCCAAAAGTACATCACAAGTTAAATATGTGTGCTATGCTTTCAGCATCTTTTTAATAACAGTCATTTGACTATTTAGGCCACATGCTGCTGTAGGGAGAATACACTGGAACTCAAACTAATGTTATCCCTTGATTTTTATCAGGTCTTAGTTCACATAATGTAGGTTTGTCGGTTTGTAATTTTAATTTTTTTTTCTGTTTGTTTGTGTGTTTGGGGTTCTTTTTTAATTTAGAATTGTTGGATTTTGGGAAATTACTGTCAGGCTTGTAACAGTTCATCTTTCATTTTTCTGGTCAGTCTGTTGTCCATACTCTGGATTCTTGAGGAGAAGGGTGTTCTCTACACAGAGAATCACAGAATCACAGAATGAACTAGGTTGGAAAAGACCTTTAAGATCATCTAGTCCAACCTATGACCTAACACCTCCTCATCACTGGGTGCGACATCCAGTCTTTTTAAAAACATGTCCAGGGATGATGACTCCACCACCTCCCTGGGCAGTCAATTCCAGTGTGCAGTCACTCAGTGAAGAATTTTTTTCTAACGTCTAACCTAAACATTCCTTGGTGCAGCTTAAGACTGTGTCCTCTTGTTCTGTCAGCTGTTGCCTGGGAGAAGAGACCGACTGATGACAACCACGTTTCATGTAGTTGTTAGGGTTAGGGTTAGGGTTAGGGTTAGGGTTAGGGTTAGGATTAGGGTTAGGATTAGGGTTAGGATTAGAGTTTAGGGTTAGGGTTAGGGTTACGGTTTGGGGGTTAGGGTTAGTGTTAGTTTTCCGTTTCGTGTTAGGATTAGGGTTAAGGTTCGTGTTTGGGTTAGGGTTTGGGGGTTAGGGTTAGGGTTATGGTTTGGGGGTTAGTGTTAGTGTTCCATTTTGTGTTAGGGTCAATGTTAATGTTTGGGTTACGGGGTTAGGTTTAGGGTGAGGTTTAATATGCCATTTTGTGTTCGTTTCAGAGCTAGGCTTAGTGTTCAGGTTAGGGTTTGGGAGTTAGGTTTATGGTTAGGGTTAGTGTGCCATTTAGTGTTAGTGTCAGCGTTAGGGTTAGTGTGCGGGTTAGGGTTGGTGTTCGGGGTATATCTCTATACCTTCAAGATAAAGGGGCTGAGATCTCATTTAAATCCTCTTTTTAAAAGTAGTTTTTTGAGCATTTTATCTTGAAACTGATTTCTTTTTAAAATAGTCATTCAATTGTCCAATTTCAGAATGTTTCAGGATACAATAACAGCCTAGTTGCAGCCCTGATTTAGATAATGGCTATAACAACACTTACTAAAACCTTGAAGGTGGCAGAGATAAGTTATCATCTCCTTAGGGTCACTGCTCATTTTTTTGGTGGGCTTTCTGCAGAATTTAGATAGTTGTATTCATGTTAAAAATGGAAATGGACAATCTGACAATGTAGCTCAGAACTTGAAGGTTTTTCCCAAGTCTTTGTAGATGAAGGGTTTTGTACTTTGAAGCTATAATTTTTAAGATAGGTACAGAAGACGAATTCTGGGAAGATTTCTTCTTAGGCAGTTGCCTTCTCTTAAACACCAGCAGCCTTGAAATGAGTGCAGAGGTATGTGCCATATAATGCATCACATACTGACTTTCTTTGGTGCATATGAAATGGTAATTTTAAGGTCTGTGTGGATGTTGGGGGCAGGGAAATTTGCATTATTTTCTGCTCTCTCCTGAGTCTACAAGTACCCACTGGTTTATAGTGTTTTTCTTTGGAAACCCTGTTCTGCAGAGAGAAAACCTACACCTCTGAATCCTAGAAGGGATAACTGAGGAAGATACCCTCCAAAACACTGATGTGTTTGATTAGCTGGTGATATAGTAAAGAGAAATAAATTGAATAGTAGCAGTTTATGAATTTTAATGTGGTTTTATTCACATACTGTTTTAGTGTATTTTTAGTTTTCCATATATAAACTATGCAAAGGACTGATTAATCAGAAAAGTAATTCTTAAATGTAAATCCACAGAATGAAACCAAATCACATTTCAGGAAATATGGCTAAGAGAAATATTGTTTATTCACAGAGCTTGGATGTGGATATGAGAAAATACACTTTGGTTTGAAGTAGGTGTAAGACAGAAAAACATTCTGAGTATGTGTGTACCAGTTAACATACAATGCTCCACTTAATACCAGCATTCACTAAACTCTGATGCTCTTGGGGGGCACAAGCATATGCTATTCCTGGCTATCTTTGCTGAGCAGCTGCAGGCAACTCAAAAGGAATTTCAGTAATGCTTGTAATGAACCTATCTAAGCAGGGAATCTGCTGGTTTTTTCTCTCCAGCAATAGGGTCCTGGAGAGCAGGGGCTGAGGAAGCTTAGGTCAGGTTGTGGTGTCATGAGTTTTTTTGAGCCAATCTAACAACTCACTGGCACTGGGAGGAGAGAGACTTCCCTTTTTCCCCTGCTCCCAGCTGCACTGCTCTGACACCATCCATGGTCTCTGTAACCAGAGACCATGCTCACTGTATCCCAGCTCACTCATCTGAGGACATTCGCCCTCAACACCAATAATAAAAAAATTCCCAAAGCAAAAGCCCTAAATTTTCTGTTCCATGTCTGGGTAGTAGCTGGGAGCAGGAAAAAGCTGAGCAAGCATACTGGTTTTGGTGCCTGAGACAAAGATGGCATTTAAAAACAACTGGATTTAGGGATCCATGCCTGATCCGGAGAAACTGAAGAGGGATACTTTGCTGCTTGCTTCTCAAGTATGAGCAGTGGGCTGTGGAGTGATGAAAAGAAAGGTCTATATATCACTCCCGGAAGTAGGGGGTGTCTGTAAGGAGTTGGAAGGGGAATCAGTCCTTGGAGCATATTGACTGAGAGTTGCAGGGAAGAGAAACAGGGACATGTTCAGGAGAAGGCAGGCAGAAAAGAAATGGGGCTGAAAGTATGAGCAGAGGTGACAAGGAAAGGAGAGACAGTGGTTACTGGAGTCACACTGTGTTCACTTACCACCCAACACTGGACTCTAGAGGTAGGTGGAGAGTCAGTGATGGGGTCCCAGCTGCTGGAGAGTTCCTGTGCCTGTGTATCCAGAGGCTGCAGTTCTTTATCCAGAGTAAGCCAAGTCCGCTGCAATGTGTCAAAGCACTTTTTTCACCCTACTGAGAGTAGTAGGGAAGCTGCTGATTAGTGCTTACATATGCATCTTATCCTGGTGGTTCTTCCATCTGTCTGTACTTTTAAGATCTTTGGATTCCAGTTGTCATTTGTGTGTTTTCCAGACAAATTCCTATTAATTTTTAGTCTCTAGGGTGTTGTTCTTTATTTTCGCATTTCATACTTTCCTGCTTTGCAGCTGGTCATGTTTTGAGTTGGTTCCAACAATAATTTGCTCAGCAACCATAAAACTTTCTGTAATGTTACTTTATTCTTTAAAGAAAAAAAAAGCTAAATGGCTTTGACTCCTTGTAGGTGATCACTGAAGGGACTAAGTTTTGCAAGTGACTTGTGTCTGTTTGATGTTCAAGCCTACTGTGAGTTGAACCCTACCATTAACTTCCATCTACCTGCTATGATTATAACATAGCTCGGATTTGCAGCCCTTTGCCTTCTGTTTCTGTCTTCCCATTCCACTCCCAGTTCCTCTGCAGCAGCATATCTTCCAAAGGAACATGTTCCTTATTTGAGGATTATTGCTGGAAACTGAAGTCCTGCAGGAGTCTCCTAGGGAAGTGATGGTTTTGTATGATAAGGGAGTCACCTGAAACTGTGACTGTGATTCTGCTTTCTACGCTTCATGTTCACTTGTGTAACATTAGTGCAAATGAGATCACAATGGGATTGTGAATTTAGTGCTCTGTTTGTATATAAGTGCATTTAAAAATTCAGAGAAAAAACATGAAATTTGGAATTGTCTTTAAGGCAAGCATTACTCTAAAATTACCTAGTTTAGGTAAATGAGCATATATATAAAGCATCTGTCTTAAAAGATATACATCCTGTCTTCATATTGTGCTAGAACACGTCCATGAAGGCTAGAAGTGGAATTAAAACTTTAATTTTTTGTTTTTTGTAAGCTTACATAGTTAGTATACTCTCTTCCCCCCATTTTATTTGAGGAATATATAAATGAGTTGAATGGAAAATTAAAAATATGCAATAAGATCTTTGAACAGTATTTGTGATGTAAATCTATTATCTAGCTTTATTCTTTAATGTGCATTAGCAGATCTTTTTCTGTGGAACAAAGAGTGACTGAGATATGGAATGAAATTATGTAGAGGATCTATTTTGAGAGTAACATATTTAATATCATTTTAATTTCTCTTATAATCCCATATTTTCATGTAACAGACTGGCCATACATACACTATAAGAAATGGTAAAGCTCACTCTTGTGGTATATTAAGAGAAGTGCAGAAACAACAGCCCCTTATTCTTCAGTGATTTTTGTTTGCATGTAAATGTTAGAAGTGACCCCCCTTCCTGCTTTCTGTAGATGTAGCTGTGATATTTTCATTCTTCTTGTCTTGCTGAACACGGTTTCTTTTGTTCTATTTTTCTTTCTGTGGTCTAAGGAACTTTTCAGAATCGATGCAGTGCACTGTCAGGCTGCTGGACAGGTATTAATGCTTACAGCACCACTAACCAAAGCTGCTTTACTAAAACTCACTGGCTTTTCATCAATCATGAAGTTACGAATGCAGCCAATGAAGGAATTGCGTGTAGTCAAGCTTGATGTTAGCAGAGACTCTGGAAGAAGGAGATCAAAAAAATTAAATCAATAAAAATTTAGAGCTCATGAGGGGCAAAATAATCAGTTTGGTGGCAGAATCTTTTAAATTTGCTAGTAAGTGCAGCTCTTCTGAATCTGCTGTGGTTCTTTGAAAACATTTGGCCTACTGCCAGTGTCCTAGAGGCCATAAAAGTATGGTTAGTTATCTAGTTTTGTAAAACTCTTGCTACTACATTGTCAGTAGAGACACAATTTTGCATTTTTTGATAACTACATTTTCTTTTAAGTAACAGAGTAGATGAATCCCAGTGTCTGTTTTTGCAATTTAGCATCACATGTATTGTCATCTGTGTCTGATTTGTTAGTTTGCATCCGGTCGGCTGTATCTGCATGGCATTATTTAGTATTATATCTTGTTTGTTGTTGCGAAGTTCTGTGTAAGAGTTTCCTGTGCCAGGTTGATAATAGCATTATGGAGCCAATGTATGGCATTGCTTTAATATTCTATAATTAATGCAGAAATAGAAGGCTCTATATGAAGCAGAACAGCAATTGCAATTACCCCTTTATATTATCTCTCTGGGAAGAGTTTTGTCCTAATAAAATTCCAGTTTGGATTTAAAGAGTGAGCAGGCATCTGTGCATAGATTTTATTATTCCCTTTAGGCTCATTTTACCTCCTGGTAGCGTGGGATGGATGTGAACACCACGCACTCAAGCCACTAATCCAAGATAAGCATTATAATGAATTTTGTAGTTACAGCTGCTAATGATTGACATGCAAGGCTCAGGGAAATAATACTGCATGTTTTCAATGAGAAATGTACTGGAGTTGACTTAAAAATTGAATCACGTAGTGTTGATTACAGTTTGTATATGAACCCCAACAGAGTAGCTCTGTCTGTTGAATAAGGGAAGGAAATGTAGTAATCTTGGCCCATGCTACACAGATGGTCTGTGAGTCACAAATACACAGGAGGAGAAATCTGTCTAATAGAAACCCCTAGTCAGAAAAAGAATCTCCATGTTTTGTGTTCAAAGATGCCAGTGCTTAAAGAAGAGGAAAGAAGCCTACCAGCAACTAAACCTTGGGACTCCAGTTACAGTGACAGTGAGTTTCCAATCCCATAAATAAATTAATCGCTTCTTAAAAAACCAGCATGCCCACATGGGAAGGTAAAATAGAAAAAAAAGGAATTTTGTTTGTAGTTGGCTGACTTCTCTACTGAATCTGTATCTTACCCTCCAGCAGCTGTAAATGTTTTAATTTCAGTGAAGCAGCACATTTTTTTCTTTGAGAACTTGAGGCAGAACATTTCTGACCAGCTCTTGAGCCTTTGAATTTTACCAGGTTGTTCACATGTTTTGTTCTTTTTCGAAATGAAAAGTAAGTCTTTATGCTTTCTCTGGAACAGGGTTGAAATCCGAGAACAATGTACCACAAAGATACCAAAAACTTACCTGGTACACCCCCAATAAACACGGGCTCCCTGTGGTCAATTGCCTTTGGATTTAGTGGCCCTACCACGTGGTTGACTTCAGAGTCTACATCCAGCTGCACCACATTTGCGTCTCTAATAACTGAAAGGAGAAGGAACAGGGATCAGCAAGAAGTAGCACACGAGTTTTCTATGACAGACAGGAATTAACTGTTTGGTGTGAGTAGTTGATTTAGTGTTTGCTAGATTGGGTGTGAGCCGTCAGTGACAATTTGAGGGTGGATTCTGGCATGGAGCAGGGCCAACGGAAGATACACTGGGAGCAAGGGTGCTTTTGAGTGGGGCTCTTGATCACTGGTGGCAGTCTTCAGGCCCCAGGTTATGAGCATACAATGGCATGTGGCTTAGAAAAACTTTGCCCAATCACTCCCAATCAGGGATGTGTTAGAATGCAGTGAGGTGTCTCCCTTGCTTGTGTGCCTGGATTTCCTTCAGAAGGAAACCAGAATGCTTGTGGAAAGGGTGCAGACTTAGATCTCTTCTGCAGTGGTAGTGGAAGACATCAGCATCTAGACAGGAATATGAGGGGATTCAAAGTAGCCAGGGTTTAGGAGTACTTTTTGACTTTCAAAACCAGGAAAGAAGGATGATTGTCTGGCACAGAGGCAAAATCCCAGCTGTAAACATCTTTATGCTATGAGCAAAAGGTTCCCCACATCTGCCTTGTTATTTGACTTTTAAGAGCAGCATATACTTGTGCCTACTGCATTCTATCAACTTATTTAACCTCTAATTGGGAAAGGAAGAATATAATCTGGTAAATAAGTTACGAAAGGTAGCCAGCATTTCAGCTAGGCTGCTTTCTGTTCTTCGAATAAGGAACTTCCATCTTTGTTTGTTCTTCCTATCTTCGTAGGAACTTGTGCTTGTCCTTGCAGGAAGCTCTACAGTTCTGTGTCTGAGGGGTGAGTAAGACTGTGTCTTTCACACAAACTTGGGTCTTGACAGGTGAAAAAGAAGAACTGAAAATTGTTCTTTATTGCCAATGCTCTAGCCCATGGAGATGGATACCTGGGAAGGGGGAGATGGGCTCTTCGACCTTAATTAGAGGATGATCACCTTTTACTGACCTGCAATTCGATGCCACCTGCCATCGCAGAGACTCTGTTTCAGTGTCACCGAAGTTGAAAAATCCCGGATTCCATTATTCAGTTTCACAGTAACCTGAGGGAAAATAATGTAATCATCACTTTAAACCTCCTCCTTTTCTCTTTTTACCTTCTGTTGTAATAATGTATTCCCCACTCAAAACCTGTCAAGTATCCAAGAGAAAGGAAAACATGATTTCATTAAATTCTTCAAAATAAAGTACCTTTTAAATCCAAATTTATTTTGTTTGGGTTTTTTCAATTGTTCAGATTCAATAATTCTGAGACATTCCTCATTATCTCTAGGAAGAGTTCAAAAAAAGATTTAAAAATAAGAGCTAATTTCACTTACTTACTAGTGCCTCTACTCTATAATTTCCTGTGTGGTAAATTAGTGTTTAGAGGCATCAGATGATGTTTTGGAAACTTGCTAGCCACTTAATAAAGAAAACAGTAATGAAATACCCAAGTATAAACAAGCAGAAAAGATGTGAGAAAGGAATAGACAGCAAATTTAAGAATGACTTTTAAGTTTCTTGTTCAAGCTTACCAATAAATCTCTGGCAGAGCCAGAAAGTGAACTTAATTCTGAATTTTGCACCTCTGCTTCATTTAATGGATTAATATCTTTCTGCATGGAAATGTTCCAGCAGCAGCAAAAGAGTGTTGTGCCCCTACTGTGGGGCATGAGATTCCTGGTGGTGATTGCCAGAGAACTCCACACTCCGAGTCCAAACACTCAGGCTTTTCAAATGTCAAAGTTGTCCCTGATTATGCTGACACCATGTGGACTGAAAATCACACAATCATAGAATGGTTTGGATTGGAAGGGACCTTAAAGATCTTCTCATTCCAACCCCTCTGCTGTGGACAGGAACACATTTCATGAGATCAGGTTGCTCAGAGCCACATCCAACCTGGTCTTCTGACATTTAATGGGATGGGCCATCCACAGCTTTTCTGGGCCAGGTGTTCCAGTGCCTCACCACCCTCACAGTAAAGAATTTCCTCCTAATATCTAATCTAAATCTGCTCTCTTTCAGTTTGAAGCCATTCCCCCTTGTCATGTCACTACATGCCCTTGTAAATAGTCTCTCCCAGGGAAACAACTTATATTTAATTCTAGAGGGTCTCTGTTTTGACACAGTTGTTACCAAGAGATATTAAATATCTTTTTTCCAGAAGGGCACCAACAAACACAATTAAAATGATCCTCATGTTCTCTTTTATCCACCCTTGGACAAAATGTATAGATTAAAGCAAATAAAGAATCATGAGAGAAAGTGTCTCCTTAATAAATCACCCAGACAAGCTGTACTGATAGAGATGCGTATATTTAAAAAATGAAATAAAGCTGCTGATCTTATTTGTCCAGCAAAACAGTTTTCACAAACAGGTCTTTTGTAGTGCATTCAAAGAGAGCAGATAGTTAATGGTAAAGAAACACAGATCCTTACTAAGAAGGTACTGGACTGCTGCAGTGACAAACAGGGAGGAGCTGCTTTTCCAGGGTGAATTTTGTTTATGAATTGCATATGCATTACACAGGAAGTGAGGTGTGAAGCAGTAAGTGAAGCAGTACCTTTTGTTAGACCAACTAATACAGTTGGGAAAACCAGACAAATTATTGGACATGCAGACCTTTAGTTAGAGCTTTACATAATAAGTTCTATACTGGACTGGTTCTATACAGACTCAGCTAATGATACACATCAGCACAATGTACTTAAGACTTTCTCTGTTAGTTCACCAAGGACTAGATACAGGGGTAAGAATGGGCTTCATCTTACCTAATCAGCTGTCCAAAGTTAGGTGCCTAAATGAAGCACCTGTTCTCTCTATAGCCAATATAGAAAAAAAGTCTGAAAAACAACTATTTAGTCACCTAATTAGACACCTGCTTTAGGATAGGAGTAATCATGATGTTAAACTGTCTACTCGGTCACTCTGCTGTAAGTTCCTGCTCTTGCAGGAGAGGTGAGAGTATCTCCTCAGGTGTTGCATTTCTAACTGAGGCACAGCCAGCCTCACTTAAATACCCTTCCACTTTGATTGACAGGTAGTGCCTTGCAGTGATTCAAGAGTATCCACACTGCTTAGTCTCTTGACTGTGCCCCGAGTTTCTCCTCTGCAAGAAAGACCAAAAAACTGCCAAGATTTCCTATGCGCTAAGTCTTTGCTTGTGTTGTCCACTTAAAACTGAAATTTATTACTGTATGTGTGCAATGTGTAGCATTAAGAGATCCAGATTTTACCAATGAACACAATAAAAAATAATAGCAATAGCAACAGCTATCTGGTGAATTAATTTCAAACCTCTCTCTTTCATTTGAGATCCAGAGCCTGTAGAAACCAGGCCAACAGACAATCTTTTCCTTTCCCTCACTCTTTCCATCACACACATATCTAATAAAGAAAGAAGAGACTGAGTGTAACTCAGACTTATCTTTTAAGAAATAAGAAACAAAAAATTATGGATAGTTACCTTACTTGTAACTGTGATACATTTTTAATGTGTGGGTGAAAGAGCAGTGCCAAAGAGTCAGTGCTTTTGCTTCCTTTCAGCTGATAATGAAGTATTTATAGCTTGTATCACTAAAGTCATCTGATCTTGTCTCAGGTGTTATCTTTTGTATTTTAAAATAAATATTTGGTTTGCCTAATCTAAGCAGTTATCGTATTTAGGAGAGAAATAAGAATCAGTTAATGGCAAATTTGTAAGACAAAATCTGCATGTAGCAAAGCCCAAGTAGGTGGAAGAGAAACCAGTCAAGGCAGTGGAGGAGATGTGACCCATTATACCTGTCCATTTCTCATGTGCATATTCAGGTACTCTCCATTCACGCTGTGACCATGCAGTAGGATTCCTGAGCTGCTTCGGGGACGTATTTCAAAAACAACTTCAAATTTCAGGCCTAAACTGAAGGATTCATCTGTGAAGTAAAAAGAATAACATTCTTTTTGTACTGAGTTAGTGATGAAATTGGACATTTATTCAAAGTCAAAATAGAACGTCAAACCTGTGTGGTTTTTATTTGTCCTTAAAACTACTGAAACGTGAGATAGTATGGTGTGCTGTCAGTGACCCATTTCAACTTCTGTTTTGATTGTGTTTGCTTCGAGTACTAATAAAGGTTTATTTACTTTTCTCATTATTTTAAAAGTGTATTTTGTTTAAAAATATTTCTTAGCAATGTAATGCACAGCAGAAAGTAAATGATCTGTATTTTTTGCCAGTTTCTTGTGCAATTTCCTAGGCACTCAGCAGTCATTATTGAGTGAGTGGGAGTTCACTTGAGCTTTGATAATGCAGTAGGAGAAACTCCCTTTTTAAATCTGGTGACAAGCCAGGGAGCAAATTAGAAACACTTGTCTGATTCTTCTTGGTGCTGCCAGTGAATAGGGTTCTGCAGTCTCCTTTCTTGTTCAGATCAGAGCCTATGTGACCAAAACACCCTCATAAAACTCTTCCTGGAACACAGCAGGCCTAAATGACAGAAAAGATGTATTTTGTCATGCTCTTCTGTATCAAGACATGCAGAAGCCTTTCTGCAGGATTTTTTGATTGCATGTTGTTTTATTAATTAACAAAATAAGGGATGACCATTTGATGGTGTACTTGGTCTTGGCCACATTGACTTCTATGATAACTTCTAGCATATTATGGTCTGCTTCTTTGGTAAATTATTCTTATTATTTGAAATACATACATACAGATGTGTTTATGTAACAACTTGTTAAGTTTCATCGTGACACTGTGACCTGTCAATATCATCTGCTTACCACAATAGTGATCTGTTTCTGACAATCCTTACAGCTCTCTCATTCTCTGAAATTACCACACCCTTTTGTGAAAAATGCCATTCTGAAGCACAGTGAATACTACAGTCCTAATTTGGGATACATTTGTTTGAGAGTATATTACCAAGGACGACATATCCTCCTTCTGATGAAAAGTATGTTCCTGCTTCTGATGGGCCTTCAAAGCAAGGTGTTACACTAAATGTCTGCGAAGCTGAAGTAAGTGATCTTCCATTGAGCTGTAAGTTGCTGAGACAGCCACTAAAGCTGTAGACAGAGTTAATCTGAGGGGTAAAAAAACCCTTGATTAGTAAATAAACTCCTTGTGGAAGGAAATAAATTCTTTTATCTTTACTTTTACTTGTTTATAAACTGTAAGGCTGTGATTGTCTGGTGCATCAGTTTTGAACTAAAAAACAATTTCCAGAGAAGGGAATCAGGAAAAATGATTCTTATAGCCTCTCATGTCTTTTTGATGACTTCAAGGTAATTCCAGCTTGTGTTGTTTCTCAAACAGTCCTTATTGAACTGTGAGAAGCAAAGCACAACTAGGGCAAGGTAGTACTATACATATACCTCATAGCCTCAAGGCAAGACAAGGGTCTACTTTTTCACAGTGGTTTATCTATCTTGTTAGGCACAGAACACTAAAGATTGCCTTAAAAGAGACTGTTATGTTCATTTTTGGTTTAACACTCCTTTCCATATACTTCAGTACCAAGCTGTGGAACAGAATCCTGACCTCTAGGTACTTAAAACAGAGGTACTAAGACAACATTAAAATCTCTCCAAAACTCGTTCTGTATCTCAGACCTCAGGGTGAAATTGATCTCACCTAACATTACTTGTCTCATCTAATTTTGGATGTCACTAAGATTTCTCTGTTCCTCATGGACCATTGGTTTCCCAGCTGCTGCTGCAAGGCTATGGAAGCCTAACACAGGTACCACCAGCCCAGTCCTGCAGGAGCTTTGCTCTATACATGAACTGAGCTGTCTGCTCCTCAGCAGGATGAGGGTCAAGACCTTACTAAGCTTTTGTCTGATCTCATCCCTACAGTCATCTTTTGTATTAACTTTCCATAGAGGTATGGGGTCTGTACATGGAGGTCTGCTTTACCTGGATGTTTTTTACGGCTTTTCCGGGAGCTACACCTCCAATATAGAGTGGTTCAGTGACTTGCCAAGTGTTCGCATTCCCATCAAAAGATTCTTCTAGTACTCGGAGACCATCAATTATCAAGCGACCAATATTTTTGCCTCTGATAAATATCACCTAGGAAGGGAAGAAAAAAATCTGGAAGATTACTTTCATCTGTTACGGGATCACTGCTGTACAGTGGAAGATGAGATATTTGAGAAGAAAAGTATGTTAGAGATACTCTACAAGCCTGTTTTGTTAACTGCCAGTGTTCTTTGCTGGACAACACTCTTTTTTCACATTCTAGTGAAAGCTAGATAGTAAAACTGCTGTTTTTCTTACATTTTGGTGTATAAGACAGAGGTAATCAAGGTGTCATGAGGTCTACTGAGATCTACCCATCTTATATCTGCGTACATGATTCATTGCTACCTATCACTGTTAGCATTTTCACAGTCTTCATTCGTTTTATGGTATGGATTCATCCAACCTGCTTTAAACACCTAAATTCCCAAGTCAGTAGTTTAGTAACTGTAGACTTCCTCTGTAGATAAGGAGGAGAGAGAGATACCTACAGAGGGAAATTCACCTTGACTCCTAAAATTGTCTTTTTATTTTTATAGGCTACTGAGGTAGCCTAAGACAGCTGTACTCCTTTCTTAGGCACTTCAAAGACATCTGCTGAAAAAAATTATTCTAGTCCTTCCCTTCTTAGCTCTCTTAACTCTTAACTGCCTTACTGTTCTTTTTTCCTTCATTTCTGTTCAGCTGTTACTGTTGGGAATTGCTGAATTTTTGTAACTGACTCACTTTCCCATCCCTAGTTAATGACTTGATAAAATGCTGCATGGAAATTTAAAAATATTGATGGAAATTTCTCAACATATAGGTGTGTTTATGAATACATGAGTGAAAACTCACTGAGCTGTCACATGAGCAGTGTCTTTACTGCAGTCTTGATAGCATGTGCCATCATGATGATTGCTTTCTTTTACTTACATTGTGCCACAGACCATCATTGTATTTCTCGTGGCTCTTAATCCTTATCTTCTGATGACCAGCATTAAACATAAAAATGAGTCGGCCATGAGCAACAAAAAGGGCCATGAAGTTGGTCTCTTTTTGATCCGAAACGTAGAAAATCATTCCATGAGATGAGTGAGTTTTCAGACTGATAGAGAACTGAGCTCTGGCACATAAAAACACAATATTAACATTAAAGCAGATACATTTGATTTAAATCAAACAGTAGGCAGAGGGAGACTGAGATTTCCTTTAATCCAAAGAAATATTCATCTTCTTTATGGACGTGGTGTTTCTGAGAAACATTCTGTGATGGTTTTTTAAGCAGAAGTCAAAGTTGGAGAAGATGCTGCCTGGCAAGAAACTTGTTTTCAAAAATTTAAATCTCTGGAGTGAATAAATTCAATGCAGACCACCAAAATCTGACACTATATACACTACATTTCCTTTCGTGTTGAACAGCAATCTTGGGGGAATTTTTAAGTGTGATGGCATGGAGGCCTGGTTTAATGTTATTCCAGACTCGGTCTAGGCTTCCCCTTCCTTGTAGTTCCTTGTGAAGTCCAAGACAACATGGGAAGTTATACCATTGTTGGTTCAACCTTGTCACAGTGAAAATTTCTCGAGTGATTGCTCTTATTACTTATGGTCTAAAACATGGCAAAGCTGTATTGGTGTAGTGTCAGAACTGATTGCTCCTTCTTTTGATGTCAGGTGACTAACCTAGTTTCCATTCTTCATATTGTCTCAAGGATCTATACATTCCCAATTGCATGTGTGTATACATTCCACAGACACTCTGTCCCTTGCCAATATCAGTTGTTTTAAAATGCCACAACTCATTGTTTGTTTTTAATGAACATTACAATAACAAAGCTTTAGTAACAGCTGGAAAATAAATATGTGTCATAGTAATGAAGGTGGGATGAAGATATTAGAGTTTGGGTTTTCCTTCATATGGGTACCATCAGGACTGCTCTTAGTAAAACACTATTGAATCAAAATGAACATAATGATTTTTAAAATTTAAATCAGGAAAGAACACTCTTTTTTCTGAGTTAGTGGTCTGGTATGCTTCCAGGAAGTGCGGGGTTGTTGAAGTTATAGTCTTTAATGGAAAGTATTAAACTAAAATTCTTGTTGGATTTTGAATATTGCGTGACATACTCTGTGGGAGCCTGAAAATTACATGTCAACAATATCTGGACTCATTATTACTTACATTTCCATTATGGCTTGAATTGAATAAGATTTTCATAGCTTTATGTCCTACTGCACTGTGAAGATTCCTAACCATTACACTACTGACAAGATCCACTCAGCATGTTACTGCTTCCTTTCTGCTCTAATGCCTTTGCTTCTTGGGTAAAGAGACTGATTATTGTGCATTGCTTGTATAGAACTAACATCCTCAAAAGCTTCATATGAATAGGCAAGGACACACATTTTGTTAATAGGCAGTGAGGATGAAGGCTCCACGAGATGGATGTAACCGGAAACACATTCTATGTACTGCTCTTACTCAACTGAAGCACCTTTTAATATAACCTAACAACATGTTCTACACAAACTGTAGTCTAAGATATAAAGGAAAAAAGCCAGGGTAACAGCAGAAATGTGTCCCTTTTAAAAAATTTTGAAATACATCTTTCTCCTCTCCAGCATATTTCATTTTTATTTCTGAAGTCACTTTACCTTTGACTGAAATCCTTTGGTACGTGATCAAATTCTTGCCGGCTGTTTGCTGTTCCTCCAAACTGATAGGCATGTTCAGTTGCCTTGGGATTCATGGGCAAGTGGCACTGGGGGTCTCTTTGCAAATTCACTTGATACAGTTTTTTGAGTCCAGATGAAGGCTGTGAAATCTTGTCTTTATCTCTTCCCACCTACATAGAAAAAGAACTATTAACCAGAATTTTAAGCTAATATTGGACATAATAAAATAACAGATCATTTATATATGAACTAGTAATGTATTATTTCCCTACATAAATACCACGATTTTTCCCAAGTCAAATTTTCCTTGAACAGATCTACTATAAATGCTGATTTAGGACAGAACAAGGGATAAACAAAATATTAGTGTAGCTAACATAATTACAATTTTTTTTTTCAGTTTTCCTAATTAAATCTTTTTCTCTCTGCTTTTGGTGACATCAGCTATACTGTAGGCATAAGAGGATATGCTTGGACTAGAAATTCTGCATGCTGGAGGAAGGTTTTTTCCCCATTTATATTATTGGGTGTTAATTTTACCCAGTAGAGAGCCACACAGAAGTAACTGAGAACAGAAGCAAGCTTATTGCCTTTAGAATACAGAAGAAATCAAAACCACTTGTTTCTGAGGTACTTTTTTTAAGAAGTCAGGTATTTTATTCTAGATTTCTAGCAAAAGAGAATGATGCAAGTGTAAGCCAGATAGATTGTGTCAGGGCAATCATTTGCAGTGGTGGAATACATAAAGGAACAGGATCCTCTTCTTCATATATGTGGCATTGTCTTTATGCATTTTAGATCCATAACTTGGAGAATTTTGGAAAACTCTGGAGTGGTACTGGAGCAATTTATATCAGACCTTTTTATTACGGTTTCCTTTGGCTTTTGATGAGTTTTTTCCTTTCTTATGGAGAAGAGCAACTGGAGCAGATTCAACAGGGCATCCATACAGAGATGCCTGAACTTTCTCAGAGTACTTCTGGAAATCTTCCACTTCAACCTCTTGATCCAACCTGTGTTTCAAAGAGGAGATGACAAGAACAGCTTTTTTTTTCCAAGTGTTGGAATTATCTTCATAAAAATCTCAGAATTGTACATTTATAGATAAAATTATATTTGAATGAGCTATTTTTCATTCTTGGATCAGGGATAAAAGTACAGATTGATCGGTCAATGTATGGGCAATGAGGACAGGCTATACTACCTCTGCCTGTTGTATACATGCTGGCATAAACAGAGAGTGTCAACCTGCAGCATCAAATTCAACTTTAAAATTTATATAAGAACATTTCATAAAGCAATTAGGATCAACACATTCTGACAATTTTCTTATGACCAAACTCCTAATTTCTCCAGCGCCTGTGAGATGCCTTAATATCATTTTGTTTCAAAGGCTGACCTGAAAGCTGCATAATATAAATGTAAATTACAGCTATGCAAATTATTTATTGCACCAGCAGCATTAGCAGGTGCAGTACTGAAAGCTTATTTCATCAAGTTATTCCCACCTTAACAATATCTTAACCTAGAAGATCTGTGCCAACAGATTCCGTGGCAAATAAGGTAAGAATCTTATTCACACCTGCTGTCTAGCCTCACAAAATGAGACAGGAATTTTTATTGTGACGATAAATCACTTCTCATGAGCTACTATTCAAGTTGTCAGGCAGGGCAGTGACTGCCTCTTAATGTGTTTGGGAGGATGTTACTCACCCAGTGAAGTAGGCGTTGCTTATGCAGCCAGTGAAGTTGGCTTGCTGCGTTCTGAGGGGAGAGCCACCAAAATAAAACTTCTTGATGCTGTCTGGGCTTTTCCCTGCTCTGTCCTTTGCTGGGTTCTTCTTGCTCTGTTTCTTGTCATCGACAGTTAGCTCGTACCTGCAAAGGCAAAGCTTCCATTTTGCAGGCTTGCTTTGGAAACGTCAGTGCCAGTGATCACACTGGCAGCCCATTACATGTGCCCGAAACCCTCCACTCCGTGCATGCATCACCTAATGGTAGTGCTCCAAGGCATGAGAGGATCTTTTTGCTTTCAGCTGTGCAACAAGGAGCAGTGCATTGGCAAAGTTGTGTACAGAGGCCCATGGATTCAATATTACCCTGTAGTTAATTGTGAAGTCCAAAAATGTACAGTGAAGAAAGATAAACTAAGGGATTGCTGATAAAGGCATGGAGCCACCATTTGGGAAAATAAGATCCAAGCTCATGCTAATCTTTCTTGTTTATGACCCTATCCCTTTTTTCTTCTCTTTCATCACAGTGCATTGGTGTTTGAGCTTATACAATGCTTTTTACCTAATCTGATTTTGCAACCTATTAATTGTTGCAGAAGTCATGAATGATTCTCTGGCTTCAGTAACAAACTGAGTATACTAAAGCATCATACATTGATTTTGTTTGGCAAACTCAGGGAAACATGACAATCCCCAAGGTTATTCCAAGGCACCTTTTCACTCCTTCAGCTTTACAAACTGCGATTCTTGGATGTCAGAAGTCATAGGTACAAACCTTCATTTCCATTAGAAAAGTAAGTATGATCTGCTTGTATCTCATTGGCAAGATTCTTATAGAAAGTTGCTTTGATTATGTGACCTTCTAAAAAATATTTAAACATATAAACAATAGTAAAACTTACCAATAAACCAAAGCTTTCAAGTTTCTCAAGGAGCACAGAGAGAGACTTATTCCCTACTGCTGTATTTAGTCTTACTTTTGTGGCTGCCAGTGCTAAAAATATTTTTAACATGTTCTCCTGTGTATATCCCAAATGAATGCTTTATGTGAAGATGCCTCAATTACTTTTGGGGTCAACTGGGAATTGTTTTAATAAATTAGAAGAATCATTCCTGTTAAAAAATGAATCTCATGCTAGGCTTAAATGTTATTAAACTGTATTCTTACCTGAGGACAACAAAGGACTAAGCTTTCAGAAAAACTATTATTTTCATTTTATTAAAAATTCCCATCATCTTGTGCTCAGGCCAAGCTGGCCAGTTTTCAATCACATTTAAAAATCAGTCATTTAAAAAAAGCCCCACTCAAGTGTCACTTTGAGAGTGAGTGTTAAATGATAATGTGCTTTACAATAAGTATTTATATTCTAAAGATAGGGAATAAAAGATGCTGGACAGCTTTACCTTTCTGGGGTGACAGAAGTAATGATGAAATGGGTTTTTCCATCATTGTAGTTTCGGTCTGGTGACTGAATTTTGGTTCCACTTGCATTTAAAACCACAGCACCTCTCTCCATAGAGATGGATAATACATCTGACTGAAATCCAGAAAAAAGCATATTCATAAGCAAGTATTACACAGAAAAATTAACAGTTCTCTGCATTTTCCTGTTGTATTTATTTTCATTCTGGCTGTTTTCCACATTTGTGCTTAATTTGAAAAAAGATATACTCTGAGAAGCAAAACAAGAGATGGTATCATTGGAATTTATATTCTTGCCATTTTTAAAGCCTGAATTGTGGGAATTCTGTTGCTGGTTATGTCTCATGTATCTGTCAGATGAGCTCCTTCCATGTAGCACAAATGTATGATGTTTACATTTCATTTGTGTTTCTGGTACCCTGGTACTGTATTGAGCAGCTGTTACTGCGAGATTCCTGCTGTCATAAGACCAAGATGTTTTTTTTCTTTTTCGAATTCCCTCTGATCGGACCCTTTCAGTCACTCAAAATTATCTCAGAGATAAGATGTGCTATCTGGGTCAGGCATAGGGGATCACTGTGCCACTAGCAGGAATGCTCGCAGTAGCATTAGAGCAAGCACTGCCACTGTGCGCTGGTAGGAATCATTCTGTCTCATTCTGCCTCATTCTGCCAAGCGCAAAAATGCTGAACTTCCGTTTGTTAAGTAGGGCACTTGGCACCTCATAGGATTAGGGCTTTCGAGTTAAAACCTGAAGTGGTGTGTGTGTGTGAGGCCTCATTTATGCAAACGATGTGGGGAACTGACACGGTTACTGATTTCAATTTAAGGTAATACTCCAGGCTGCAACACGTGAAAGTTTAGAAGTGGTTATCGGTGTCACACAGCCTTCTCTGCCGCACTGCTGATGATATTCTGCAAGCATAGCAGAACAGACATTTGGGGGTGGTTGCAAACGTTCTGTCGTCTGAGCTCATGCTTGCTGCAGATGTCAGTCTGAGCCTGCAGGATCTTGGGATCACTTTGTCTCACACAACATTTTGTGAGTGCAAGTCTGTATTTCTGCCCGTGTCACACTTCTGAGCGGGTATTGAGAACAGCCTGGCTTCCCATAGCTGCAAGGAGCCATTCTCAAGTGCAGCTTTTCCGAGTCACACGTGGAGGTCTGAGTGCCATCTGGGAATACAGGCAGCTTTCTGACTGATTCCTGTCAGCTCAGCAATGCTCAAAATACCATGCCACCAATTCAAACTTTGCTTCTAGGTGGTTGTCTGGATGGCAAATGTCAGGTCCTTCATATTATTTGTACTTTGGTAGCACCTGCAGGTCCAAATAGGGATTGCAGTGCTGCTGAGTACAGCAAGATGCTCTGTGCTTTTCTGCCCTAGAGGACTTCAGCGAGCACAAATAGATGCATGTTAATTCAGGCATATGATCCAGTTCTCTTCTCAGCATCAAAATAATGTCGAAGCATTGCTGGTTTTCATCTGTAGATCAAATGCAAACTGTAAAAATGAGGTCACCAGTGAATGCTTCCGTATTGCAGACTGCTTTCTCCATCACAAAACCATAAAATGAAAAATTGTATTATTCTCCTAGTATTGTCCTGGGAAAAATGAAATTGTAAAATAAAACAAACTGTAAAAAACCAGTTACTTACTCCTTCAGAATAGTAAAACAGGAGTCCACTGGGCTGCAATGTCCGGAAATTAAAGCCTCCTTCAAATTCAGTAAAGAGGGACACCTTTTGGCTTGATGCAATGAAGCTCTCTCCATTGAAATATGCATTGCGGGACATCTATGCATTAAATAAAATAAAATTACAAGTAAACCTCAGAAAACATTCCAATAATACAAAGAATGAGGCTATTTATTTACTTTTTTAAAAATTCTTTTAAATTTTTTTTTACAGTTACAGCTAATTCTGTTCTAAAAAACCTTCAATTTTTCCTGCATTTCTTAAACTAATTTATATAGACTTTCCCTCACTCATGGAAAAAACTTGAGAAAGTGTAGCAATTTTAGACTAAGTCAAATTGTTCTCAGCTTCCTGGGATCTTGGCCTCATCCTAAGTCTGCCGATGTTAGTGAGCATGAAAAGTAGAAGCAGAGGGGCTCACACCCCTGTCTGAGCGCTGTGGCACTGAGTCACAGTTCCAACACGAGGTATATTACTTTGTGTGCTGTGCTGGGTACTGGGGTAGGGTGGAGGATATTGGACGTGGTGGTCTCTAACCCTTTGAGTCTCAGGAGCAAAACTCTGTCCAAGGTAGGACAAATTACAGATAGCTTCCTTGTTGACACAGGGTGAGATTGTAGTGCTGAGTTCTACAAGTGATCCTTCTTCTTCACAGGTTTGCAGCATGGCTTTTGATAGGCACGGCTGCAGGATGAAGGCCCCAGACACAATCTGTATTTGCCAGCCTTGCATTGTAATGGAAAAATGATGAATGATGGAAGGGACCAGAAGCTAAAAGGCAATTTTCTCAGAGCTAATGCTGGTGCAGTTGGTGTGTGTGTCACAGAGGAAGAGCTGATCTGGCTTAAGGGGAGAACTCATTTGAAGATTGAGTATTTTGCTGTCTTTTCCATTTCACACGACTATACTAGGATGCATGTAAGGATGATTCTCTTAGTATCTTTAAGAACAAACGAATTACATTGGAGTATTTCTATCCAGAATACAGCACACAATTTATTTCAGATCCAGCTTTCACACTGCAATTTCACATATAAGAAGAATTTTAAGTGAAACACGTTGTGCTATAGTTCAGAGTGAAAATTGGGTATTATGTCAGCAGACTTAACAGACACACAACCCCCCACCTCTGCCAGTCAGTGAGTGCATGGTCATTTCCTTGGTGGAAGACTGTCTTTCCATCATTTGGAGTAAAACTCAAGCTCACAGCTATATCCATCCTCAAAATTTGCTGTTTTGTCACAAATGGTGTTATGCTTACCAGTGAATCCTCTGGGCACCCGTAGCTGATTCCCAGGGTTCCTGGTTCTTCCAACAAGTTGAAATCCTTCTTTTGGAACTGGAAACCCTTCATGCAGCCTTTAAAGTTGATAGTTCCTGCCAGATGTGAACTAATGCTGTTGGATGACAATGCCAAACAAGCTGCAGTTAGACAGCACTTGCCTTTCTGAACAGGTTTTTGTTGCCAAGATGTTCTAAAAGAGCTGGAAGAACTTCAGTCATTTGCCTCACTAGTGCCCA
Organism: Machaerirhynchus nigripectus; assembly: GCA_013397975.1. Classification (NCBI taxonomy): domain Eukaryota; kingdom Metazoa; phylum Chordata; class Aves; order Passeriformes; family Dicruridae; genus Machaerirhynchus; species Machaerirhynchus nigripectus. The sequence continues at coordinate 228,650 of VZRQ01009621.1, forward strand.
ATTCTTGCATCTTTATGTAAAACAACTAATCAGCCACATTCTATGTTTTGAAAAGTCAAGATGCACCAGTTGCAGTAAATATTATGTATTTATAACTACCTACAGTGAAAATAAATGGATTTTTATCTCTATTTTTTTAGCTTTGAAGAGAAGTTCTGATTTAGGTTTCCTGTCTTGCTTTTACTAGCAAGCTCCATTCTTAGCTTTGCAAGCAAATGAATCTATATTTCTTAATAAAAATACTAACAGAAGTCAGGGAAATAAGAGTAAATTCTACTTGCTGATGTGTGGGTTTACATAATTTTAAATGAGAGCAGTGGGTGGGCTTCCAGGATCATTTTTAGGTCAGATTTGAGGTAGACAGCACAGCAGTTTATCCCAACTGCTCCTACTCGTTATTCTCAGCTTTTCAACTCCACATCTTACCAAGACACCACAACATTACAGCAGAGGGTGAATATAATTGTATTTATCTTCACAATTCTCAAGGTGCATGAAGGAGTAATTTGCATAAAAATCACAGGGAGTCTGTGACAGGGGCAAGGAAATTACATGGGAGCTACTGGGTACCAGTCCAGGAGATAACTAGAGAACAAATACACTGAAGGAGTGAATGTGAAATCCAGAGTTTTGACCTGGCTTCATGAAAACAGTCTTTGTTCTTTAAGCAAGATGTCCTTTATCAGTGGGACTCTCTTCACCTCACGTGACTGACACTGTTGGCATCTGCTACCTGCACTAGCTGTCTATGAGTTTTCTCACTGTAAGGCAGACATTGGAAACATGCCAAATGAATCAAGATCTGGACACACCTATATTGTTGCATTGGCAAAAACAGACTGCCAGGTGAAGTAGTGCAGACGTACGTGTACATGTCTGAAATACGGTGAGAGAAGGAGTGCTGTACGGGCTTCATTTGCTCCTCAGTGAAATCAGCAGGAAGGCAAAATCAACAGGAAGGCAGGCTCCTGCCATCCTTACTGGGATTTGGACCAAAGTGTGGGGTATCAATCAACCAGTATAATCTTTATTCTGATTGAACATGAGGCTGGCTGGATGTGACAAATATGCCTTTCTGGTAAAGGCCACAGCCTTTTCTAGCAACAGGCTATAGAAGAAAGGCTTTCACCTAAAGAAAGGCTTCTGAGTTAAGAAATAAACTCAGTTAAGTTCTCAGTGCTCCTACCTACCCTTAGCTTTCTGCTTTATGCAGTGACTGAGGTGGGAGAAAAATAATGTGTAGTGGGATTTCCAGATTCATTTATTTAGAGAAAAAAGGCAGTTGACAGAGAAAGGTGCATTTGAAGTGAGTGACCATATTCTGCTTTAGAAGAATATTAGACTAAGACTAGAGCTAGTTTCCCCAAGCTGCTGCTGCCCTGCAAAGTCAGTTAAATGTGAGTCTGTCTGCAAAGAGGAAGCATAAATATCAGTAGTAGATAGTAGTAGTAGAGAGTAGTACATCATCAGTAGGATACTAACTTATTCTCCTGATAAAAATGGGACAATACCATCACATTTGGCCCATACTTTTTTGCTGTCTACTCTTGTCAAGAGAATGAAAGCTGAGTACAATACCAGAAACAAAGTTGCAGCTCTGCTTAAATAATTTCAGTATATATTTTTCAACATTATAATTGATAATATTTTTACAATGCCTATGGTCTTTCGTTAATTGAGATGTTATTTTTCCTGCTTTGACAGTACCTTCCAGGTGTTTTTCAGAATCACCACAATCTGCTCGGAAAACTGCAGGCATAATTCATGTGATTCATCTTTTATCCTACTTTTGTGAACAAGTCTCATCTGCTATTGAGCTGCTCAATTGCCTAGATTTCTAGGTCCTTCTGGGCTTTTTCAGTGTTCTTTAGGCTTGATTAACGAAAGTGATTTTCACCATCCTCCTGTACTTTCTTTCTAGATCATTAATGTATTTAATACTAACCCTGAAAGAGATCCTTTGAGCATGTGCTGTAGACTTTTTATACTGTGAAAATTGAAAAGTTACTAGTCTGTCCTATTTTCTCTTTCTCAGCTGCTTTCTAGTCCACTGCAGTCTTTTCTCTCTCCGCTCCCCTGGCTTTCGTAATAGGCCGTTATGACAGACCTTTGTAAAGAAGTATTTGAAAGGACAGATAAATTACACACTCTGTTCTCTCCCTTGCCCCCCCACTTTGCTTGCATGTTCAAATAATTACATGGGATTGAAAGGCATCATTTTTCTTTACATGAAATTTGTCCCTATTTTAAAAGCTTAAAGATTAAGTATTTTGTATCTCAGATATTATTTATCAATTCAACAGTTTCTTCTGACAAAAAAATAAAGAATAAAATTTCAGGAGATTTACCACTAAGTCCTAGAAACTATTGTGCAACATTTGCTTTTTTTTGGCTTTTTTTTTTTTTTTTAACATGGAGGGTATATCCTTTTAGCAGTTGTGACACTTGAAACAGCAGCTGGAGCCTTTCTGAAAATTCTGGCTGTGCTGTCTGACCCTGGGAATGAATACTGCCTATCAGAAGAGCATACTCTTCTTCAAGCAGCCAGTCTGCTTTCAGAGCATCACCCTGGGGTCTGGCAGATTCCTACGGCAGGAAATTAGAGTTACAGAGTCTACTGAGATTCAACTTGGTTTCTGTCAAATGCTACAATGGGAAAATGAGACTTTTTCTTTTCTTCCCACACCTACATAGAGCTAGCTGACTTGGATCTGAAGAGAATGAAGGAGATGAATCAGAACTGAAGTGCTTAATGGGGAAAAGATCATTTTCAGGTTTGAAAATGCTGTTGGTAGAAGGTCTTGGTCATTTTTTGCAAAGCAAGGAGAAATAGCAATTTTATACATTAACATGTTCTTTGAAAATGTCTTTTTCTTTTAAGAACACAGCTGTTTCTGTTACCCTTACTAAAACTGGGCCAGTTTTAGTAGAATTTAACTGTGCTGGGTCAAGACTAATCTTCAATACTTAAGAGCTCTGAGAGACACTTAAAAGAGTGTCCGGAGGGTTGTTTTATATAAGGTTGATGCCAAAGAAATTGTTTTATTGTTACCCCTTAAGGACAGGCCGTACAACTTAATGTACATATGGTGATTAATTGAAAATACTGATTGAATCCCATTTGTAAACCAACCTAGAGTGCAAGATCTCAGCAGGCGCTCCTCCAATGTAAATATCTGTGAAGGGCATTGCTGTTCTTTCATTGTCCACACTTTTTATATGTCTTCTGTCTACTACCAAGATCATCTTCTTGGAATTGTGATATATAATAGAAATCTGAAAAGAAAAGCATGTGCTTAAAAATGTCATCTTTTGTAAGCTGTTATGGTGGTCTTGCAAAATTGATTGCATCTTTATTCCTTTTTGTTTGAAAAGTTCCTCCCATTTATCATAAAGTTGTTTGTAAATTGGGAGAGGCTGACAATGATTACCAGTAGGAAGCTTGTTTTCCATGTCACTATTTCTCTGATGATAGAATCCTCAGGATATTTCAATTATTAATAAAGCAAACTCATGTCAAATTCTGCACTGTGGCAAACAGATAAACTCCATAAACTTCAGAATATTTTCTTGATTTATCCAAGAAGTTAGGGAATACTTCTTAAAAAAACTTATTTCATTGTCAAAGTGTAAAAAGCTTAATTGTTCTCTGCTTAAACATGAACAGAACTGTGGCTGTAGTTTTGGTCACGAATCAGACTTTGAATTTGCATCAAGTAAAAGGCAGGAGAAGCAACTCACTAAAGGGATTTGCTATTGTCACAGTTACACTGGCTTAAGGCAAATTCCCTGAAACCAAATACAAGTAGATATTTTACATCTGCCAAATTCCATAAAATACTGTGCATATATAGAAGGTTGCTACCAAATCAACTCTCTTTTCAAATGAAATGGGAAATGCCATAACTCTTGTAATGCAATGCATAGCAATTAAGGTGGTCAAGTTAACATAATGACATGCTTTTATTTGAGGGAAGTTTTATATTTGAAAGAGAGAGTTGTCCTTGATATAATTTGATTTTGAATTAATAGAACCTTTTCTCCCATGTGAATGGTCCTGTCCTTGGCTAGTAATACACACAGTCTGTCTACAAGCACTGATTTATGAGGAGGCAGGGAGAGCCTTCCCTTTCCTCTGCTTGGTGGGACTTGCATGCACCCTACTCTTCTGCCTGTTCTACCATGGCACCACCTGCACCCTCATCCTTTTGCTTCTTTCGTGGGTGTTGGAGCAATTATTGCTGCTTTGGAGCTTCTGGGATAGTTGGTCAAATGCCTGTGACAGTAACCACATCTGTACCTCATGAAATTTAGCATCATTAATCTGAGCCTTCTTCATGGAGTCCTCGAGGAGCACGGGGCCGTTGCTGAAACCAAAGTCATAGCGGAGGTACAAGAAACCATTGTGCATCTCTAGGCTGAAGAACATGCTCTGTGTAAAGCAAAACAGCAGTCAGAAAAGGATTATGTGGCAGCAATTTCAAAAAACTAATAAAAAGCTTTATGAGACTGACATTAGGAAAAGCATGCTGGGAAATGAATTTTTATTTGCAAAATTATAACACAGTTAATACATTTTTATATTTATAATATATGTGTATATATGCACATGCGCACATAATTGTTTTATAAGTGGCACCTTTTGGAAGACTTGTTGAACTCTTTCCCTATAGAAAACGTATTCGGAAGCACAGTGATGTCACTATTCTTTACCAGCAGGGTATTCTTGAAGCAAACACATCTATTCACTGTTAAAATAATACCACATACCCTAAATGAAAGATATGATACTGGTAAAAGCAATGTTGAACTAAAATGGCTCTATCTGCATTAGCAGCTTCTATCACAATGCCTGTAGTCGCTCAGGATTTTGTCTTTTCTCAGCCCTGATCAGCACTGATGTATTTACTGAAAGTGAGCAATAGCTAGAGTGTGTTTACCATGTATTTTGTTTCTAGAATTCCTGACTGTTTCTGCTTTATGATTCGGTTTCTGTTCTGTGGCTGGGTGACCTGAACTTTATAAACAGGAGTTGTACTTCAGAAAATCTTTAGGGAGTGCTTGAAAAGAAGATCTGCACCCTAGAATTAGTCTTGTTCCAAAACTAAACGTAAGGAAACAGAAAGAACAGTTTACAGCAAATGTACATCTGGGTTAATGCTTTCAATGCTAATGTTTTTTCTTCTCTCCTAGTGTTCATGCCTGAAGGAAACATGGGAACACAATTCTCAAAACACTACTGCAGGCCAAGAACTGCTGTCATTGATGTAAATGAGCCCACCTTCAGAAGTCACCACTTAAAGAAGTAAGAGTAGGTTTTAATCTAGCACTTTTAAATGAAACTGCAGCTTGGGTTTGTTCTGAACAACTTAAACTTGAAAATAAAACAATTATTACATTCAGAATATTTATGAGCTGTCCTTGCAGAATTGAATAATGGACCAGCTTACACAGACTTTTTAAAAGTGCTTGTGATCAGGCTTGGTCTCCCACAGCTGATATCCAACTTGATTGCAGTTTCCACTGACAAACACAAAGTGCACACATCTCTAAGAAACCTCCAGGTGCTTTTGCTTTGAAGAAAAATAAGTGCTCTGCAGTAAAGGCTCTTAAACTTTTAACAGCAGCTGCTTAGTCAAAACCTCCTAAGAACGAAGTTTAGTGGTAGCATGCTATGCTGCAGAGCAAATTGCTTCCCACAGCCCTTCTCTGCAAGTTACTCTAGAGGCAAACACTAGAGAGTAGCTCTTCTAACAAGAGTGGATTTCTTTTCTCCTGAATGCTTAAAGCAGTGTTACATGTAGGTGTCTAGACAAATGCCTGTCGTGGACTGCATCTGCATAGAAAAATGTTTTCTGTGGCTTTGCTAGGTTGTAATCCACACAGGACTTTGGAGCTTGATGTGGAAATGCCCAAAGACCAAAAAAAAAAAAATCCAAGTTTGTCTTCAGAGGATATTTTCATGTCTTCAAACTCTTACAGAGATTGCACCACACTCACACTTCAGAAATGCTCCTGACATTTGGAACAAGCATTATTATTTGGACTGCTTTCTGTTTTCAGTAACTTAAATATTTAACTCTCGCACACTCTGAGGCACAGTGAAGTGGCAGCTACCACAAAGTGGCTGCTTTTTGGAAATTACTTCACAGAAATTTCCTATAGCTTTGATTGTGCATTCACGTTTAAATAAATGTACAACAACTGGGCTTAACTGGAGTCTCTCTTGAAGTATCATCATAAGGATATGACCAGTTTGAAGTCCTGACTGTCTCTGGTTAAAAGCAGAGTCCAACTGAGGGCCTCAATTTCCTGAGGCTTTTGCAGAGCAAGTTTCAGTTCCCCCATAATATATACGTGCACCAGACAAACACAAAGTATTTCCGCTTTCCTGAAGTTAAATGTGAGGATGTAAGCATTTTGGATTTTCCAAGATATTCTAAGTACTGGGGAACTTGTGGTGCTCATGGACAAAGGGTACCAGCAGGACTTGGTACTCACCCCATTAATCATCAGCAGAATCAATCCGTTGTCTGTAGGTGTTCGAACTTCGATGTCGAATCGAGTCACCTGGCTGAATTTTCCCCTTCTCTCAATGTTTCTGGCTAAGGCATAGCCAGAGCCATCAAAGAAATAGCTCACAGCCCGGCTCTGAGTGAAAGCCAACTTATCTCTATGGAAAAACAAGCAGGGAAGGATTAGTTGGCATGTACCCATTTTAATTTAGGGGAACTTAAAGGCCTTTACATACTTTATTGAAATAATTGTTCTGAACTTCTGCGTCTGCCTGGCAATGGTGAGACTGATGACTTTCTTTCAAATTTTTTCCGGGAATTTTTTTCCTGAAAAATAGTGTGTAGCTTTGAAGGTGCATCTAACTCCTCCTCCTCACCATTACATCATACTTTTATCCTGTGCTATGTGTAGAGGACAGGAAAATTCTTTGCTTATCCTTGTAAAGTGACAGCACTTCCTTGTTATAAGGATACAGAGCTATTTCTATTAAGACCTTGCCCAGTTTGTGCAGAAATCTGCAAGTTTTTTTAATATATATATATATATATGTATATAAAACTTGCCGATGCAACTAGGAGCTACAAGCGAGCAAGTTCCTGCTGGGACAACTCAATACCACCTTCATTTTTTTACTATAAAGCAGGAATGAGCCACCAGAGCTGGCACTTGTAACAAACGGGAGCGGCACAGTGAGGATGGGACTGTCCCCTACCTGGCACAAGGTGGCGATGTGGTGGTGTCGATGTTATAGACGTGCTTGAAGTTGTACAGGCTGATCACATCATCGTTCAGGGTAGCCAGTTCCAGGCAGCCGATGAAGCCAGGGAGGTCTAGGCTAGGAGGGAGCTGTGCAGATGACAAGGACGAGTAAAAGGAGAAAGGTGACACTCTTTAGTTGGGTATTCTAAGAGCATTTGTGCCCGGGATAAGTTTTGTCCCTGTGCAATTCGTATTTTCAAAAAAACAGGTTGCTACTGTGAATAGTCTTCATAGTCCTTACCATGATGTGGCCTTTGGGCTGTAACTGAAAAGGGAGCACATTAATTTGTCTCACAGTGAGAAAATTAGGCCAGGTAAGGCAACTACAAACAAAAACTTCTGTTGTAGTTTTCACAGGAGCATTCTTGGAACCAGGAAAAGGCTAAGATTTGACTAATAACAGAGCTTACTGAATGCATTTGAATCTCTCAGTAGAAATTTAATAACTAATGTATAGATATCCTTCACAGTCAGAAAAACAACTTCATACCATAATCAAAGAGAGAGAAATGAGAGAGCTCTTTAAACCCAGGAGATTGGGATTCAAGATCTGTGCCAGTGGGTAATGCTCAGTAGGTATTATTTTGACGAGTTCGCAGGATGTAGAAACTTCTTCTTTTAACAAAGGTCACTGCAAAAGGAATTTAAACAGCCACACTGGTGAGGGGAAAAATACAAAAGAATAAAGCTGACAGACCCAAACCATTATTTTTATATTAAAATATTCTGCCCTGTGGAACAGGTGTGATAATAATAACACCTCTTGTACTTCAGAGTTTGATCACTGTGAGTAGCTTTTCTTCATCTTCTCATTACTTCCATTTTCTTGTGGTATAATACTAATGGTAATACAACAATGCAGAGTATAAGTAGCTGTAAAAGAAAATTACATTCCTATCTGCAACACAGATACATTTGGTAAATGATCATATTTTCCTTTTTTTCCTTTGTTTCTTCTACTATTCTTTTAAATTATGTTAAGCATGAGAATTCTAGTGGTTAAGTGGTGCATTTCATATTTGCAAAGTATGTAACAGGGAAGCAAAAACTTTTATCAAACCAGACTCTATGTTAATAAATAAAACTGTAGATGTCCTTTTCTAAGGGGGAAGGGACTCATATACTTATCAAATAATACCATGATTTATTTTCTTCCTATTTCCCTTCCCATTTTCCTTCACTCTCCTCTTTTCTTTTTCCTCTGCTCTGCTCTGGAACAGACCTGGAGGGTTCATTTACTGGATGACTTTTTGTGTGTGTGTCTGTATGCAACTGTTATTCAGTCTTCAGTCCTATTCCCAGGTAGTTTGCACCCAGGGCTCAGTAATCTAAAATTCAGACCATGGCATATATCTAGTAGTCACAACAATACAAAGCTCAGGAATGCATAAGTGTATTGAGGTAATCTTTCTTTGTTTTTATATTGTTAGGAGAGATGCTTATGGATCAGTATTTGGATCTTTTTAGCACCTGCTATAGTTAGCTTAAAGAATTTAGCATTCTCTAAAGTCTTTCTAAGTATGTTTTTATTCAGCCATGCAATTTTCACAGGCAAGATCATTCATAGCAAATTTTAAATCCCAAAAGAGGAACTGGTATGTTCACAGAAGCAGGTAAGTGAGGTGCTAATTCATGCTGACCATTAGAATCTAGACTGAAGCAACTGTCTCACTTAGGTCTTCAGACATATTTTGCACAGGCAACTTTTCGTGCTGTTATAAGGCTGGATTCAAACCAGTGATAATTTAAATTCAAACAAATGACTATATTGCTAGTTTCCCACAAGCCCCTAGTATTAACTATGCATTATGTTTCATTTTTGTGACAGCTGTAAAAGAGAAATTCTAAGTACCAAGGACTCACTAGTGTAGAAAAATACTGGTAGCCTGCAAGCTTTGTTAAGATGGACTAACAGGCCTTTGTTTATGCATGCTATTTAACAGCTAGCAAGACTTCCTTTTATTACTTTTCAGGAAACCCTGAACAGCAGCTCACAGAAACCTGATCATCTTACTGTATGACAAAATATGCTACGGAAAACTTCTTCACCATGGCTAAAAGATGGAGTCCTAGGATGATAAATTACTAAAATAAGGACTTTATCTACCATTTCTGTGATTAAATGGAAGCCCAACAAGATTAGTTTGCACTATTAATTTGGAGTAGAGAATATTTATCTGACCAACCTTGAAGTCTGGAGGCACTCCACCAACATAGAAAACAGCATTTGCAGGTTCCAAATTAAGAAGGGAGCCAGGACCAAGGACCTCACCCTTTTTGATGAATTTTTCTTCAGCTGTGCTGCTAAGACTGGGCACAGTCAAAAACATTTTGCCGTGTCTTCCGATCCTGCAGAAGAGAATTGCAAGGGAAGAGAGTTTCATGTTGTCTAGATTTACAAAAGAACAAGCAAGCCTCCAACTCCAGGGTTTTTATTTCCTTTATAGAAGACTAGTAATCAGGAGAAAAAAATGGAGGGACCACAGATACCATCCCTTCCTCCTTGTGGCCCCTGGGGTCTTGGCTCTTCAAAAGCAGAGAGAATTTCCATTTATTTCAGCAGGAGCAGAACCAGGCACTGAAAATTCCTGATGGGCAGTTCAGTTCTGACGCAGCCTTTTCTGCTTGATTTTTCCTATTAACTCTTTGATTTTGGGGAAATACACATTATCACTTTACCTCTCAATTTTGATGATGCTGAAGTAGGAAGGCCAGGTACTGACTGGTTTGGCATCCAGAGGTATCTCCACGTCTTGGCCCCCCAGATTATAAATGTACACAAGGTTGTCATTTTTAATTGCAAGACCAATGTAATGTTTTGCCTAAAACACAAGTGGAGAGGGACATTAGAGATACAACACTGAAAGAGATTTAATGCAGAACATTAGTAAAGTATGAGCTTTGATAAACTGAATCACGCCTTTAAATATTACTAAAAGCTATTTAAATAGAAGCAAAAATTTAATTCTCTAATTGCTTGCTTTCACCACATAAAACTGTACAGAAAAACGTCTCTGATATTTTACTTTATGTCCATTTTGACTGAGGTAAATTCAAGGTCATGGGATCTCTGCTGACCATGAATTAGTCATGTTCAATGGGAAGCTGTTCATCACCATTTAGTGTGCAGTGCCATATGCAGGAAATAGTCTAAAGCCTAGGTATTATGCTGCAATTAAATATTCTGCCAGGAGGCTTTTCATTTGATTTATATTCAGTAGACATTCTTTTTAGGAAAGCTTAAAAATGAAAGCCTGCCTCTTTACCTTCCCAAGTAATAGATTGGCAGGATGATACTCGTGAGATGTGATTTTTTTCTTTTCAGAACCACAGTTTAAAGAACAGTTATTTCAAAGCAGTGATCAACAGAGTGTACAACAGCAGCACAAGCCACAGATAAAGAAGCCTGCTTATCTTGTGGGCCTGTGACCTCAGAGATTTGGAATTGACACTGTCAGCAGCATGAACTGATTAAAGCATATCTCACAGAAGCCAGGCAGGTGACATTAACTGCTTCAGAGCACCTTGGTACTGGCAGAGGAGATAGCAAGTGTGGCTTGCAGCAGTGACAATCAAAGCAGTACACTGCCAGGCAGCCTAATTTGCTTTTTAGAGAGAATCCCTCATTGTTTGGGGTGTCAAGGCTCAAGGACAGGGGTCTCAGGAACCCTTGCTCTTTGCTTGTTACAAAATCAATGATGGTCATATAGTAGACACCTCTAAGTTTGAAATGTGAGGAAACAGTGACAGGAAAACCTGAGGGCAAATAAATTTCAAACCTATTTCATTTTTTTTTAATATATATGCATAAAACTTAACTGGGTTGTTCTCTTACATTTTTGTTTCCAAGGTACAGGATGAATCTGTCTGGAGACGCTGCCAGTTGTGGGTTGTCTTTGTGAAGCTTTATGTACAAGCTCATGGAAGTGAAAGATTTCAGTTCTTCCATGTTGATCTTTGGATTGACTTCAACAGCTGATTGGCCTTCAAACATCATGGAAACTTGGACCTGCAGTTGCAAATGTGCAAAGTGAGACACATTTTCGTTGCCTGGAGTCATTACTTAAGGTAAGTGTGTAACAATACTGAGCCAGCAGCCTTGCTTACTGCGAGAGTGGAGTTGGCACCTATACATTGGCATGTAAAATTGTGTGTTTCTAACAATCTTTTCTGGAAGACACTGTAAAGAATATGGAGGGAATTAATTTTAAAATTAATTAAAGGTCCTAATGAAGTCTGCTTAGGCATATTCATACAGTAAATTACATTTCAGTGGGAGATAGATGTGTGCTTAGTTGAATCAGGGCTACATCATTATGTACGGCACATAACGGAATTCTTATACAGCTACAAAACTTCTACCCATAATTTATTTCTTTGCTTTGGGAGTAGTATGATCATTTTCTGTTCATGAGTAATTCTGTTACATTACTCAATCTACAGTGATATTTATGGAATGCTAATAAAATTGTAAAACTGTTCATTTTAGTTCAAAATGCTTTCAACAAAACTGAAGCAATGTTTTCAAGTTTAAACACAGTATACCTGAATCATAAAATACATTTCAAAGAATAGTCAAGCACTACACATAAACTGATTTTTCCTTTTTGAAGTTATATTCCAGCACTGGAATATATTGGGAACATACAATAATGCACTAAATTTTTTATTTCTCTGAATGAATTCAAAGATACTGTTTCAATTTTTGACCTTGGTTTTTTTGTTATAGAAAAAACCCTCATTTTTTATGTATGGTAATGAAAGTGTTTTTTTTTCTACTAAATATGTGTGAGCCAAAGATTCTCTTACCCTGCAGAAAATTAATTAAAAAAAAAAAAAAAACCAAGAAAAAGAAAAAGAAACGCTGTCATCTCAGAAAAGCTTACATTAAATTGCTGTAATTATTACTCATGGTAATTAGCTTTGTAGGTAATTTGCCTACAAATTGTAGGTAATTAAGTTTTGTTGTTCTGGCCATCTTAGACAGTATGCCCAAATCTTTATTATCGAGTTGCCACTGCAGTAACAATACTGTACCGTCAATACTATGATAAACCTTACTGCTTGCAAATAGTAGCTGTAAAGATTTTAATGACCTCCATGGTGCTTTGTTCATCCAGTTTTGGAGAGGTGACAGTGTCCCGGTTTGGGCTTCTAGCATAGCCCAAGAAAATGGAAGTTACAGTCAGATTTGATCATTAGCACCAGTCACCAAAAGTCCCATGCAAAAGTTTTACCTTGCTTGCTACACTCCTGGTTTGGGCAATTAACTCTCTGATCCGCTGAATGCTGGAAGAAATATTGTTTGCTGGTGCCTTCTGTTCTACTCTGCGCAGTTTGTCCAGGAGTTCAGGGAAAACTTCTGTGAGTTTCTTCACTGCAGTTAGAAAAGAAGAGACAGCTTTTATTTTCCTCGTTAAAACACTGGTTTTGCACCAGGAAAATTCCACCCTATTCTCTTAGGTTAACTCACCTGTCTCCTTCTGCTTTCCAAACAAGTCGTAACTATGATGCGTGAGAGGCAGTGATTTCAGAAAGGGTAGTGATTTCTAAGAATCTAGTATTGCTAAAGTTTTTGGAAATAAGTTTGCACAAAGGAGACTATGTTTTCTTAAGACTCGTAGGTAATACTGTGGTGTGTTACCTCTATAATACATTCCTCAAGGAGCTCTGCAAACATTAATAGTTTTAACCTTTTAATCCTCCTTCAAGACAAATAAATGTTAAGCCTAATTTTATAGATGTGGCAACTGGAGCAGAAGGATTGTTTGTTCAGCATCTCACTGGATATCTGTGGCTGACCTGCAACTGCATCTAAGAGTTATGGTTCATAAGCTCTTCAGTTCACTGTAGGGGAGATGTATAGGTTGATTTCCTCAGCTTTCAGCTATGAGCATCTCCCAGAGGTCATCACCCAGACAGCAGCAGTGGCTGCAGAGGAGATGTGTTTGCTTGTGGCTCACAGTCCACTCTCATGATGGAAACACTGCCACTTTCATGCTGTGGTAACAGGCCCATAGTGTACAATAGAAGGCCTTAGATGATGATGATGTGGGTGTACCTAAACTGTGCTTATTACCTGCCCCAGCTCTTGTGATTGGTAACCTCATCAGCTTTCCTGCCTGCATCTGCCAGGGGTCATGAATTAGAGTCCTGGACCTTTGGTCTTTTGCTGCTGTGCCTTCTGGTGGTACATGTGTAAGTGTCATTGTTAGCGAAGGGAAATGCAGGGGCTCTGTTGTGTTCAATGTGAGAGAAGTCCTTTCCCAGAAAGATAAGCAGAAAAATTATCAAGAAAGTAAAATAACTACCCTTAATTATAATCCAATTCCGTCACATCAGATTCCAATGACATGTTGCCCTTTCAAGGATATTTACACATCACATCATTTTTCATCTTTAATTAAATGGAGGTACAAGTAGCTGAGTATAATGACATGAGATTTTAGCTGCAAGCTACATGCATATAAGAAAGATCCAGCATTCAGAGTTAATTTTTAATGACATGGATTCACAATAAAGGTTAAGACCAGATTTGTAGGGTTTGCAGTTATACTTCAGGGGTTGTCAACTTACATTCACCTGCTCTTGTGTTTTTCCCATCGTATTTTTACCTTTGTCTGAGAATCATAGAATGTCTTGTGCTGGAAGGGACCTTGAAGATCACCTAGTTCCAACCGCCCTGCAGTGGGCAGGGACACCTTCCACTGGATGACATTGCTGAGAGCTCCACCCAACCTGGCCTTGAACATTCCCGGATGAAGACTCTCCGGCAGAGAGGCAGGTAAAGGGGCTAATCATCAGATATAGGAGACTGTACAGAAAGCAGGGGAGGAGGAGCAGACTCCAATCACTTTTCTGTGCTTCCAGTCTCTACTGAATAAAGACTGAAGCAGCTCTCAGCTTCATTCATATCAAGCCAGAGTAAGAGAAGACTCCATGGATTCCTACAAGTGTGCTTGTTTTTGGATAGAGTGAAAAATCTGTATTTGCCAGTCCTGTCCTGTCTCTGCTTGGCTGTTCTCATTTGTGTTTTACTTTCCAAGTTCAGTCTAGGGGTGGTCCATATAGAACTTTAGACTCTCCAATTAGTCCTGAAAGGCCTTATGTGCTGGGAGTTAGTAATCAGCTGTTCTAGATAAAGCTTACTGTACATTAAAATATCATTATTTTAGTGACTTGTCAAAGAATTATAGTAAATTTTGGGTAAAATGGGGATTTCAGAATGCATTAAATTTTCTACCTGAAAAACCCCAACAAAAACCCAGTCAACTCATAGGAAGTTTTCTTCACCTTTTTGCATTTTTAAGACAAAAACACTGCAAGCTTAGAAAATGATTTAGTAAATTTCAACCACTTAAAAAAAATCTGCAGCTGAATTAGAATTGTGTTTGATTTGATATCTTAAAACCTGGGTTTTCTGTTTGAAATTTGATGTACTAAACTTGAAATACTACTATAACATGAAAACACAAAAATAACATCTATAACTACTAGAACTATTGTGAAATCTCATTATAAATCTGTTCCTCTTGTCCTTTATATGGCATTCTTCAACACAGAAGAAAATTGATTTTGATTTTAGTCTTTGGGATGAAGGTGAGAATGGAAAGGAAAGCTATTCCTACCCAGTGATAAAATATAAAAAGAATAGAAGGGAAACTATCGAGGAGGAAATACCTTGACTATAACATTCCATACACTTTCCCCTTTCATGCTTTCCTTCCCAAACTGTCACCCTCTCTGCCTAAGCCCACCAGTTCCCTGCACAATGGCAACATGGGCTATTCTCAGACAAACTGCAGAGCCAAGACATGGTCTCACCCTTCCAAACACCAAGTGCAAGCTTTACTTAAGGGCAGTGCAGACATGCCAGCCTAGAGGCTTCAGCTGCTCTGGTGGTGTTACTAGCATGAAGATCAGGTGTTTTGGTGTTCCAGGCACCTGTCTGAACATTTGTTGTGACTTTCCTTTGGACTTTGATGGAAATTCTTCCTGTCAGATCAACCTCTCCTGGCAGAATAGACAGCTGATCTGGGAACACTCCACCATGCCTGGCATGTCTATGTCTGTCTTCCTGGGCTGTGAATCACAGTCACATCTGTCTGGAGCACTAGCTGTGCCAGCCTCCTGTGTAGCACTGATCTCTCTTCTCAGCTATTTCCACCTGATCTTTCTGGCAAAATAACCTCGTCATACCTTAAAACAAACAAATCGAATGCCTTCAGAACAAAAATGCCATGGAAAATCTTCCCCCACAAATGCAGTAGGGCACACTATGCTGAAGTTGCACACTAGCATCTCTCCAATAGTTAGTTTGTGGTCAGCAGCCCCTCCGGGCACTTGGATATGAACACAATATTTTCAAGGTGACTCCCCACCTGCATACCCCCTGTCAAAGAAAAGACATTTTTTCCAGGCACATCACACAGGAGCTGTTCTTGTTCCTTTTTTGGGAACATAACTAAGGGAAAGCTGGGGCATTTAAACTCTATTCAGTCTTACGGAGCTCCTGAGATGCTGCTGGAAATATTTCTTCCAGTACAACAGCTAGTAGGAGCAGATTTCTTTAAATTGTGAATATCTGCTGGCATTTTGAGCACGAAGAGCCAAATGCAGTCTGTGTTGCTGCTCCATCTACTAAGCTGGCACTGGTAAATGTTAAATGTAAATCAAGTGTAAAGGTGAATTAAAACAAGAACCTTCATGTGTAAGCTATAGCACACTGTTTCTCTTGGATGTTTTTCATCATACCATTCAGTCTTGGGAGGCCAATCATATCCACATCTACATTATTTCACATGGGAATTAGAGCCCATAGTCCAACTATGCTCTGTGGTGANATTCTAGTTCTTGGGAGCGCTCAACCAAAAATACTAGGGTAAGGGTCTTTTTGATCATGGAATTCTGAAAATAACATGACTCTTGGGATTCCCCAGCTGAGAGGGAAGACTGACTTTGGAACACTAGAAGCAATGTTGGATTTGGTACTTATAACACCATTTGCAGTAAAATGACACTTGAGTTGCAAACTTCCTGACAGAAGGAGAAGGGGTTTAGGGCAGTAGATCTGATATTCAGACTTTCTGGAGACAGAGTCAGTGGAGTTATGGACTTTCTCTGAGGCACTTTTAGGAGGCAAGACATCACTGGACAGGTCTGCAGGTGATGGTATCATCAAAGGTGAGAAGGAAGTTACTTGTTCTGGATTTCCAACCTCCCCAGCCATAAATATCTTAGGATAAGTGAGCCTCCTGAGCAGAGTCAAGAATACATGGAGCAATAAATAGTGGTGCCGTAATAAATTTTTTATTTCAAATATTTTCATTTCTAGATTGATTATTTTCTTCCCCAATTGTTCTTTTCATTCTTTCTACAGTCACTTCATTTCAGCTTCATCTTCCTGCTTCTTTTTCTACTCTTGCCTATCATCTTCATTTCAATTTTGTATCTTGCCTTAGCTGTTCTTTTGTCTTTAATTTACCTTAAAATTTTCATAATAAGTTTTCTGATGTTTCCAGTGTTTCCAATAATAAAAGTGGAATTAATGTGATGTTTACAAGCTTCTCCAGAAATCACCCTGCTTAAATATTTTATTTCCTCCTTAATCTTCTTTGACCCCTTTGTTTAGACTACAAGATCATCAAGTGAGGGACCATTTCTCCTCCATGTTTGTATTACTGAGGACAAAAGGGCTCTGTTTTCAAATGCCTCTCAGTGTTAAAAAACAAAAAACCCCAAACTTAAATCACCAATCATAATAGCAAGAAATGTTTAAACGAGCTGTTTACCATTCAGTGTGACCTTGGTACCCTGATAAAAATGAATTCAAAGTCAGTAATGCTGCAGCACTTAAGTGTTTAAGTAATTTTTGGAAATGCCTGAGTATGCAATGGTTTTTAAATTTAGTCAAGACGCTAGACAATGGCTAATTTTTGAAATTTTACACAGAGGTAAAAAGCTAGAAGATTACATGCAATGAATATGCAATGTAAGCAATTCATACAACTTGATGTTGCTATGATTCCCTGATTTACTACCATTAAGGAATGGCAAAATTCGGGTCACCATACCTGCATCCCCAGCTGAATGCACAGCACTGTCATATGCCTCTGAATTGTGCTGGAAGTCTTGCAGGTTTTGGGACCACAACCTCACGTTCTCACCCATGGGGGTTGTAGCCTGCGTTACTGTTGTGGTAGCACTTACAGCCTCTGCAGTCTTCATCTGAGCTTGCTCCAAACGCTCTCTGGCCTCAGCTGCAGAATAAAAAGGAAATGATAAGAAATGAACTCTTTCAAATATTCAAGTGTGGTGTGTGTCCCATCCCTCCCTGCTCTCCGTCTTCCCCCTCCTTTTTGCCTTCTTCCCTCTAGTTTATGTACCCTGAGCATGATGTCATATGGAATGGAATATCCTTTTGGTCAGTTGGGCTCAGCTGTCCTAGCTGTGCTTCTTCCTAACCCCCCATGCATCCCCGGTCTCCTCACTAGCGTGGCTGTATGAAAAGTGGAAAAGGCCTTGTCTCTGTGTAAACCCTGCTCAGCAGCAACAAAACCATCTCCGTATTATCAACTGCATGTTCAACACAAATCCAAAACACAGCCCCATACTAGCCACCAGGAAGAAAATCAACTCTACCCCAGCCAAAACCAGCACAAGGCTCAAGAAGAATGTTAGTGATTTCAGCGGCAAAACATTTAATTTCATTATGAAAGTGCTAAAGCTGGATATTTGCTATCTAGGTCTAGTAGTTTCTGTCAAATTCTTTTAAGTGTCCACAGTGCTGAACTCCTAATAGCAACTTCATATCCATATTCAAAGATGAAAATATGCTCTTGAATGTATGAAGATAAAGCATCATGAAGATGAAGTTCCTCTTCCAACCTGTCTCTGCTGATTGCATTTTTGCGATGGCTCTCATCAGCTGGCTCCGCAGGGCACTCATTCTGGCAAAAGTGCCATTGACTTGCCAGCTGGTGTCTGCAATGGTGTAACCACTACCTGTGGGGAGAAAAGGGGAGGTACAGCTGAGGGGCATCAAAGTGGCATCTAAAAAGGTAAATTCAATCCTGGGGACACATGTTGCTAGGCATTTAATATACCATAGACAGTATACCATGGCCTCTTTTAATTTAGGATGTACTTGCTCTCTTGACTGTACATAATCTTAAGGCAAAACCAGCCCTGCAGCACCCCTGCTTGCCACAGGGTGTCCTACAAAAATCTGGAGAGCTGTATTTCAGTCAGTACCCTTTCTCCTTGCTTTACCAGAAGTGCTGAGAATAGCTGCAACTAGCACATAGGAAAAGTTTTAAGGAACTCAAAAGGTCCTGAAAACTTTAAAAGGTAATTCTGGAGCTTTCTTTCATTTACAGTGAAGAAAGGCCAAAATACTTTAACATTTATTATTATCCTCTACTGGTGAAATCCAGCTTTCTGAACACTTAAGCTGCTGTGATTTGATTTTAATTGAACTACTTAATTGAGAATATTTACCAGTGAACAACGGTTTGCAGGGTCACATATTTAAACAGTAGTTGTATCTAAAATGGACCTTTCATGAATGCAATAGACTATCAATATCTAGCAGGATGACAAAACATGAGCTAGTCAAACTGTGCCCGTGGCCATTTCAGGTACTTCGTGTGGCAAATTCAATCAATAGCCTATTCTGTTGCAGCAGTAGTTCTGCTTAGTGATGTCCTTTTGAAATTTATTTTAATGTGCATGGCTATAAGCTGAATTGGAAAGTAGAAAGGATGTATATTTACTGTCATGTGCTGTCCGTTGTAGCTGCATGGCTCGGATAAGAAGTTCTTCACTTTTACCTTTATGGTAAATGACTTGAGTATCAATTCCAACTGCAGCCTACAAGCATGTTCCAAAAAAGAAAGTCAGAGTAATGCTTATCAAATGTTCCACTTTATTGTGTTTAATTGTGGACAACATTTTACCCGCAAATAAATGCAAGTGCAAAGTCACTGCAGTTTCATTTGCTTTGTTAACACTTAAGATTGGCAGTTGGATTGGAAAAGAAGTCTGAAAAGCAAAATTTTCTGTTTTAAGAAAGTTTAGAGAAATATATGGTTTTCCAAACAACACCACTGAATAACAAGGATGGAGAAAATCCTCTTAATTTATGAGCTCCACTTTAGTCAAGGTGACTACATGCTGCATGTTATTTAGGCACTGTGACTGTTCATTTCTACTGTCATCTCAGATAGGTGGTTAATGCTTTCACTTCATGGGGAGCTGCTTTGCAGTCTGCAGTAGTATGCTAGAAACAGAGGGCTGGACTTGAAATCCCAGAGCCCTCTGGGGCTCAGACCCCTTTAATCTACCCAAATCCTCTTGCTATCCCACTAATAAATTGCTGGTAAATAGCACATATACAGATTGGCAACTACAGGCATACAAAAAACATGTGTAAAGTATTTTAGAACAGTAAGGCTAGAGACAAAATTAGCATCCTTATCCTTACACTGAGTGTATGAGTGGGCTTTGTCCCATTTCAGCATGGTTTTCTATGAGAAGGAGTGATGTCTTGACCACCTTTCCTACCACATGGCACTGAGTGAAGCAGGAGGACTCAAGCACTAAATGCCTGCTCAGGTTCCTACAGGAGTAGGGAGTTGTCTGGAATTTCACAGAAATGTCTCAGTGTGACTGACAACACAGAGCAGCATCACCCTATGGGATAGGGACAGAAGAACCTCTTGTGTCTTTTCAAATACCCGGGGAATTCAGACTGGAAGAATAATTAACTATATGGGATTTAATTCAGGAAATAATAAAGGAAAAAAAAATGCAGTGAGAAGTTCAGTGCTGCTAGTAGAGTTAAATTTGTATTCTTCTTCACACTTAGGTGCCTGAAGTCCCTGAAGCATTGTAAACTAAAAGCTGATATTATGAAAATTACTTACATCCTTGACCCGGTTTGTTGTGTTCAGTGCCAGCAACGCAACCTTATTGGCTTCCGCAATGTAACCAGCAATGTCCTCATACACGTTTGAAGCATTGATTGCCCTTTGCACCAAACCATTTGAATCAACACCATACAAATTCCTGTCAAAAAGAGAGGAAAAGGTGGAAGAAACCAAACTGAAACAATGTAGTTCTGACTACATAATCACACACATAAATGTACTTGACCTAAGTGGTATTCTTCCCGTTGTGTTTGACCAATCTGAAGAAGGTGAACACTGTATGGATAGAAGGCACACCCCAGTCATTTAACTCTGAGAATTTTGCCCTTAACATTTATGTGAGCAGCAACAAATGACTACTGAGCTTTTACCTTTTCTTTAAAATCTAGATTAGATATTCCATACATTAATAGAATAACAGATCTATCAGTAATCCTTCTTCAGAATAATTCCTATCCATGAATGGAAAGACCTGTGTGTGCAAGTGACCAGGATAGCTGTGTCACTGGCCTGTTTATATTTTCCAAAGGTAGGTGGGAAGAGGGGGAGAATCAGATGAAGAACTACCCCTAGTCATGAAACTTTGCAAGAAGTTAGATTTAAAAACCAAAAGAAACCTTTTATCTGCTTATTTTGATTTGTTTATTAGATGATAACTGGTCTTCAAGGGAGATTCCAGACAGAAGATGGTTCAGGGCTCAACATTCATCTGTTAACAATTTTGATTAAATACTATTTTTTAATGTTCTGGAGATAAGCAAATTTTGAAGTATACATTAGATGTAGAATCTAAATATAGATATATTTGCACATGTGTGCATTCACTTCAAATTGTTTGCACGTCGGGGGATTATTAAATTTCCAGATTCGGCATTATTGCAAGAATTTTCTGCCAATTGGCCCTAAGGCAGAACAATAAACTCTATCAACTAAAAGCCTAACAAGCTAATAAAGCAAACCTATAAAACCAAGATGTTTTGAAGACAGGCTAAATGTTTCAAAGGATTAAAGTTTCACTGCAGGACAATCTTCTCAGCAAATGATAGAGTCAGCATATTTCCATCTGGATATTTTGTAATTACTTTTGTTTGCTTTTTGTGAAATTCGTAATGTGTTGGACTTGGTAATAATTTTAAAATTATTTTGGTAAGGAAGGAAGGCAAGCTGCATGGGCTGTTTTCTTTCAAGTTAGTCTGCGGCCCCCAATTAGCTGATCTCAAACTGAACATATTGTTTGGTTTTTCTGTTTCTGTAGTTTGTGTGGCATTATAGAACAGTTTCAGATGTTAACTTTATACAATTGCTTGAAAGAAAACCATCTGTTATTTTTTTCCCTCTATTTTAATCTCCTAACTAGGGCATATGAATATTAAGAAACAACTGGTATTTAGATATTATACTTGAAGAATAGTTTTAAGCTTATCTTCCAAAAGCGTATACCCATGATGTTACTTAAAGTAGAATTTGGTGACATATTTTATTTAAGCATTCATTCACAGCAGTGATTTTTCAATGGATAGTCCCAATTGCAAATAAAATCATTAAATTTATCTGGAAGTGACTTATTAGTAAATTGCTGCAATGTTGACAGATTTAGTATCTTCCAGCAAAATAGAAAGACTTACAGTAAGTCTTTGATGTTATTGTGACCCAGTTTCACCAGGACACAACCTACTGAGCACCAGAACTACTCCATCTGTAAAACTGTTCTTGGAATAAAATTATCTCAAAGCTGATTTTGTGCCCTATAATGCTAACATTTTTAAATGTGAATGAACTTACTGACATGAGCGGTTTCTGCAAACCCCATTTAATCTTGCCTGTATTATTTTACTTTCCACTAACCTACCTTTCCTATTCTTTTGCTATAGGAAGAGGAGAACACGCCCAGTTAGACTAGAGAGAAAGTCATGCAAGATGTATGTTTATTCTTTAAAAAGTTTCATAGATTTTTCTTAGCTCAACTTCAGCTGTTCTCTCTGGAGCGTGACAAGTCCTTCTACAGATGACTTAACACTGATTTGTTTTCTGCCTATTTATTGTCACTGTGTTTCTGCTTGTCTTTTTGGCTGTTCAGCAAGTGGCACTTTTATGAACAGAGTCTGCTGAAGTTAAATTTTACCTGTCCAGCTCATCAGCAAGTCTTCTTAGGCTGTGTGCGTGATGCATAGCCTTTTCTACCAAATCATCATCAAACACGGACAGATTGGCTATTTTTTCTTGCAATTCCTTTTTTGCTCCATCTATTTCTGCGTAGAACCCTGATGCGTTCTGAACAAAACAGGGAAAGAAGGAAAGACAGAAGATGAAGATTACAAAAAATCAAGCCTGTATTTTGGTTATTATGTTTTATTTTACCCTTTATATTATTATAATGTTCCTTTATTTATGTTATAGTTGTTTTATTTTACATTTTTAAGAGAAAAAGAGGAAAGATCTGATGGTGAATGCCAGTATGGAAAGACACATGCAGGAAGATAAAAATCAACAAAAATTCTAGAAATCACTTAAGAAGGTATTTGAGAGGAACGCATAAAATAAAAAGAAAAGATTATAATACTTTATGTCTTGTATGTTTGCCCCAGAATTGTGCCAATGACAAGTCTTTCAGAGTGAAGTGCTCTTTCTGCCTCCTTGCACAGAGAGATCCCTCATGGTAATATTGGATTAGTCTGATTTTGACCACCTAAATACTACCTATGTGTATGTACTGGCAAGAAGAAGTAGCATCCCTTTGACTTAGCCATGTTTCTTCCTTATGTGAAATACTCAAGGGAAGACCAAATGGGCCTGCATGCACCTTCTCTCCAGTACACAAGCTTGCTGATGTGTTTGAAGATCATAAATGTGGCAAAATGTGATTATAAATGTGTTTCAAAATACAAGAAGGATGAAACAGAGGGAGGGAAAAAGGATGAATGAGTGAAATGTGGAAATACTTGTTGCTGATGAGGATGGACAATGTGTGATGTTTGCATAGTACTTCCTTCCCTGCAGTGTGAACATCCTCCATGTGGGAACTTATTCACAGCAGTGGGGAACCCGAAATTATAAACTGCAGCAATTAGAGTTGCACAAAACACCAGGGAAAAACTCCAGCATACTGCTTGATCACAGGGATGGTTACTAAGTAAGCTGTCTTTCTGTTTTCTCAAATTGCTTTTTCAAAGAACAATTAATAACTTTTGACATTTGCTTTTGTGTCAGGAAGTGGGCAACTGTGACCAAAATGAATGCTTGTGGAAAATTTTTTTTTTCCTTCAATAATTTTAAAATTTTAAAATAAATCGTGAAGGAAGAAAGAAGCTTTGGTAAATATTTTAGTTAGCAAAACCCCAGTTTTATTTTCTTCATCTTTTCATAGAAAAGCCAAACCCTTAAAATTTCTGAAAATTTCCTCCAGCACCATGTCTGATTCAAAACACTGGATAGTAGCCTACAGTTCCAGAAAAGGATTTATATACAACAATCTGTTCATATATGTTTGACATGGTTTTAATGCTGATATCTGGGATCGTTAGTGTTCTTCCATGTTCACTCGTAGGCACTAGAAAAGGAATTTAGCATATAATGCAGTCTTTTACCAGAACATCTTTTGGCAGCTGCTTGTAACAAAATAATTGAAAACTCTACAGCAAAATCTTTCATTAAGCTTTGCCTACTGTAATCTGTCCTTATAATAGAATTATTGTTTTTTAGGCAGTAAATTGTAATTACAGTGCTTTTCATCCAAGAAAACCATCTACTTTTTCAGGGAGTATTAATCAGTATTTCACTGAAGCAGTATAAAGAAGGAGAGATTTTCCATAAGTGATCTAAACACATGACTTCAAAAATCAGGGTGCGTCATTTAAACAAGCCACAGAGGCACCTACCTGTATTACTTCACTTAACTCAGAGCTGATCTTTTGTGGTCCTTCCAAAATAGTTGTGGCACTGAGCAGAATGCTGTTCACTTCATCTATTTGCTCTTTTATCTTCTCATGTTGTTTCTAAAAAGAAAGCTCAAAACATAAATCACATCCAATACTATTTGTGCTTTGACAAAATACAGTGTTACCATTTTTGTTAAATTTGTTAAAGTAAATTCAAAAGATAGCGGTGAACTAAATAGATTTTAGACATACCTGAAGTCTGATTTTCCCAGACATCTCTAATTGCTACATATTATGATGTGAATTATTTGCATTTTTGGGGGTTTTTTTTGTGAAAGAAATGTTGGATGATTTAGAAAAAATAATTATTAATTTAATTTTATATTACAGCATAAGAAGCTATTGGAATGAAGCACTATTCAGTGCACAGCAGGGACAAATTAAACATGGATTTTTCATAGTCATCTGGAGACTTTATTTTTCTGGAGTTTTTTAAAATCTACAGTACAGACATCTCTTTTCCTTGTCAGTAGTAAAGCCAATGTGAACAATCTCTTCTATACAGCATCTGCCTCCATTGTGAGGAATAATGGAGATCCAAATGGTTAAAAACAGTGAACAAATGCAACTACACACTTCAGGCTTTGCTTCGTAACTGTGAGACAAGCTGCAGCTTGGCACTGTAATTATGAAACAATGGAAAAACAGAAGAGGCTTTGTACTTGAGGATCTCAGGCTCTTGTGAAAGGATTCCCTAGAGGAGCATGCCTGATTTCTCTATTGAATCCTTAGACCTTGCACATCAGCATGAACTTCTAGCACTGCAAATTTCAAGGACTCAAAACTCAGTCACTGATATGATGAAACCCAGAGGTTGGCCTGAATTTGCAAGATCATTCTAAAAATCACAAAATTTCTCGCTAACGCCCTGTCCTCCAGAATCCAAACAATTTCAGCCACTGAAATGAAAACAGTTTGCTTCAAATGGCAGCAAATTGTTCTCTTCATAATTTTGTTCCTTGCTGAAACAGCAAATGAGAAATTTTAGGTGGGATTTTCTGGTTTTATGTTCCTTAAAAGAAATTTATGAAAACAGGGAAAGAGTCACAGAATTGCTGTGAAGACAAAAAAATAGTTTCTTTTGTTTTCCTGATGGGTTGGGTACTCTTTTGGGATATGAAACCTGAAAATTCAGTTTTCTCATCAGCCATGTGGGATTTGAACCTAATGCCATCACTTCCAGGCAAAGGTGCCCCACTTCCATGCTGTAGGGGACAGGTCACCTCTGAGCTCTCCTCTGGAATGCTTACTTTGTTCAAAATCCTGAAACTATTCACGTGAACAGGGCACAGGGGAAAACTGGTGTAACCTTATAGCTAGGCTAGCAAGTTCACCTAACAAGTAGGAAACCCAATTTCAAGGTACCTATTGTGGAGCAGTTAGACAATGGATTTGTGCTTGAAGATTCAGGGACAACTGTGTACTCCTCCTGAAAAAGTGGGGATGCATTTTGTTCAAAGTGATTCAGAGAAAGTTTGGATCAGACAGTATGAACGAACTCAGCCCGGTGCACAAATGCAGTGCAGAATCTTTATAAGTAATTGTTTTCTTAGAATATAATTAGTTTTGTGAGGCCCTCCCACATTGTCAGTATATAATAGGATGAAACCATCCCACCACAATACTTATAGCATCCATCTCTTCCTTGGTCTGATGAGGCATGACATGCCAAAACTTCTCATTTATTGTCACTCCACAAGTAGGTAATAGTACCTTGCACTCCCACATGTTGTTTCTTAGAACTGAAGAGTAAAACTCATCCTGCTGAGTGGTCCAAGCAATTCTTTTTTGGTGTGGTGATTCCTGAATCTAAATTGTGTGCAATCTACTGTTTAAGCAATGGCAGAGATGGAGTGTTCACAGTCAGCACTTAAGATAAATGTAGTGCACAGTACCTCCTGCCTTTGGAGCCTGGCTGTGTTTTCCCTATTTATATCCTCTGTTTGTATGACATAGCCAAGTGCCTCGTCTAATGCCTCCTCCAGGTCTGACAGCTTCACATCCTGTTCGCTGAGCTGCTCCAGCACATCAGTTACCAGGGATCTGGTGTCATTGTACTTCTCATGAAATGCTTCAATTTGCTGTAGCACTGGGAGAAAAATAAGAGGCCAATAAATCCAAAGCTTGGATTTCTGACAAAACTTACCTGTACAGCAATTTCTGTTGCTGTTACTCAGGTGACAGTAAAACACATTTTGTAAAGCTCACTTGAGAGATCATATACCCGGATTTTAATTTTCCCTCCTCTTTTGAGAAGGAAAGATGCCTCTCATTTTATTATTTCATTTTAATCCTATAAACTCCCCCTCTGAAATATATTTTATTAAAAGAAACCAGGTCTGTCTTTCCCTGCTTTCCATTTGTTTTTCATTGGCAGCCTGTTCTGGAGCAGACAGTCCTTATGCCTCACGTTCTGACTCATGTTGACTAAGCTGTGAGAATTAGGCTGCCACTCTTTCCCATGCCAGCAGTTTTTCTCTCTCTGCTGGCGTTTGCTGTCCCCACAGCAGAGCTGGCAGGGGGAAGACATTCACATGAGCAATTCCAGCCCTGCCATGAGCCTTCCTAAGCAGCTATTCTTGAGATGCTGCAGTGCACAGGCACACACAGACACAGACCTTTTTCTCCCCATTCTGCCATGGGGAGCACCAAGCACCAGCAGGGACTTGGAGCAGGAATTTGGAAGCAGCAGCATCTCCAGCACACCAGCTGGTGCTTGCCAAGTGCCTGCTGGTCCTCCCCAGGGGCTCAGCAGTACACCCAGAGCTGCCCAACACCTGCCAGCTGAGCATCAACACGTGGCTGAAAGGAAAGCTGACTTAAAACTCACACTCCTCTGCTGTGTTTTCCTCCTCATCTGCAAGCTGCCTCTGATTAGTGAAAGGCTTTCGTTGTTTGATCTCCTTCAGCATCTCCTCAGCCACACTCCGCTTCTGGGCAATTTCTTCAGGGCTCAGCTCTTGTTGAATTGCATAATATTTTGACTTGCTGCTGATTTCTAGGGGGAAAAGGGAACAGATGGTCGATTCAGTATGACTACAGAGGAATAAATACTGTGAACTGCTTTTACTTTTGTGAATCGTGATAACACTGATGGCAAAAGAAAGTCTTAATTATCTTCAACTCCATAGTGGATAATTATTATGTTTAATCCAGTCTTAAGATTAAGCCTGTAAATAAAAAACACTTTCGGGCATATGTGGAGGTCTCATCAGAACAGGATGGGATTAAGCAGACATGGGTTATGTGCATTATTTGGCTTGACATTTCCTATAGGCTGGGATAATAATTTTATTTTTGGTTCTGTGGCAGGTAGCAGGCTGGGGCTTTCATCTAGGATCATGGTTTTAAGCTCTGTTGTTTATTAAATAATAACAATTCTAAGGAGATTGAAGTAACCTCATTTTCCATCTGCAGAAGTTTGAGGCACCCTAAGGAGGTAACATATGGCTCCTGGCCTGATACTGCCTAGCTGGTTTGGAGATAGATACTATTTCAAGCTTTTGGTCTCAGTTCAAAAAACATTGTTGTATCCCTGCAGCTGAAATTGAGTTTACCCATTCCCGGTGTAATCACTACAAAGTTTACTCACTTCTCACTCCCTGGCCTTGAATTCCAATCACCTCCTCTTTTATGCCCTGTGGTGTGTGTGCCTTTGGCTAGTGCTTGTCACTAGTTTTGTGGATAACCAAAGCTGGCAAAACCAACACTATTCTTCTGGAAGATTTTTATAAAAAATAGATGTTTAATAGTGGCACCACTGATTCTTTGGCAGGGTGTCTCTGTATGCCTGCTCTTGCTGGGCTCTGAGCTCATTAGTGAAGCTTTGAAGGCTCATACTGAGCAGTAACTGATCATGACCAGGGCTCCATGGATTTCTTTCTCCTTACGCTGGCATGTGTGTGTGTCTGTGCATGTACAGCTTCTCTTCAGTAAAGAGTGGATGGCTTCTACAGGGGTGATGCCTCTGTAGAAGAATAGTTTTGAGCATGGTGGAAATAATTTTCACCTACTTGTTTCCAACTGCTTTCACTCTCTTTATTCACAGCCATGGATGTCACTTCTATAACAGCTTAAAGTGACTGTGCTATTTGTGTGCCAAATTAGATGCGTATCTACCTTATGTGGTTCCTGTCCTGCTCCAAACCAATTAATGATACAAAAGGATGATCCACAGACATCAACCATGATTGTTAGTGATGTACAATGAGGCTCATGCTGACTCTTTTACTCAGTAATTGCAGAAATGAAATGTGATGGGTGGCCAGACAGTCAAAGGTTTTTTAGCATCAGATGTGTAAAAAGACATTACAAGTGTGACATCCTACGAGCCTGGACTTAGCCTGCCTCTTTTGTGTGATGGAACATATTAACCATGTTTCCTGAGGTAAAGTAATGGAGCACCTGTGGACGTAAGGATAAGCAAGGATAACAGCTGATACGTAACCACTCTTCCTTACACAAGTTGCCACATGGCTTGCAATAACTGCCGAGATAGAACTGCTCAGGTCTATTAATCAAATATTTCCATTGGAAAAGGGTTGTTTAACCTCAACTACCAGTCAGCATTTCTACTCTGGTGCCATAGACAGCTTTTGCATACTGTTGGCTTTGCTGAGGACTGGGAGAAACCCGCGTGTTCTACAGCAGGATGGAGGCTTTGCTGTCACCGGTGTACAGGGGACAGGGATGCTTTTGAGTACATTGATTTGGGGTTTCATTGCTTTCTGCAGGTACTGTAGAAGAGGCTGCGATTGGTTTGATCTCACTTCTATATTTCAGGATGATAATGGTATGTCATAGATATTCCAGATGAAGGTGATTATCTCTGACTAGGAAATCTTTATTAAATGCAGTTGTGCTTGAGAAGGTGTTCACTGTTGCCATAAATTACATACTGCCCTGTACATCAAAAGATTTTCCTTTGATATAGAGGACAGTAAAAATGCATGAAGGTTTCATTAATTCATTCTTGACACTGAGATGAACCAGAAATGGATCTATTTACCTTCAATGTTATCTCTTATATTATTGAGCTGCTGCACAAGCTGAGAAGCACGGTTGTTGATTTCCATGGTTTCCTTCTGTACCAGTCGGCCTTTTCTGGATGCTTCATTTCCCTATGAATAAACCATGAGAGGTAAACACTAGATTTCTTTTAAGATGTGAGGATGAGCAGTATAAACACATATTTTGCTTTCTCCTGATGAGCACGTGAAAATCCTTTTTATCATATAAAGTGGTATTTAAAGGTGTTGTAAGTAAAGATGTGTCTTGTCAATGTTTTCAGAACTGCCGAGTAAGAGATTAAAATCTGCCCCATATTTATCCATCATTTCCTGCAATCAAATTTTCATAAATTATGTACAGTTGTAAAACTCCATCCGCTGAGTCTCCTAGGCATTCAGTGGGGCTGGCTCATTTTTCTGGGTATGGCATTTCCTGAGTAAGCAAATAGAATGAAGAAAAAGGTGTCAAGCTCCCAACTGTTTTTAGATCTGTGTCTCCCTCAAATGAGGTCCCCAGCTCTGCAACTTGTTAAAAATGAGAAAAAGCACGAGGATTGAAAATACTCTGAAAAGCACAGACATGGTCCTGTACTACATTGTGTTGGAGGCTGCACTCTGCATTGTGTTCCCTTACTTAGGGTTTGTGGAAGCCCCAGGTGGCATTTGAAGGCAGGGCCAGGGTGGGCAGCACCACTAAAAGGGATGGGCATACTGGTAAAACAAATGTAAGGGTTAGTAGACTGATATAACCAAGTGTAGGAGTCAGTAGAAAGGTTTCTGGTTTCCATCTTCCAAATATTCAGGACCACAAGCTACATGCTCTTTTAGTCAAAACTCATCCCATGCAGACGTGGGGAGTTACAGGTAGCTACAGGAATTATATTTAGCAGGAAGATTTGCCTACCATTGGTACATTCACCCTGCCTTTGTGGTGTAGATCAGAATCTGCACCCGTGAGACGTGGGGATGTGCACATAAAATGCTCTGAATGGAAAATGCTGCATATCTCTGCAAAACCCACTCAAGGCCCTGGCATCCATTTTCCATAAATGTGCCTTGAAATAGCAAAGAGCTCAATATATTCAGAGGTATTATTGTGGTCTTCCACTGTCAGTGTCTGGGGCCATTATTTCCCTGCCTTTACAAGCAACCACAAGTATTGATGTGGAACTAGCATTAGAAGTAACCAGGGAGAAAAGACCAGAGGAAACTCTGAATTTATTTGTTCAGGGACAGTAAAACTGAGGAATGAGGTAAGAAATCCCCAGATAGTACTGCAGATGAAATGCTATTATCCAAACTCACTAAATATTCATAGAAAACCTAATGCCTTAATTAGTCTGCCCACCAGCTACAGAGAGGGACACTGAGGTGTGTGAGCTCTGACAGATATTCACAGGTACGGAGCTGTGTGTGTGAGCTGATTTAATCAAAGCTCTCTTGAACGCAGGCAGAGTCTGTATAATTCTTGCATGCCCTTTCTTCTAAGTAAGTGTTGATTAAAACCACATAAACCTAAGTTTTCTCTTCCACTTTCCTTTGTGTTGTCTTTTTTGCCCCCTACTTTCTCCTGTATTTGAGTTTTAGTTTAAGGTATAATTTTGTCTTGTGAAGGAATTGGTAAAAGTGAATATTAGGTCTGGCATTTTGCAATAAGCATGAAATATAATCTAGTTCTATGACAGCTGTGGCTATATTTGATAACAGCACAGGGTGATGTATTTTACTAATATATGTATATTGTAGAAACTGAAAGATGTTCAACATTATCTTTTTAAAATAGAGGATAAGCAATTTTGAACCCTATTTCTTCTCTTAATATATATCATAGCAGTATTCTAGGGTGCAATGAAAGTGTTGTGGGAGCTGAGAGCTGATAACCTTAATTTTATAGCCTGGCAGTTGGATGTGGATGCAACATTTATGATTACGATTGTGTTAAAAATATCTTGAGTGCTGATCAAGCTCCCATCACAGTGGGTACATGAAAAACCTTTTAAACTGGTAGTTTTGAAATATATTTTGAAATGTCTAATTGGGATTAATTTAATTTTAAGAGAGCATAACAGAGCAATGTAAAATAGATACAGTACAAATGCTCCTGAAGTCAATCTGCATTAGTGTTGCTATTTCACTTAATTAGAAGTCAAAATGTGAATGAGAAAGGCAGTGTGTCTATCCCAGATCAAACACGTTGTGTAGGGGGTAGGTGGGAACTCAGATCCTGAGGGGAAGCTTTTTGTGACTGGTGACAAACCTCCAACACTCAAAACACTTTTTACCTCCTTCCTTTTTTGTGAAGAAGACTTGATAAGTCATTTATGCTTTTAATTCAGATGTAAAGTAGAAAGTTCTGAAATAAAGAGTTCTTTCAGCTGTCAGGGCACACCCACTCTTGTTTGGTGAACCTAATGGGTCAGACTAGATGTTAAGAAATGTTTTTTTACGAAGAGGGCTCAAACACTGGAACGGGTTTCCTAGAGAGGTGGCTGATGCCCCATGTCTCTCAGGGTTTAAGAGGCATTTGAACAATGCCCTTAATAAAATGCTTTGACTTTTGGTCAGCCCTGAAGTGCTCAGACAGCTGGACCAGATGATCATTTTAGGTCCCTTCCAACTGGAACTACTCTACACTCACCTCTTCTGCCAACAGGTGAATATGACAAAGTGCAAACCCTCAGAGCTTTGGCAGAAGGCTGTAAACAAACCTGTTCATCAAGCATTTCTGCTTCTCTGAGGAGATCATTCATCTCGTCTGCAGCATCATCAACCTGGATGGTCCAAAGCACAGCATGATTCTTTTTTTTGGACATTGCCTCCTGTGTTTGGGGAAAAAAAGTCAGTGCATCTGAAAACAAACTCCTTCTCTAGTGAGGGCAGGGATTGAATTTCCACCCCAGGAATGGAGTGGAAACTCAAAGATTCAAATGGAAAAATCAAAATGTCATCAATGTTTGTACCTGGAGATGAGTGGTAGTGAGGTTCAGGTCATTCAAACGCCTTTGAGCTGCAACACCTGTAGAAATGCTCAGTAAAGTGGATTTGCTTTCATCGATAGCCAGAACTGACAATCGGATGTCATCTGTCAAATCCCAAATACATTTATCACAGCCTGATAAGAAAATAAGAGAGCGTAAGTTTTTTTTGGTGTTAGTGTCAGTTAACAGCAAATATCTTAAATTCATGTGACAGTGCTCTTGTCCCATGATGTTCCCTCTCTTTGGCATTGATGGTTCCTGATGGATACCCATTTTTCTTTCACTTTCATCCTCCCACTTCCAAGGTCTCACAGTACAGTTATGACATTTCCAGCTGAGCAGCACCAGATGGGACTGCTCAAAGAGGCTGCCACAGGGATTCTGTAATCAGTTGGGAGAGAGGGAGAGGTATTTCCTGGCTATTCCCTAGGCTCTACATATTTGTGGCCTGAAGGACAACAGATGAGGGTTAAAAAAAACCAACTGCATTTTGTCAGAACCCCAAACTCTGTATTTCAAATTTAGTGGTATGAGAAATAAGGATGTCCAGCACATGGGCTCTTGGCCGCCTACTTGATTACGAGGGCAACTTCTACAAACATAGTTATAATGTGCTTGGAAAGTGCTTGTGCAGGACTCTATCCTTGTTCCTGCTGAATGATTGCAATGCCACCTTCTTTTTAGTGACACTGGTGCCATCGCTAAATGCAAGTGACTTAGGTGAATGTGAAACACAGATTCCTACAGACACTTTTGCTTGATATTTTAGCAGGTCCCAAATGTTCTCCTTCTGGTTGCTCTTCAGGCACATGACCCCTCTTCTTGGGAGTTGGTTTAGAAACCCATGTGTGCTACATGCTCTGCATTATATACAGGTGTAAATAAACTAACATTCAAAAAATACCTGTGGTTACCAATAGTTACAACATAGTACTCCTGGAAACTCCCCAGGTTTCCTATCACTAGAGTATGGGAGATAGTGGGAAAGAAACTGACTGATGGATATATGCCAAATTGTCAACAGCAGCAATCTGTATTAGATGCTGTGCTGGCTTCGACTGGGGTGGAGTTAATTTTCTGCACAGTTAATTTCAGTGGCTAGTATGGGGCTGTGTTTTGGATTTGTGCTGAACACAGGGTTGATAATGTAGAGATATTTTTTATTGCTGAGCAGGGCTTACACAGAGCCAAGGCCTTTTCTGCTTTTTGTAGTGCCATGCTGGTGATGAGACTAGGGGTGTGCTGGAAGTTGGGAGGAGACACAGCCAGGACAGGTGACCCCAGCTGACCAAAGGGATATTCCAGACCATGTGACATCATGCTCAGTAAATACACTGGGGGAAGAAGGAGGAAGGGAAGGACATTTGGAGCGATGGCATTTGTCTTCCCAAGTAAACATTATGTGTGGTGGGGTCCTGCTCCCATTCTGGAGCATTGCAAAATCCTGGAGATTGCTGAACACCTGCCTTCCCATGGGAAGCAGTGAATTAATTTATTGTTTTGCTTTGTTTGCAAAAGTGTGTGTGGCTTGTGTGTGCACAAGTTTTCTGGCTTTTACCCTTCTGATTCGCTCCCTGTTCCTGCTGGAGTGAGCGAGCAGCTGTGTGGTGCATGGGTGATGGCTGGGGTTAAAACACAACTAGAAAACCATAAATTATATGCAAGATGTCACAGGAAATTATGTGCAAGATGTCACAGGTAAAGTTGTGAGGGCAGATTTTAGGGGCCAGAATATTATTTTGCAGGCAGTGTGTCTCAAAGTCTATGGAAGTGGGTTTGGTGATACTTCCCTACTGCTCTGCAGTTTGTACCTGAATGTGCAGTCTGTGCCACAGAGCTGGAAATATGCCTGTTCTCAGACAAGTGTGTGAGAACATGCTTAAGTACTCAGTCAGCAGGACATTGGGACCACGGTCAAAATCCTGGGCCCACTGGAGTACCAAGCTCTTAAGTTAGTATTTGTAAGCTTCTGAATATAAGAACAATATTAATTTTTGGTGTTTTCATGATAATGGTCTTACTGATGGTTGGGCAGTCTGTGTCAGTAGAAACTTCAGGACTGTCTCCGAGGCATTCTCCAGTCTGGCTGTCACACATTCTCCCTCCACAGTTACATGCTGGGGGAAAAAGAAAAGGCTTTTGAAAGAAGAATATTTGAAATGTACAACCTCCCCTCCCAAGACTAGTGAAATTACTGTACTTAGGATTGTGCACGGATAATCAAACCAATATCAAGGACTTCTTGGACTGATTTTCTTTTCAGTACATAGAAAAAGGTGTTTTTTACACAGCTCAAATTTGAACAAATGAAATATGAAGTGGGAAACAGAATGAGAACACCTCTGCTGAAATTACTTGTTCCAAACCTGGTCACAAGTCGAGTCAGGAAGGCCAGAGTTGCCCAGAAGGGCCGTTGTGCATCATTGTGTGGAGAGGGTGACATTTAGGAGATGTATTAAGAAAAGTGGGACAATTAAAGTTAATTATTAGTTACAAATCTCTCCACAGCCTTGTGGAATTTATCAGCACTGTGTCAGGCCGTCACTAAAAAGGCTTTGCAGCTATCAGGGATTGATAGTGGACTCCAGTTACACCGTCAGCCTGAACATATCAAAAAATAAATATCTCCTACCACTTACAATGATGACTAAATGACGTTTTACATTTTTTCAAACTTAAGAAAGCAACATTTTTGTTGCCAGCACAAGTGGCTTTTTAAAAAGTCCAAATTTTAATCTAATGTCTCTAAACCTCTTTCAAGGTTTACTTGGCTTTTTAAAATATATTATTTTAAAGATTAAAATATTCTTGGAACACTTCAATACAATAACAAAAACTCAAGCAGAAGATAAGAACAGCAGAAATCTATCTGAAATTTATTTTACTCTTGTGATTCATGGTTTCAGCAGAACCTCATATAACAAAATATTTTACTGCCTTTTTATTGCAGCCTGTTCACTGTTACCTATGAAGTGCCCTGGTATTTACATTTCCCATTGCACATTCAAGGATTTGTCAAGTGAAAATTTGTAATGCAACTTCAAAGAAAAAACATGCACTAATGTCAGAATAATTTTGTGTAAGTGGACCAGTGTTAGTAGAACCAATCTGTTTTTGTACTAATGTAAGACTGAAATTGGTTATAAATTGCCTGATGCAGTTCGTATTTTGACCTTATCACAATCTGTGCCTTCCAGCTTTTGGACCTACAATTATTTTTAATTTTTTGTTTCTTGTTTCAAGAAGTGAAAGAAAAGTATCAGTTGAAAATAAAGATTTTTCTTTACCTATATCATGGGGAGTAGGCTCTCCCCAGGCAGCAAGATTAAAGTTAAAAGGTTAAAATTTTGATGAGATCGGTGCCCAAGAAAATAAAATTGTGTCTTCTCATTTAAATGAACACCTGTGAGTTGGTTACACAAAATCTTATAGCAAATTCATTTCAAAAGCAGTCTGGACCATTTTTCAGCTACTGGTTTAAGATGTAACACATTTTTAGTAGGGAATTAAGACTTTCAATGCTGCCAGAGTTTGCTGGTGTGGAAAGCTTCTAAATTTACCTTTATTTCTGAGGGATATTTGTGGAGAGATTTGAGGTGTGGCTAAAGGCTATGTGGTTAAAAAAAAAAATTAAATGAAGACTACCATTCACAGCTACCCAGGTTTTGTCTTCCACTCGAAAGAAAAAAAAGATTATTTTAGTTTGATAAAGCTGTTTGTTCATTTAGTTCCCTTGCCTTTTTTTGTTTTACATATCCTTTGAGACACTCTGTGGAAACCATGTATGCAGACTGTCTTGATTCTCATACTACTTTTGTTTCTGTATTTTTAGTTTAAAGGGGATGTATGTCTTATTTCCGAATCAGTTCTAAACAATAGATCCTAATTGTTCCACAAAGCCAAATAAGGTATAAGCTTTCCCTGTGAACTACACAAATAGTTTGAATATCATGGATGTATTGAGGTACTGCAATCTTCACAGTACTGTCAAGCACAGCACATTGTGGGGCTCAGCAGAAATGAAGATGAAACGAGAAGTGTGTAATTCTCTGAAACATAATACTGCAAAATCAGGATTCACTAGAGTGAACTCCAAGATTAAATTCACTTCTGAAAAGAGAAAAACTGTACCTCTCACAACATATTCAAACGCCCAAGCACTTTTTATTTTTAGCACAGATCAAACACTGCAAGG
The DNA here is from genome assembly GCA_013397975.1 of Machaerirhynchus nigripectus. Taxonomy (NCBI): domain Eukaryota; kingdom Metazoa; phylum Chordata; class Aves; order Passeriformes; family Dicruridae; genus Machaerirhynchus; species Machaerirhynchus nigripectus. Next base: position 264,971 of record VZRQ01009621.1, read on the forward strand.
AAATCTGCTAACGAAGAGAATTACCACGCTGATTTGAAGTCTGCATGAGCAGCCTGTACAGAGAAGTCCTGTCTACCTCCTTAAGGATGCCAACAAAAAAACTGTACTGAGGCAATGAAAGTTTGATTTGAGTTTCGAAACTGTACGTTCAGAGATGCCTTCCAAAATCACTTATTGCATAACCTGCTCAGACACTTGGAATGCCCTGTAACTCTCAGACTTCTGGCAAAGTTACTCTTAGGTGCTTGAAGTTTTTGGCCATAGCCAGGGCACAACTGCTGCGGTTTGCAGAGTTGAAGTGCTGGGTGTGTTTCTCCTGCCTCATGGAATTCAGGAGCCACAGACTGGGTCCTATCATTCCTTCCTGGAAAACTGCAGTTGAGTCATCTCAGGTGAAGTGAATTAGGCAGTGAAGTTCAAAATGAGGGTTTCCCATTTGCAACCTCAAAAATCACAGACATGCTGAATTTCATGCATGTCTTGGCTACTTAAATCCAGGCAAGAGGTGAGTCTTGGGGCAAGCCGTTCCCCACAGCTAATGTCTTTTTAGCTGGTTGGGACACATGGGTTTGGCTTTTGGGATCATTGTGCACGAGCACCATTTCTTCCTGTTCAGCATAAATGGAATTCAAGCACGTGACTTAGCAATGTGAGCTACATCCTGGAGATGGACACTAGAATTCTAGCTGTCACTGGAAAACAAAATCAGAAAGGACCAGTAGTGGCATCACACGTGGTCCCCTACAAATGAAAATAGCAGCACAAAGGGCACTCGGTAACAGAACATCCTCACAGCCTCCAACCTGTGCGCACCAAAACACTTTATAATAAGGTAGTAAAAAACAAAGTCCAAGTGTAATTGCAGTTGCAAGAAGGATCAAGACATTGCTAAGTCCCTGAGGCCTGTACCTGGAGGTTCTGGAGCACTTCTGAGGTCCAAGTTGAGTGTGTGCTTTGATTGTCTTACCTTTGAGTCAGGCTGGGGTAGGAATGATCTCTCTCCCTCCTTTGTGTTCTGGTCCTTGAGGGACCCCCGCCAAAGAGACTGGGAGGGAGCCCCAGGGTCCTTGCTTTAAGCACCTGCATTTTGTCTTTAGCAGTGGCTGCTCCTAAGTGCTTTCAAAGAGGATGTAAACTTGTCTCCCAGAGCCAAAACAAGGATGAAAGGTATGAGGCCAAAGCCCTGTTTGAATCAAACTCCATGTAAATTAGGAGTATAATTATATTAGAGGAGATAAAGCTTTGTGATCCCTCTGTGCAGGTATGTTTTGCTAAGGTACTCTGGGTAGCACTTCATCAGACCCTGAAAGTACAGTCATCTCTTGTGTGAAAATACAGTAACCAGCATTACACAGGAATTATAGGAAAGGCAGAATGTATTACCAGTGTGGAAACTAGCAGAATGTGAGTGGATATTGGGTCAGGACAGGGAGGATAATCCTGTTCCCATAAAAAATAATTTCAAGTCTCTAAACAACATCAGTTTGAATGGTCATGGTGTGGACAACCACAAAGGCCAAGACTCTGCCCAAAGGACTCTTAGAGACCCTTATTTAAAACAAGACTCAGGAGAACACAACAGTGCTTACGTTAAACTTGCCCAGGTACTGGAAATGTTGGAATCTGGGGTCTGAGACTTGCTCATAGCAGATGGAAAAAGATATTTCACTGGTGCCTGGGATGATTCAACTGAACAGGCATCCAAATTATCCCATCACCTGCCTCCCAGAGCCACAGGTGTCTGACATTTGGTTCAGGCATCTCTGATTTCTGGGAGGTCACCCACAGCCCATGCTGTGCTGTCTGTTGCTCAGCTCTGCTTTACTATTAGTAAAGCTAGTATTGCTTTACTAAGCTATGGAGAATACCTGTGCAGTTTTTAGCGAGTCTGGCGTCCCCATAGTAGCCCGGAGCGCATCGTTCGCACTTGAACCCGCTGGTGTGGTGCAGGCAGTTGCGGCACTGGCCCGTCACTTCATCACAGTCTTCAAAAATCAGATTTGGGTCTGAGTTGCCATTGCAGTCACATTTCTTACAAGTGCTTCCAATTAGCAAAGGGTTCCCATAGTAACCAGGGGCGCACCTGAAAGGAAGAGCAACACCGGCAATGACGAGCAATGACATTCTTATCTGTGACACCTTTTTTTCTCTGACCTTATTTGTGTTACCAGGAATTGATCACTGTCTGCAGCTTCTAATGGACAGAAGGCTAATTAGGAGCTTTACTCCTACAGAGGCTATTTTGTGCTCTAATCTCAATCTGTACTGTTATGTATTTTTCCCTTCTTGAACACCCCTGGTATCTCAAGCACGCCAGTGTGCATTAATTTATTTTTTGTGCGTGTCTTTAGTATTGAAATGTTTTACTCCCTATTGTTTTAAAATCTCTGACAGAATTACTTTGGCAGCAAGGCAGCTCTACAGTGTTTATTTTGGTCTCTTTCAGCTCTGTATCTCACCAGCTATATTGTGTTATATAGGAAATTGGGGTAAGAGACCGCATTTCAGGATGCTGAAACTCAGAGGAAGTTCAGACCTTATTTCTATTATAAATGTACATAAAAAGTACTGACCAGGAAAGGTTTATAGAAATACTTCTGTGGTGAGGTATTGGGGTGGTTTCTGGTTTTTGCAAAACAGAATAGGCCCTGAACCAGACTCCATTTTTCAGATCTGTTTGATGTTAGCCTGTTGGATGAGGGTAAAAGGCTGAGAGCAGTCACCAGGAAGGGAGGATTCCTCTCTTGGTTTGCAGAGGGAGAGAGGGAGGTGGGTACCAAGCACCACAGTGAAGGCCTGAAATGGCTCCAATTTCTTATCACGTCTTGTCATTTTTGGGAAGCATTTCAGCTGAGAATTTTCTACATTTTAAAATGAGAGAGATGTTGATACTGGGGTGGATTTTCAGAGTATAGACACACTGGTGGTGTGTAACATTCCTGGATGATCAGTGGCCCTAAGCCAAGAGGTAGTAATAGATTTGGTTATTTGGAAGGAAAGTGTCTCAGTTAAAGATGTTTCTGCTGATACCAGGGAATGTGCTTAATCCTACAAGCAAGGGGAGTTTTTTCAAAACAATCATTGAGACAAGAACTGGTACTGGGGTGGGCATGGAGCGCTAATGAGAGTGAATTCTTGAGCAAGGGATTCTCTGGAGGATCTGGCATCTGGACCAGTTTGGAGCAGTGTCTCATGGACTGGAGGGGTCACCTGGAAGGACAGGGGCAACCCACACTGTTCACAGTGTCACTGTGTGGTGGCAGGAGGGCCCAGGATGCAGAAGCCTGGAGCTCAGAGATCAGGGACTTATACCCCAAAACTGGAAATGAAGAATTCCTGCCAGGAGGGGAATAGCTAGCTGGTGTAACAATTGCTGGCTGAAGGAAAGGAAGGATTGAATAGTTGCTGCAGAGATTTAGGTAAGGAGTATTTATTGTAGTTCATTTTGTTTCATTACCATGTTGTCCTTGTCTCCCATCCAAAGTCCTGTTTAAGATGCTGTTTTTTATGTCTGCTGTTGGTAAGCAGGGAGGGTGAGCACTCAGTCAATTCAGATTAATTTTCCCAGATTCTGGCTGGGTACCTAAACTAAGGTCTGTTTTCTAAAATCTGAACGCAGTCAAATCCAGGTTCTGCCATGTCTGAACCTCGAAAATGTGGGAGATCTGATAAAAGCTTTGAGTTTTGATCTGTTCCTACATTTTCTGTTTGTAGGTCTTCTTTTTTTTTTCTTTTTTTTTTTTTTTTAATAAAGAGAGTCATTTCCTCAACACTACTTTGTTCATGTTCCAGTCCTGAACCCTCACAGTAGAAACACATAAAATTTTAAGCATCTTAATATAAACCACTTGGCTGCCTCAAATACTGCTTTTGTCGATGACAATTCTTTTTGTCTCTTTGCAGCACTGCCAGAATCTTTGGTGCAGATTTTATCATTTGGGTGACCCAGATGTAAAGAAATAAAGTGTGACCGGGAGTTCTGTGCACCACTCAAAGAGCTGTGAATGCAGTACCGAGTGCAGAGTGTCATTTATGATTATGATTTGGTTGAACCATTCCCCATTCCCGTGGGAGTTAGAGCAGGCGGTGATGGATAAAGCTACTATTCAGTCATGCTATAAATCTTGCTATGATTTTCTAAGATTTCAGTTTTTTGTCTTTCTGTAGTTAGGTATTTTCCAAATGATCTTCTGTCTAATGTTCACAGAGGCCACTGAGTAGGGCTGGGGTCAGACCAGCCCTTTGCTCACTGCTGCCCACATCTACCAACAACACCATGCTATCCCCACCAGGCCTGCAGTGTCTGCCCTCATCCAGGAAAAGGCCATTTTTTCCCCTTCCTTTCTGAAATGTATATTTCATTTCACTGAAGTGTTCAGTTCACTTGCCAGGAATGTAGAGGACATTTCCTCACATCCCCACAGATATATTTTATAAGTGCTGCTTTTTATGACCATCTGAGGCACTGGAACAGGTTGCCCAGAGAAGCTGTGGATGCCCCATCCCTGGCAGTGTTCAAGGCCAGGCTGGGTGGAGCTCTGAGCAACCTGGTCTAGTGGAAGGTGTTCCCACCCATGGTAGGGGGGTTGGAACTGGATAATCTTTAAGGTCCCTCCCAACACGAACTATTCTATGACCCTATTACTCACTTCTGTTAGCCATAACTTCTCATCTGGAGCAGCTGTTTAAAGCAAAAAGAGACTTTCAGAGCTGGAAATAAATGTGTTACCTGCACTTTCCCCTTCCCTTTGCCAGTCAGTGTATCTCCTAGTGCTGAGGCACTTAACCTCTTTTGAATAGTGGATAAAATGGGAGAAGAGCAGAGGCCACTGGCTGGAAACATACTGCTCCATCTCTGCACTTTATGGCCTGAAAAAGTTAAGAGGCCTGCAGTAAATGTCTTTTCCTATATTGTATCGATAAATGACCCTTTTTTGCTAAAAAATAATATTTCCTCTCCCATAATAAAACTGCAAAGTTATCTTTATTTCATTTTGCAGCCATAGTTGCTTCCTGTAATTATCAGTGAGTAAGAAATTAACTTCCTCTTCTGTGGTAATGCCAAAAGAACCTTTTTCATCTATTTGCTTTGGACACTTAAGTGTCATTTCTTCGGTTATGTTTTTTAACATTTGTGCACTAACAAAACCTGCATTTCATCAGTTACCACCCTGATGCCTTACTGCTGAAGTCCAGAAGAAAAATGATTAATTCCTAAATTTCAATTTGGGAAGCTGTTTTTCTCAGTTCCTAGCAAGGGCCTCTGGGAATTTACACCACCTTTGGCTGGCAAACATAAACTGCGTAGGTTTGTGCCAAGCCTCCAGAGCAGCACAAGAAAACCTCCTACACAAATGCTGGGGGAAATGGAGCAGAGTGTGCACCGGTGAGCTGCTCTGGAGATCCTACATGCTGCCTGTGGAGGGGTGTCCTGCAGCTCACTGGACCGCGGTGCCTGTCACTGAGTGCTGCGGAGCGCTGGGAGGGAGAGCAGGGAGCAGGGTGTAGCCTTCCTCTCCCTGGGGACACGAGTTGTTCTTTGGGCTTCAGGAAGAGCCTGGGGCAATGATCCTTCTCGCTCAGGATCCTGTGCCAGCAAGCTGATGGCACGGCGGCTGCAGTGGGAGAAGGGAGTGGTGACAGTGCCCAGCAGCTGAGCGTGCCAAGCAGGGACTCGCTCTTTGGCAAGTGGGCAGGGACAAGCAATGCATCACCCAGCTTTGAAACACTTTTCAGTGTTTCTGATACAAATGGGAGTAGGACCAGGAGCCTACCAGAAGGCAAGTCCTGTTTGTCACTGCTTGCAGCTTACCCCAGCAATTATCCAAGGTCTTAATGTGGTGATCAGGACAGCCTGATTTCTTTCTGTATCTTTTTCTACACAGCTTTGCCTTCCTTGAGACAGATGCACTGTGTCAGGCTGGGTAGTGGCCATTAGAAAACAAAGCCGGTGCTATTTTCTGCCGTTTCTATGCTAGTGCTTCCCATTTAATAGGATTTGTATTGCTTGTAGTCTGGGTTGACATTTTAATAACCATTAAGAAACCTCAATGACCTTTTAATTGTCTGAGTTATCCTTTGTGTACAAACCTGACATTTTGAAAGAACAAAAGAATACAGCCGTGGGCCTGTAAACAAGGGTAGGTTTTTTATTTTTGTGCCATCTGCTTTCACTGTTGCTGTCATCATTTTAGTGATGTGGAGGTAATAGACTGATGTTTTTGCATCATCTGTAAGGGGAAAAGCCTTTACTCATTGTTCATCTCGCCTTTTTAATACTGATTTCTCTTTGCATTTTAAGCATCCCTTTTCTCCCTTCTCTGACTGTTACATTAAGTCTCATTTGAATTCAAGGCTTGCCCATTAATGACAGTTGACTAAAGACAAACACTTCAGGGGCTTTGAGGGAAAACAAAAGGAGATGTTCAGGAAGCCATTGTCTGAGCCATCCCATATCCCTCAGTCTTTGTGTTAGAGCTGTTTTAATTTATTGGCTGCTCAAGGACAATTTCTGAATTATAATCAGGCCCCCAACATTCATTGAAATGTAATCCATGTGTGTTCATAACAAGTAAGACAGCATCTTATAGCACATGAAATTATATTTCTGCTGTATAGTTCCATTTATTTGTGTCCCTTGCTATTTAGAGATTATTTACTGGAAATTCTTTATGGACATAAGGGAAAGTTGAAAAGCAACACTGGCCTATGGTTGTTTGTTTGACTTCATTGAATTATGTCTGTGAAGTGCATTTAAAATGTAACTGAAAAAAGCTGCTTCTGCTTTAAGAATTTGACTCGATAGTGGATTTTCTCCTTTGCTTTTGTAAAAGTTATTTGGTAGAAACCTGCTACATATTTTAGAGGGGTGAATTGCAAGAGGCATTGATGTGGTGGATATTTTTCACTTCAGCTGCTGTTTCTGGCTTGTTTTTTGTATTTTTAAATTGCATTCCTTTTAGGAAGATTACCACATGAAAGTACACAAAGTGCAACAACTAGATCAAAATACATCATATGCAAATATCTGTCTTATGCTGACATGTCTCCACAGAGAATTTTAGTGCTTTTTAGTAGGAACTGAATGAGGTCATTTAACAGACATGATTCTACCTGATGAAAACAAGTGCACAAGATTTCTCCCCAGTATGGGGAGATCCCCTGAAAAACTTCTGGACTTCCGTATTGCTGACCAGCAAGTCATCCTGTGAGTTTCTTACCTTTCACAGTTGGGTCCTGCATAGTTTTCCTTGCAGACACAACGCACACTTCCACTTTTTCTGTAACAGGAGACTGCAAAGCTGGAATTTCATTAGGATGAATAGTTAGAATAGCAGGCAATGACAAACCCTTGCGAAAGTTTCTTAGAGTATGGATATTTGTTGTCAGTGTGAACTCTGGCTCTTGGTTATTCATTGCTGAATAGGTGTTAAGCTATTTATGTAATTTATATTATAGTCCTTGTTTAGTTTAGGAAGCACTAATTAGTGCATAGCACTATGGAGCTATATAAATACAGATACATATGTATGAAAGCTCTTGTCTTGCAGTGCAGATCAGACACATCTGCAGGTTTTGATACACACACTTCAGAAAAGGGACTTAAGATAAATGCCTATGTCATGTAAACCTAATTTCTTCCTGTCTATTATCACAAGGGGTAAAATATTGTTTGCAAAAGACACTGCAGTGAGCACATCAGGAACTGAGTTTCTGGAATGGGTGCAGCAGTTTCCTATGCAAATGCTGTAGTTTTCTTCAAATTCCAATCTGAAAGTTTTTAATGGTGAAAACTGACCTCTGTAATGCTGTCCTCACTCACAGTAACTGAGTTTACAGTAACTGAGGCTGCTCTACCATCTTTCCAAGTAAGCTGGGAAGAATCTGTCGTCTCTTCAGAGACCAGAATGCCAAGCAGTGATGCTGATTGCAGTAATGGCTTGGGCTGTAATTTCTACTGCTGTGATCCTAAATCATGCATTCCTTTGTTTTCTTATGTTTTCAGGATTTAACAAATGTTTAACTAAATATGAGACCCAAGGAACAGCAGTAGCCAGATGTGGAAACTGCAAATTTTATGTGCATTTCAAACACAGTGATGGACATGGTTTAAACACATTTGCAGGAAAAAAGAGATGTAGTCTAAGATGTTTCTAGTTAGTTTGAAACATGTGTGAATAAATTTCTGCCAGCACTAGAATACAACCAGAATAGTGAGTGGCAGCAGTTTCCAGCTGCCCGCCCTTGGATGCTAAAACGCAGCTTCTGAGTTGTATGGTGCTGGGCAGCTGTGGCTGGGTTGCATCTATTTCACACAGGAAAAAAGACTCAGAGCAATGGGAAAGTACAGGATCCATGCACTGCTTGTTCCAGGAACAAACAGCATTGAAAGGTGATGAAAATTCCTGCATAATTTCAGTTCCTGCCAGCATTTCTCAAGTGGTTGGACAACCAGAGACAAAAAATCTGTTTGGATATCTGCTGTTTCAAAACATTTCATATAACCAGAGAGAACATAAAATGAGGTTCTTCTCACAGAATTTACAAATTAACTTCTGTGTGGCTTTTACAAGAACATGTTGAGAAAGTCATAAGAGTTTGGCAGGCTTCCTCTTCTTTCACAAAGTCTAATTCCTTCACGTAGTTGCAAAAACCACATTGTGGATCTAAGTTATGAAGTAAGACTGGAATCTTCCTCAAGTTTTATACTTTTTGTGAACTTCTAGGGGGAAAAAAGGCTTTATAATTCCCTTGGGTTTGAAAAGAAGTAACATCTGCTGGACTGTGAAACAACCTCCATCCTCCTTTTTTTATTCCAAAGAGATGACATTATACTTTATGTGTAACGTCCAAAAGTTACTCCAAAAGTTCCCAGGATAGAAGATATGAAGATAGTCTGGTCAGAAAATCTAGAGACACTGCTGAATTCCTGGAAAAAATATCTATCTGATGAGTCTGTCCGTTGACAGATTTGGTATTCTGTTTCCAAAGTAAGACAGAGTACAAAACAACATCCTTTGGATGTCCTTTTTTAATGCCATTTAATGCTTCTCTGCTTCTGGCAGAGTTACTATTTTGCCTTACTCTTTATATGCAGTAAGGTTAATGCAGGAAAATTGAAAAAAACCCCAACTAATAAAGAGCATTTTTTCTTTGAATTTAGTTAAGCTTTAGTAAAGCTTAATGTTGCTCAATTATTTTTTGCCTTTTCCAGCCCCAGCTGAAGACTGTTTCTGTGGTCAGGTCTCTCTCATTCAAGAAGCTGAACAGGCAATTTCTGCACATTATTTAAATAGTGGTATGAGGCACATTGGGATGGGATGTTCCTTTAACTATTGCCTTCAGGACTTTTCTGAGGGAAAGCCAAAGAAGTGAAGTGGATTTTTACTGACGTATTTTCAAAGGGGAGACAACATTGTAGAACATAGTATATCCTGGGATGGAAGGGTCCCCTGAGGCTCATCAAGCCCAAGCCACGTACTGCTGCTAATGTTGAGGCGTTTGCATTCAGGGTCCTTGCAACTTTTGTTCTCCCTTCCCAATCCCATGCTGTTGAGTTTTAGGTTTGGGGTTTCTGTCTCTCTAGTGCTCTGGAATAGCAGAGGCATAATGTCCCTAGCTAAGGAGTGTGTTGTAACTGGCAATGTTCCTTGGCCTCTGCTTCAATCTCCCATAGAACTGGCAGAAAAAGGCTGTAGCCCAAGTCCCTGCAGGTCCCACTGCACCGAGCCCTGCTCAGTGGCCTGGTGGAGCAGCCAGCTCCCTGCCCTCAGGGAGCACTGCTGCAGAGCCTCTTGGGCTGCAGGATGAGGCAGCGTCTGGGTGAATGCAGACCCAGTCACGCTGTGCCAAATCGAGCTGTAGGGAGCACAGACCAGACCCTGCCTGGCTGACCTTGCTTGGCAGAGCCTGAGGCTCATGCAGTAGTGCCTCAGTAAGAAACTGCTGCACCCACATGCAGTAGGCATGTGCAGCCCAGGCTGTGGCTCAGAGAACAGCTCCTTACACCAAAGTGGCTGCTTTGTGCCCAACAGGTTAAAAAAACCACTCTGCTAAGGAAAAAGCACTCCTCCTGATTGTTGTTCTTCTACTTTTTCAGACATTACAGCTGCTACTGAAACTGTAAGAAATAGTCTGCTTCATCTGTGAGCTTGCACACTCCTAAGCCTTTCTACATGTGAGCAAAGCCAGGTTCTTCCACTGTCTCTGAAGGATTTTCTCTGTAATCCTGGCAAAGCTGAAGTTTTTCAACAATAGCTGTTCTTTACCCCATGGCCCTTCTCACATGTCTGCAGCTCACTGCAAAAGCCAGGAAGGGATCTGTGGGAATTTGGCCAGAGTGATTTTGTTCCTTTGCCAGTTTGAGCCCTGAGCGGCTGAGCAAAATGCAGCTCATCCCACCTTAAGGTTGTGTGAGTAATCCTATAGCAACAGCAAACAAATACAGTAAGGACAAAATTCCCTTTGCTGTGAAGCCCTGCTGAAAGCAGAATGGGAAACAACACAAGGGGAATACCTAGCTCCCTGAAAAACAGCTTTAGCCTGTTGGCAACTATTTACTAGCATCTCCCTGTGGTGGGATTTGCATAGATACCTCTCTCCCAGAGCATGAGTCTGAGCAAGAGGAAGTTGATAATTTCTTTCAGCTGCATTACTGACATGCCACTAATTGTTTCTAATGGCTGGTTGTGTCTTGTATTTTTGTATTTTCTTTGTGTGTGTGTGTTTTTCTTTTTTTTTCCCCTGAAGGCACAAAGCACACAACATCTGGAGTTCTTTGACTTGGTCTTGGTTTTCTGTCAGGCCTCAGACTTTCTTACCCAAAAGTACCTGGGCATCAGCTGAAGGGGCACTGTACCTGTCACAGGGTCCTCCAGCACTTCCTTGGAACTGATACTGTGCTAACCAGATCCAGCTGCTGTACACTCAGGGGAGTGCAAAGTCAAGCTTTTTTTTGTGGTTGGTTCTACCCTTCAGGTGACACAGATTGAACTTTCTCTTTTTTTCTCTTCTCTCTGTCTCAGCCACATAAATCTCTGATGCCACCTTTTTTGAGAATTGTACTTCAAAGGATTTTTAAAAGCAACCAGACAACTGAATAATCTCTTCGAATTCAAGGATGAACTTGAACTTGCTCATTCTCTTCCCTCTTGGTAAGAATTTGTATGAGCATTTAAAGATATTTTACACCTTCTGAATGTGAAATGCTGTTTCCTGTGGTTATAAACATGAGCACCTGGTAGTCCTGTTATTGTCCCCTGTGTTTGTCAAGGGCAGTAGCCTTTGTCTCCTGCATTCAGGACAGGATGCTGGCCCCACCTTGGAGAGGGCCAAAGCCAAACCAAATCAAAGAGAAGCAAAGACTCTTTACATACTTGGCAAGTGCTGGCAGGGGGCAGGGGCAGGGCTGGCAGAAGGTGGGCACCCCTCTGACAACGTCACCAATGAAGCCGTCCGGACACCGCTCGCAGTGCTGTCCTGTTGTGTTTCTCTGGCAGTCCTGCAGCGGAAAGAGACAGAATGGTGAAAGTTAAATTGAGGTTCTGCCTCATTCAGAAAGAGATCACTTAGCTGAAGACCTGGCCAAGCAGAAGAGTGGCCGATGTGACAGACCCTGACCTTTCAAGGTATTGACAGATTTAGGTAAACAAGATGACATGGCTACAAATAAAAATAATATAAATGATTACAATGACCAGCAGCAAGTGTTGACAAGGTGCAGTACAGGACAAAACAGACATATGTGGCTGGCAGGTGCTGGAGCAGAAGTGTCAGAGCTACTCAGGTGTAGCTGCCAGCCCTGTTTTGAACTGCATGTGTCAGAAGGGAAAAATCCCTTTTAATGACTCTAAAACGAAAAAAAAATGTATCTGCTGGTCATCAACAGACTTGAGCCCAGATACAGGTTTCAGCAAGGCTGCTTCTGGGACTTGGTGACCGGAAAAGAGCACTGGGAGCGGTCTCACCTAGGTACTTTAAAAGAGTAGGAAGGATGCAGAAAGGGTTTCCACTCTTGCAACTGTGAAGTTTTGTGGTGTCCCTGGATCAGAACTCTCCAGTTACAGCACTTTGTATGGATACAGTACAGATGTGAGCAGCTGTGCCAGACTTGAGGCAGCAAGGAAACGGATCCATGGCAGACATATGTGAACTACTCTATCTGTGCATATTTCCTGTAGGTTTGGGTTAGCTTCCTTGATTCTTTCCTCTTCTGAGCTAAAAGCAGGGATCATGGAAACTGCAGACTGACAGATATGATTTCCATCCCTGGGAAGATGTCAGTGTTTATAACAAAGAAGATCTCTGAGTATGTGAATAAGCATCATCTGATTCAGGAACTCCTGCTTCACTAATCCGCGGCATAATGGTGCAAATAGCAAGGGTATGACGGGGAACCAGAGCATGTAACCTATATGGACTTCCACAAAAAACCAACTAAGCTGACAGGAAACTTGAAAGAAGTTCATTTTCCAAACTGAAAGCTGATAAAGGGTAGGAAGTGAAGGGTGGGGTACAACAGTAACTTTTCAGAGCGGGAATAGTCACTATTCGGATCACCTAAGCCTTGGTGCTGATTTGGGTTTTGTTCAGTATTCACCAGTGTCTTACAGAGACCAAAAAGTAGGGTTGCTCAGCTGGGACAGAAAGGCAGGAGGGTGTGTTTGGGTTATGTATAATTCAAATGTTTGTAAATAAGCTGAATGCAATACAATAGTTCACCTAATTTCTGCAATACAAGAACTGAGGGGCACTGACTTGAAAATGCACTTCCCTACACAGAAGATGGATTTCTGCTACTTGCTGCCAGGAGGCGAGAGTACTTGCAGGGTTAAAAAGGGGTTCCTTAGACAAATTAATGGGCAACAGATTTATAAATGAATATTCCAAGGACTCAGAAGGTATGTAGCCTGTGACATGCTGTAATACAGGAGGTGTGGGTGATGGTGGAGTATGAAATAGAGACTTCAGAAATGGGCAGTCTAGGTGCCCTCCTATCCCAGACATCCCACTGCCTCTGCTGGAGATCATAGATGGGCTGCAGAGACATTCAGCTGGGCCCTGCATGGGACCTCTTGTGCTACCTGGCCCAGGAGCTAGGAACTGACAGGAAAGCTGTGTGGGGTTTCAGGAGTGCTCCAAATGGGAGGGAGCTCCCTAGCCTGGGGCAAGGAACATCTTGGTGTCTCTGTGGCTGGAAATTCTTCAGCAGTGCTGGGGTGGGGTGGGTGAGCTCAGCTAACCAATTTTTCGCCTGTGGCAGACCCTGCAGATTTGAAACTCACTCGCTTCTCCAGTCATGGTGTGTTCTTTGAAGAAAAGAGTAGGAGAAGAGAGGAATGAGATTAGGGAAGACATTTCATGAAAATAAATAGTCAAGTTTCATTTGCACAGGCATTCCTAAATTAGTTTGTGTCCAAGTGTTATGACTTTGATTTAGTGGCAGAATTTTGTCTTGGCAACATTGATATTTTTGGTTTTGCTTGTGAAAACACATCTGATTTTTTTTAACCAATATTTCTTATTTGAATTCCATAAAGGCTCCCCCACTAGAACTCATTATTTCAGCTCAGATCCTTTGTGATTCTAGAAAACTTTGCTTGTCTTGCTGCATGCTTTATAGTCATAGAGAACCCGCTGCACAGAAATTATTTTTTTGTACAAGGCTGCCATTTGGCCAGAGAACTCTACAGCAAGTAGAATCTGATGAGAAAAAGGAAAAAAAGGCAATTTTTATTTCATAGATCTTTAGATCAGCTGTCATTAGTTTTAGAGCTAAAGGTAGTTTTTCTTAGTCATATTTGCTGTAAGGGATAAAATATTTAGTATACTGAAAACCAGAAGGTTATTTTAACTAAGAGCCTCTAAAATGAGAGAACACTAGGAGGAAGTTTGAATAGGAGGAAGAGGAGGAGGAGGAGGAGGAAAGAAGTGCACCAATCACAGGGCACGTGGTGAGAGCCAGAAGGCTAATGGGAAGGCTAATACAGTTTTAAAAATATTTTGTGTTTGTCATTATCCACTGAAAAAGTGATGTTAATGTACCACCAGTGAAACATGAGACCGTGGGCACTGAGTGCTTGAAGTGATTGAGCCACCCTGTGTCTGACGCACTGGCAGAGGTCTCGGGTGGGCCCTGTTTGGTTGTAGCCTGCACTGTGTTGGATCAGTTCACTTCACCTTGTTTGTCCTCAGCTCTCCAAACAACACATGGGTATTAACAGGGTCAATCTGCTACTGGTTTCCAAAGCTCAAATACTATTGCAATGAACACAGCAGGACAGCAAATGTTGCTCCCCAAATGTACAGTTTTTCATCTTCTAAACTGAACGGAAGTGAAAAAGGGCTCTTTTACCCCAGATGCCCCATTAACTGAGAGCACTTTAGTAGTTTTTCTCTGGTTAGTGCTTATATAAAAGTGACTTTATCTTGTTTAGCAAGACAGAACTTCCGTGGGTATTTAGAACCATATTTTTACAATGATAGAAAAAGTGTCCTTATATTTTATGATCTATTATTTCGCATCTCCAACTAAACTCCTGAGTGCATTAAGCCCAAGAGATGAACCTGAAGGCAGGGAGAACCTCCCCTCTGCAGCTCATGGGTGATTCCCAGCACTGGGTGACACTGGCGTGATAGTTTGAAAAAAGTGTTTTGCTTCTCAGTGGATCACTTTGAATGGATCATCAATAGCAGCCTGGCTTCTAAAAGCTTCTGTATGAGTCTATAGCGTGTAATCATTCATCCAGCAGCAGCTTGCCTGACGACGGAGTGGCTGGATTGCATTCGCCTGTGTAAGAAAATGTCTTAGCTGGTCTTACTACTCTGCTCTCACCGAGGCCAACAATCTGTGTGAGCATTTCTACCTGGCTCTTGCTGTAACTATCTGTGCACACATGAAAAGAACATGAAACATTGCTATGGGGGAGTGTGGGGTGTTACTTGGAAATGATTGTCAGCACTGAGCTCCTACGCCCATTTGGTTGGAATGTAAAGCTGGAACAACTGTTCTGAGAACACAGAACACTTCATGTGATGCAGTTCTTTTCAACAGATACATTTGTGCACAAATAATAGTGAAAAGCTTGTTTATTCTCTTCAGGCAATAGTATCCCACCACAAGACAAGTTTCCCACCACAAGACAACATGCTTGTGCAAATTAATATAACTGAAAAATTGAGGTGGGAATCTGTCCCACCTTCATTTAGGAACCTGAAATTGCAAGAGAAGAGCTCATTCTAATGGTCTTCAAAGGCACCAGCTTCATTAAATCTGCCAGTTTTGCAGTTTTAGGGAAGTTATTTCATCTGAGGGATAACAAAAGGCAATTTAGGCAGTCTGGACCTTCTCCATAGGAAACAGGTATCAGACTGGTTTTCTGTGTACCCTCTAAAGTTAAAGAAAGACAGGACCTGCCACAGAGTTGTGCAGAGCACCTGTTAGACATCTAATGCTGGATGGTATGGAAACACTCCAGGGGCAATCAGAAGTTAATACTCAGCCCTGCCTCTTGTCAAGTTAGTACATCAACAACGCCCCCCCAAACTGCAAATAAAACCTCCCAAAATAACAGTCTTAATAATGTCTGTGAAATTTGGAAGGTCTTCAAACCTTGACAATCTTATTACTTTGGAGATGGAAACAGTCATTGTTACAATGTGTCAGGAATTGCCGGTTTGTTTACCTTTTTTTTCTCTGTTATTACTTGTCCTTCTGAGAGACAGCCTTTTAACAACTTTTAACGCAGAAGGTTGCACAAGGAAAAATAAATTAGATTGGTAAAAAGATGCAGGTGGTTTACATTGCTCTACAGTCTGTATTTGGAGGTAGATTTAGACTTCCCCTCATATATACACTCATATCTGAGGTTACAGAGCTGCATAACATTGCGCATGCCAGCATACCAGAAACTGTTGCTGTACCAAAATAATAATAATTAAAAAAAGAGTGCAGTGTAATGACCTGAAAGCCAAGAGTTGTACATGTTTTATCTTTTCCATCTATGAGGTTTAGCATTTCAAGCTTTCTCTCTCCAGCCATTGTGGGTGAGATGCAGCGTTAGTTTTCAGAATTTCATATGGAAGGAGGAGATGAAGGACTTAAAGTAAACATAAAGCACTGTGCAATTTTTACTAAAGTAAAGACACCTAGATAAAAAAAAAAAAGAGAGAATAGCTACAAAACTAATTTCCTGATGTGGTTCGGGTCAAAATACCCCCTCTATGTCAAAGTTTTGATTTGTAGACCTTGTCCTGTATTAGTACAGTGGGAGCTGATGCCTTGCCAAATGCACCTGGCCTGCTACTTTCTCAGCCCATCACTTGTGGTAGCTAACTGTGACAAATGCGGCTGAGCAGGTGGGAGAGCTGCAGCAGCCCCTCCTCGCAGTCCTGGCCTGATTTCCTTCATGCCTCTTGCCCAGCTGTGCAGGAGTGGAAACAAAGTGGTTGCATATTGGGGGTCACTGTTTCATGTTTTCAACAGTAAACTGGGTAGGACAACAAATACTAAGTTTAAACATAGCTAAGAGGGAGGGAAATACCTGTACCCGAGAAAATGAGTTGACTAACACTGATGCTTTTGTCACCTTCTGCATTCTAAAATGCTCTGGAGAAGCGAAGGGCTGCATTTTAGCATGAGATTGGTGCAGTTATAGTTAAATTTTCAAACATGTATCACCAGTGCTGTTCAGATATCTGTAGCCCATCTTTACGGAAAGAAGCGGTGAGCTGTAAGCAGCAAGACTCTTTGTGAAGGCAGAAGTACCTAACGAGCTGGGGAGTTTTGCTAGCTCCCTGCTGCTTTTTGCTCGTGCTTGATGGATGGCTGTAGATCCACTGGCAACTCTCCAGACCAGCCTTGGCAACCATGTGGAACATATTATCCTCTTGGGCAGAACTGCCAAATCTGTTCCAACCTTTCCACTCAGCTGTAAACCCAAATGCTTAAACACAAATCACTTACACGACAATATGCTCTATTGTAAAAAAATTCCATAAAAGGCGGGAAAGGATACCAGAGGATTTATCCTCTCCACTGTTAGGATCATTTGGTCTTTCTTGTTTCAAAATGGTCACATTTATCTATTTATTTACTTACTTATGAGTATTTGAGTGCCTTATATAAAGACTGATCAAATATATGGGACTGAAATGATAATAAACCATTTAGAGATTTTTAGGAAGACAACAAGAAATTTACACTTCACCTTCTGCTAGAATGCTTCCTCCTGACTCACTTCTTGTGTTCTGTGTTTTCATGCGTCTAGGAAGATCTAATCTCCATTAACAGTAGAAACCTCATGTAAGACACTGATAACTCAGTCTAACAAAAATTTGGCCTGGATAAACAGCTTGGTATTTTTAAAAAAACTTTCAACATTTCAATCCATTTTGTTATGTTCATTTGGAGTCATTGTCATAGCACATTGCAGTCACCTCAAGCAACTTCCTTTCTTAGACCGTGAAATCAAATTTTTTAGTATGGTAAAGCCCTGACAGTTGTACTACTGGCACAGGATATGACAGCTTTAGAAAACCTGTTTCACCTCTGTAAGTTACTCTTTGCAGAGGTGACCATCACAGCCCCTTTGATGACAGGTCATTTGAAGGCCATTCCTATGTCTGAATTGTCAAATGTCCAACCCTCAGTGGAGATGCTCTAAAGAAAGCGGTCAGCTGTAGATTGCTGGTGGGGTGCGGTCTGGGGGATGGTAAAGGAGGCAAAATATTCCCTTCACATCTTCCTATCTTATTAGCAGCAAAACCTGATGGGCTTTATGGAGGAGAAATGAACATCCCTGGGTCTGCAGATGGACTCTTGAAGCTCTTGCAGTTTCACCCAGTCATCACATACATGCATGTTTCCAAAATTAAAAGCTAGAGCCTGACAAGGGACTTAATTTTCTTCTCTTAGCCAGAACCGAGAAAATTCTGTTAAAAATCCAAAGTCCAAGATCAGCACAATGAATTGGCATTTCTTCCCCTACCAGCCTTACATGCATCACCACATGGTGTCTTTGAAATGAAGCATTATTTGACATCTCTCTTTTAATGTATCATTAGTAGAGCTTACGCTGTGCTGGCTATTCTTCTTCTAACACGTGGGTGACTTTTTATCCTAACAAAATGGACTGTGTGTGCCTCTTTAGTTTTAGTCACAGGACCGTGTGACTGATTCCTGGACTGGTTTTATGTGGACATCTATGCGGCAAGAAAGGCTCTGTGTGCAATAATCTCTTCTGTCTGGTTACCTAAGGAGATTGTTGATTCATTGATTGTGTCATTTAATAAGCTTTTAATGACTTGTGGATTTGATTTTCACTCTATGAATAAGCTGAGAGAAGTTTTGAAACAGAACCTCAAGATATATGTGTCAGCAGAAATTAAAGATATGAGCGCTCTACCTTAAGGCATCATTAAAAAGAGTTTAATTTTATTTGATTTTGGATTTGGGGCACAGGCCAATGAAAATTTCAATAATTTGTATGCGGTGGGAACTACATTTGCCAAATTGATTTGAGGGATTTGCATAATATGATGGCCTCAGAGCACCATATGGGGCCTGACCCTTTCATTTCATTCCTTTTGAAGCAGAGTACTTTTTCCTTTTCATACTGTCTTGTCCATTTATTCAGGTCTTACAGCTTAGTTCTTACTTAGACTATAAAAAAAATCTACCAACCAACCAGAGTGTTATTATTACTTTCATGTTATTATTGCTTCCAGCATTGTTAGCAGAAGTAACTTTAAAAAGTGATGGGTTTTTTTAATGTTTAAATCATTCCATTATGTTGACAAACATGCAGATAGAGAAAACTTTAACTTTGGGGAAGATCAGTGCTTCTAAAGATCCTCTGCTAAAGGGATTCTGCATCTATGGCTCAAGGTTAAGGTAAGATGTGGTTATGTTGGAGAGTCCATGAGTGATAAAACTTCAGAACACTGTTGCATCTTGGAAGCAGGGAGACAGCAAGTTTCTACTCATGGAAATAGAGGATGACAACAAAAATAATGTGGGATAAATACATGTTTAATTTTTAACAGCCCATTAAAAGCTAACTGCAGAAAATTTTGTCTTACTGTCGGGTGTGGTGGTTACCACTGCAAGAATTGTTGGAGTAGTTTGCCTAAAAATTTGAGAACAGAGACAATGGTGAGCTCTCCATACCATGTGGTCCTATCTCTTGACAGGAACTCCCAACTATAGAGGTACCAACTAATTTCTGCCCCAGCAGGCTTTGGCCAGATCCACACATGTCCTTCTCCAGAACAGCCCTTAGGGAAGGCTCCTTTGTCCACCAATGTTAATACAAGCCACATTACCAACCATCAAGTCACCTTTTCCTAAACTGAATTAATTCATTCATCTGACATGCATCTTCCTGCTGAAATTCAAGTTCCGTCTTTCTTTCTCTAAGCTTTTCTTCTCCCAGGCTTTCTCAGTCACATTTTGCTGTTTACTGATTTCATTAGTCTTCCAAACTTTTCCTGAATCTTCAGGAAGGTCCTGTTATTGCAGTCCCCATGGGCATCTCTGTTTCTGTTTTATGCTACCAAACCTTTAAACCTCCTTTTCATTCTGCCCTTTACCTCTACCTTTTACTTCTATTTTACTTAAGACATTTCACTGTTCCTTTTCATTCAGAAGTAAATGACCTGAGCATAATGGCTTTTTAAGTCCTTCTGATAAACTATCAAATGGCTACTTGAACTCAAACAGTAAAGTAGGGTTTAGCTTTTAGTTTTATTCCTTACTACTTAGCTGGTTTCAAGAGTTTAGTATCCTGAAGAAACACCAGTCAGGAATGCACATTTACTTTCAGATAATTTCTTCCCGATACCATAAATTTTCAGGGTTTTTTTCTTTGTTTGTTTGTTTGTCCTGAACCCTTGACTTCAGCCCTATTTTTGTGGAAGATAGGAAACAGGTCTTCTGTTGTGTTTGTAAGCTGAGGATGTAATCACTTCCTAACTCATGTATTCTACTCCAGAAGCTCTCTGGTGACCAGAGTGATCAGAAGCAGACATTTGACAAGCTCTCTGTCTTGTCCCCAAGTCTTCAATCAAAAGTGTCCCCTTGGCATCATTGTCCCTTGACACTAACAGGACAATCATCCCATGAGCAAAAGCCTTGTTCATGTGAAAGAGAGTAGCTGGGAATGCCTGGCGGTCTAAAACCACTTGTGAAAATTTAGTTTTAAAAGACTAAGCCAATATGTGTTCTGCAGAAACCAGCCAATTCCAAGCACTTTACAGTGGCCAAACCATAGTAATTGCTCCCGCACTGAACAGCTGCACTGTCTTCTTCCCACAGAAATAAAAGTGGTAGGAAATATGCCATGGAACTTGACTTTATGTATTTGTATAACTGAAAACTTGATCGTGGTTGCAACGATGCAAAGTATGTGAATATTATGAGTCCATTTTATGAAGAGATAAACTGAGGGCAAAGGTTTATGGCTTGTCAAAAGTAACACATGGCACAGCAAAGGATTCTGGGCTCAACTCCTGCTTTACAAGCCTGCAAAGCGTATACTAGTGCCTAGCTCTTACTATGTCATTTAAATACAGTATTAACTTCCATCGTTTTTTTAGTGTATTAGTGTTCTGATTGCCCACTAGTAGTTTGGATTAGTTTTACTGGATTGATTTTTGCTCTGGAGCTACAAATTTTTGACTACTATTACTAACATACAGCTTTCTCTATGAGGTGATTCTGAGTCAGATTGAACATATGGGAAATTGTAACAGTACCTTGGAATTCAACACGCTCTTCCCTTGGTGTATTGTTTCAACCTTCTCATGTTGTTCCTTCACAGCAGGAGACTGCCATGCAGCTGAATTGCTATGGATAACACATGTATATACACTCACAAGGGTCACTCACCATTGTAAATTGTTTATATTATACACAGCACTGTATTCATAAAGGGGAGAATAAAATGTGTTTGAATTTATACGTTTTTTTCTCTAGAGGTATACAAAACTCTTTCCATATTTCTGATGGACTAAAAACTTTCCCCAGCATACTAACTCTCACAAATACTGCATGAGGGAAGTGTTTTGAATCTGCAGAGATAATTTAAATGAGAATTAATTTTGGCCAGGATAATCCATTAATGTATCTATCTTGGCCCTACTTATGTTCATTCTTCAGCAAAAAGCTCCTGTGGTACAGATACTGATTTTGCTGTGTATTGAAATTGAGCATTGGTGTTAAAAGTCAGACCATCAGAGAAGACAGGAATTCCTTACCACACAGATTCCAGATCCATCAAGGCATCTGTTTGCATTACCATTACAGTTGCAAGGAGAACATTTTCCTGAGCTGGTACGATAAAATCCTTCTTGGCATCCCTGCAATGAAAAAGAAAGTATTTCCTATGCACATGTAGTTGGAGAATTGGGTTTGGTGAGAGGAGGGGAAAGCAAGACTACAACCATCAGGTCTCCCCAGAGCACACAGTACAACCCCACCATAGCAGACCACACACACGCTGCTGAACTTGAGTCTGTTCTTTCACTCTCTGTCCTGGTGCTTGCTTTTCTGCCTTAGAGTTTTAAAGCTGTCAGCATTCCTGCCTGCGTCCTGTCCCTGACAAGCTATGGGTGTGGAGCTGGCAGATTCTTACTGCATGTTGTACTAGAGGATGAGTTAACCAGAAATCATAATCCTTATTTGGTAAAAAGGGTGCATTTCTAGGAAAGCAATAGCTTTTACTTGAGGAAAAAAAAAAAAAAAGCTTTAGAAAATTTACATCAAAGCCTTGATGAGATTTGAATGAATAACCTACAGGAAACAGAACCATACCTACAAAGATCAATGCCTCTTTGAATAAATGTATGGCTGTGCCTGTTGTATGTAGTTTAGTAATTCTGATGACTTACCAAAGCTTACCAAAATTAAAGAGAAACTGTAAATATCTGGATCACCTTCTTTTGAATAATAGTTACAGCAATAATATAAGGAATCAGAAACACAAAGTTATTAAGATGCCCTTCATAGACTGAAAAATAAAAAGAAAATTAAAGAGGGTAGTTTTTTTTTGATGTGTTATGTATAAATTCTTGTTCTTCACTGAGGAACTTCTCCCTCATTATGCAAAGCTGGTGAGACATACACAGGCTGACCTCAGGAGCAAACTCTGTTAACTCTGTTAACCTGTGTCACCCTGCTCATCCTGTCCAGTCTCCTTGTGTCACATGTATTGTGTTAGGTCCATGCAGACTCATGAATTTTTGGATCCTAAATATCTTAACCTTGTCTAACTCTTGCAGCATTGTTTCAGAGCTGATGCGAAGACACTGGTCTGTCATTTAGCTCTCCAAAAATTATTTGCCACACCCTGTTTCTGCTGTCGTTTACAAACAGCCACCTTGAGATGTCTGTCAGAGCTTGAGGTACGCCAGAATTTCCTGGAATACTTTTTGTGGCTCTCTCTACAGCACGTTTTGTGTGCTCTGGCTCTTGAGGTCACCTACCCTTGAAAAAAGTGGGAAAAGTGTAAAGTTCAAGCGACTCAGAAGAGTGTGTGTCTTCTTGCATTTGTATGAGCTAAGAGGCTTCTTATTGTATTGAACTGATCAAATTAGGATTAACTTTCCTTTGTATCTTCCTGTTCCTTATTTTCCTGGGTTGCCCTGAAATCAGGGATGAGGGTTTTTTCTGCGCTGTGGTACCCATGGCTTCCTGTGCCCAGCGTAAGCTATGGCAGGAACAGCAGGTCTGCCGTACCCGCGCAGCGACGCCTCCCTAGCCGCAGAAACCGGGCTGTGAGCAGTAATGCCAAACGTCCCTGCTGGTGGCTGGGGCTAGCCAGCCCTGGCACAATGCTATGGCCCTGTCGCTCCTGGGACCTGCACTCGTGTGCCTGCGTGGTGCTGTAGTTACCGCTGTGGAGCACCGGGTAGCAAGAGCCAGCAATGCTGAGTCTCATCTGCCAGTTAGCTTCCATTCCCAAGTGTGGGTAGGTCCTTCTATCCAGCCAGACAAGCTGCTCGCTTAGAAGACAATGTGTCTTAGGAGATGACTAACAACAAGCTTTAAAAATGCGGTTTAGAAATGAATCATTAGTCCACCCTTATCCCAGAGAGCTCTGAGAAGTTGAGATGAACATAAATGGAAAACTCAGTTGCCTTTACCGTTCTTGTGCACAGAATTTTATCTGATTTGCTTTGGAAACGCTTTCTTTGATAATAGCTCCTAGGAGAAAAAGTCTTCAGACCACAGACTCTTTGGGACAGCAGAAATACTGTCTATTTGTACTGCTTGTTTCTTTCAGTTGTTTAGTCTTTACACAGTGGTAGGACTGGCTCCCGCCAGACTAAGGATTGCAGCTGAATGATTACACCACACACTGTGGAAGGGAGACAGTTAGTTTCTAAATTGAAAACAGATTCTTGTCCCAATGTCTGCCTTTGCAATATTTCTTTCCACCCATACAGATCTAAAGCTTGTTATATTCTCTGATGCCTCAGAGCTGGTGGGTGGTCCTAGCTGTGTTCCTTTTTTGTCTGCCCAAAAGCTCTCTTGGTTGTGCAGGTCTAAGCAGAATAATTTTTTAGTTATGATAATGAATATGGACACTGGAAATACAGGAATGCTTGTAAAGGTGTCTATGAAAATCCTTCAGTCATCCATAAAGATAATCTCATTTATACTTCAACTGATGGTATGCCTGCATTGCAGCCATGGGTGAGCTTTCATCTAGTCCACACACCCAGCAGGAACACGTTAGTGCAGGTCAGTGCTACGTCGTTGGTTTGAGCATAAGGGCGAGGGCTGCACAGTCTTTGCTGAAGTCCACTGGGAACCAGTTTACCTCCTATTATTAGCAGACATACTTCTCAATTCCTCAAGGCATCTGCCTCAGTTCTGGGTCCCTCTATTTTCATTGTCAGAGCGCCTCTTCAAAATGAGATGTGGGGAAATCATATGGGTATTTTTTTTACAACTTTTTCCCCTAATGTTATTCAATTAATCACAAAAAACTTGGAAGGTGCTGATGTTCACTATTTTAAAACACTACTTTAAACCATGGGTTGTATCAATGAAAACCAGAAATGAGGTATTGACAATCAATGCTATGAGGGAAGAGGGAATGAAGGGAAAATGGGATCCAGATTGTTTCCTTTGAGCTCTGAAGTTTTCTCAGGGCATTCTCAATTACTCTGATACATTTCTGTTGCTCCTTGCCCTACTAGTGATAATGGAGTGATTGGTTGGCTGTTCCAGAGCTTGAGCCAACATCTTATTTATAAAAAGAAGTGTTAGAGTGTTGAGCTAATTGAGGGATTCAAATTGCTGAATGTTCTGGGAGCACAAAATTATTGCACACAAAGCAGAAACAGGTCTGGAACAAAATGGAAATACCCTCCCTGCAAAATCGTTATGTAGGCAATTGAGTGAGGAACATTTCCGTCCACTGTCTGTTTCTGAATGGTAAAGACAATTAGAAGGCCAAAATGTTAGGTCTGCATTAGCAATTATGTCTTCACAATTATTAGGTTTTTTTTCCCCGAGGGACAAAGTTTGTTCCAGTTCAAGTTGAAAAGTCCAATCAAATGTTGGCCTTGCTGATCTCCTGAAAATCTTTGCACCCGTGGGGCATTTATTCCCCCCCGCCTCCCGCCCTACATCTGGATTTAATGATTACATTTCTTAAAAACAAGAACCAGCTGCATGTTGAAAGTGCTGGGGAGCCTGTAGTAATGTTCTGCTTCTTCAGACCTTTCTGCTGATTTGGGTGCAAGATGGGACCGAAGATGGAAGGCAATTCACATACACAGAGTATGAATTTACTCCCATATTATATTCAAGCAGTCCCACCAATTTCGTTGTTGTTGTTCCTGATCTGCGCCTGCAAACTGAGGGCAGAACCAGGTCCCCCATTCCTTCCCTGCTGCCAGCTCACAGGAGTGGTGCAGCTGTGCCAGGGTGGGTGTTTGCTGTGAACCTGCCTCTTCTGATTTGCTTTCCCCAAAAGAAGAGTGCTGTGCTGGTGAACACATACAGAGTGCTCCCTGTGGTCACATCTGCATTGACCAGCTGAAGAAAGGCAAGGTGTGGTTTCAGGCCTTGATCTGCTCCTTGATAAACTGATTTTCCTCACAATGACCAGGCCCAGCTCAGGCCTGGCATCTGTTAGGATGTGCTCCCAAGAGACAGTTTGCATAGGGATGCCCTTCTCTGGGCAAACACAGAGGGTGTTTCAGCACATGGACAAGGGATTTGTTATCCTGTTTGACTAGGAGGTCCCCACACTGCTTTATTCAGTACTTGAGATGTAGCCATGGACTCTCTCATCTAATGGTAAGAAAACATGGCACATATCTTTAGTTAGTACTGGAACTCATGACTTTCTTGTGAATATATAAACACACAAAGGGTCTCTTCCATGATAAAAGGCTCCCTTGGGTCCACACCAGTGCTTGATATTTCCAGAGTTTTCTCTCAAGTGCTGGGGTATACAAAAGGATGTGTATTCAGGGTTAAATGGTCTGCATTAGGACATCTCAGCCTTTGTTACATCCATTATACTATTTTCAGTCTTGGACCAGGAATCCCATTACATCTGGACTAAAACAAACCCAGAAGGAAAAGATGATGTTTTCCTCCAGGACCATTGTAAAAGAGGAAACAGCTGGTGCACATGGGGATATGAATCTGAGGAACAGCGCTCAAAGGAGTAGTCATGGCACATCAGCAGCCAAGTCACAGCTAAGTTTAGTGCCAGGAGAACCTTGGCTGTAGCTCCTAGCAGTGTTATAGCCTTTGCTGCCAGAGAGAGTCCAAAGGTGTGCTTCCTTCTAGGTCTGAGAAGGATCCTCAGGGAACTACATGGATGTTCAGGCATGAGGGCAAAGGTCAAACATTATGGTATTAGTAGATTCTCACTTCAAAGGTCTGTTCAGGATAGTAGAAGTGAATCCAGTCTGAGCACAGCTGAACCTGGTAAACTCATGGGCTTGTGATGAAATGAAATTTCACTTAATTAACATAATATCCCAAATCTATCTGAACAAATACAAAAAGTACTGTCTTGTGTCACAAACACCTGTATTTTGCGTAGAAGGGTGATTTTTGATGGCAAGAGACAAAAATGCACATTTTCTTAGTTTCTGTACACCTCCACATGTTACTTCTTCATATGACAAGATGTTAGATAAATGACTCTAACATAATTTATGGTATGCTATTCAAGTCTTAGAAACTGTTCCTGATCATGTTCTTTTAACCTTCAGTGGAAAAGAACGTAATTAATTCTCATTACCTGTCTCATTATCTGGTCTTGGCCAAGTACATACATAGGGAGCTATCTCTGGTTAAGCTGACATACCACTATTTGTTTACCTGCTTTATCTTGATGGTGTTGCAAGTTAATTTGCCATTTAGTTTAATTTTGAAAATATATTTGTGCATTCCAGTTTTCATTTTTCTGCTGTCTGATCTGTTCTGTAAAGGTGGTAAAAATATTGTCAAAAGACATAAACCTTAGGAAGTCATAGTTTGAGAAGTGTGAAATCTGGCCTGAGAGGCTAGATCTCAATCAAAACATTTATGGAGAACTGTGACATGTATTGTGAATTCTTTGCATAATAATATTTATCACTTGACATAGATTGATTAACAATTTTGGAACTGTGGGACTTTTAGAAGTCCCCATTGTCTCTTATGGAATGAAAGAAAAAAAAAGAAGAAGAAAAGAAAACAAACTCTACTTAAACATTATGAAGATTTGCTTCAGAACACAGGGAAAAGAAAATAGAAAAATGTTGCTCCTCCGATATAAAAGGCATCATATCAGCAATAGATGCCTGTAAAATTAGGATACATGGATAATTAAAGTCCAAGTTTTTAATGAACTGGTGAAACAATCAGACAAATTGAGTGGAGCAGTGTCCCTTCTTGACAGCTTCACATCAGTGTGTAATGTTTCTCTGGAAGGAACAGTTTAGACAAACAGAAGTTTGGGACTCAAAATTATATCAAATCTCTGAAACTCCACATCCTTTGCCATACACAGATGAGTGAATACTCTTAAACAACCTCCATCCATTTTAAAATCCTTGTGTCTAAAGCAGAGATCAGTCTGCTGGAAGTGCATAGCATTACCATGGAAACATCAGCCCTCTGGTCCTTGAGGACATTTCCAAACACAACCCAAGCATGCTTGCTTTTGTTTATTTTTCTTTATAAGCAGCATTTGAAACTGGCAGCTACAGTTCTGAGGCCGTTTTGAAGACTGTTTTCTTAGGCCAACTTGAGATAAATAGCCTATTGTCCTTCCTAAAAATAAAGATGTTTTCCTGCTTGAAGGTCTCCCAGTACTTTCATTTATGTAATTGTTTTTTAGAAACAAGAACATCAGAGAACCAAGTCTGAGAAAGCAGTCTTCTACTGTACATTTGTTGTTATTTCAGTTTCTCTGGCTCCCTCAGAATAGGTAGGATTTTTTTCCAAAGAGATTACTGGTTTTGATCACCTCTAACAGGGACTTCACTTTCAATCCCCAGCCAAGAGCTCACAGAGATCTTGCCCAACACTCAGCGTTCAGCAGGTCTCACCCAGCAGGTCTGTGCGAGCCCTGAAGGCAGTCCCAGGCTGAAGCCCGGAGGAGCTCTGTGCCCCAGGTGCAGCGCTGAGCTAACACAGCTGTGGCCGTGCTGGTGTGAGGGCAAGCTGGCCTTGGCAGCTGCGTGGTGGGACAGCCTGTGCAGGAAGAGCAAACCACAGCAAGCTGGGAGTCATCTGCATGGAGACTTCCACATGGGATGGCACGTGGCCAGAAGCCAGCTGGACACCCGCTGTATGGTTTGATTCCTTGTATATGGAAATGCATCTAGATTAGGTCAGCTGTGCCTGCTGCTCTCCTGACTGCACAGAGGGACGTGGAGGGGTAGGTCTCCTGTAGGTGCCAGCCCTGTATGCAAAGACTGTGAGATGAAACCTATTGCACATGTCGGATGTGCTGTGCCTTGTAGAAGTGTCCAGGCTGCAACAGCTGTGCCATAGATCTGGCCAAACTGCTGGACCCTGTATCCTTGGAGAAGTGCAAAGGCTCCTTAGAGTATGTTCCACAAGTCATTATGTTCAGGTAGAAAAGGTGGATGCATACAAAGGAAATCTTGATGTCTGACAGGCCCAACCAATTCTCTCCCTACATGCAGGAAAGATCGAGCCTAGAAAGCGGAATGACTCTGTTCTAAGGACACCTTCTGCTTCCTTCCAAAAGGCACACTAAAAATACTGCCTTGCCAAATTGGGATGTAAATAAAGTGTTTGAATCCATGGACATCCTATCTTAAAACTGCTCTGGGCAGGCACAAAATCTATGGCTTATCGTGCTTGGAAATCATTAACTACAAAATTGTCTTCTTTACCTTGGACAGATATACAAATACACCTCTGGTATTTCATTCACCAAAAGTTACTGAGGATAGCAACGTGATTTTCACATCTGCTTTTCAGCTCGGGACATAATTGACTTACAGAGCATTTAAACATCGATTTTTAAAATCCTGGCTTCTAGTTGTAGACTGATGGTCATTTGAGCACTTCTTGCTCCCTGGGAGCAAACTAACAGACATTTCAAATTCCTCGGGTCAAAGAGGTGTTATTCATAAAGCATAGACACAAAGATTTAGTTCTTCTTCAGCCTGCTGGGAAATTTTATGCAAACAAAAAGAGCTGTGATAACACTGCATCCCACTCTCCTGACCCCCCTGCCTTTGGTGACCTGCAGGAGAAACCTCTCTCCATTTGTTGCCAGAATATAAAATCCAGCAGACATACAGTAAGCACTGTGTGCAACTCCAGCTTGGTGTCAGCCCCTCTACTGGTGTGTAGCACTCTCTGGAGCCCTGGGGTCTCCTGGGGTCTTTGCCATCTAACACAGCCAACATGCACTTTATTAATCACAGAAAAGGTGCTTAACTGCTGGAGGTTAAATTTTGGATTGAGAATTCAGTATGTGTAGTTTTTGGGAGTATCGTTTGACTGCATGAGATTTCAGAAGTGTGCATGTACAAGGTGATGGACAAGGGTTAAGTGGGGGAAAAGGATATACTTATATTTGCTCTGCAGGGCCCTGCTGCTGACTGAGCCATGCTGGTTCTTGCCCTGGTCCCAGAGGACAGATGGACTTGCATGTTCACTAGAAAACAAATGAACTGCACTTGCTGCATAGGGTCAGCAGACAGGAACCCTTTCTGAATGTGTATGCAGCTGCTCTGAGCCCGTCAGGGACTGAATTTACCAGAATGATAAGGTGTTTATTAATTAATGCACTCTGCTGCTCTTCACACCTAGACTTTTCCACATTTGTGGATGAGGAATTCAGTGGTGCTAGCTGACCAGTTCTTACTGAAAATGCTTTGGGACCAAATATTGACTATAGTTGAGAAAGCCAGCTAAGAAAATTTTGGGATGCATTTAAAGTTAAACTATGCTGTTTTTATGTGTGCCCAGGAGACAGTACATATTTTACAGGTACATGTACGATATCTGAGCAGTGTGCATCAGCAGGTAATCCATCTTTCTAATTTGCCCTAGCTAACCATGAAAGGCTGACTTGCCACATTTAACTAGGAGATAACAAATCACTGAACCCAGCACCAGACGCTGCCAGATGCCTCTGTACAGTTCCTGATTCCTGTTTTCCAAAAGAGTAGACCCACCAGAGATAACTGCACGAAAACATTACTCATAATATTTTCTGTTTTGAATATTATTTGGCATTGCTCCTCTTCTTCACAGTTTTTATCCTCATCAGTTAGACACACAAACACTAGACTGTTCAGAAGATCATCAGCAAAGTGAAATCAAAAAATGCAAAGCAAAACTCTGCATTTTTTCACATAATACCTTCTAAGAAATAATCTTGAGAGGGTGGTCTTTGCCTCTCAACAGCTGAAATGGCTGCAATAGCAGATGGCTGTATTGAAACACTTTGATTTTTTTGCTCCTCCAACAATGCCAACCATGGCGGGGGGGTTGGGATTACATGATCTTTAAGGTCCCTTCCAACTCTTAACATTCCATGACTCTATGACCTGATGCATCCTGAAGTGTATGACTTGGGGTAGAATTTGTCTAATTAAGTTTTCTCTGCTTTGTCTTTTTCTGTTTTTTTGAGACACAAGGGAGTAAATATTTCTAGAAGGTGTCCTTGGCCTCTTTATATACAAGTACTTGATGACAGCTCTGATACTGTCCTGACTGTCATTCATACTGCTGCCACATTTTTACAATAGTAACTTTATAGCTGCAAATCATTTGTTAATTTCTTCTAGACCTTGTGTTCCCAAAATTTGTATGGATCTGAATTTGCCAAAGGAGGAAGAATACTCCTATGGATAGAGATTTGTGCAGTTGCAATTTCCTCAAAAGCACAGTGAGTACTTGTAGCAATGAAGGGTTTGCTGCAGGAAGCATGTTCCAGTAAGTCTGTTTGTATATTGTGAGGCATTGATCAAATCCATGGCTTCTCAGTTTGTATTTATAGCTCGTCCTAGCTTTTATTTATAGGTTACCTTTTAGTCTTGTCTATATTATATGTCTCTCTTGTTGGCAACAAGGCTTGAATGTCATTTAAACAGTCTTACAGTAAATGCCAACCAGATGAGATGATTGTTCATTGGCCCTTCTTGGGGGAGGCCTCGGTGCTTCTCCTGGGCTGTATCTATTAATGGAGCAACTGAACATTACACGGAGGGGTTTGGATCTCCACCTGCCCCCACTGGCTCCCACAGCCATTCTGCTGTTGCCCTGTTCTCTGTTCATGATTGTGTCCTCCCTGTTCTGCTTTCCATTGGTCCTCCTACTCCTACTCCTCCCATCTTTGCTGTCCCTGCCTATCCCTGCACCTGGTCCCAGCCACTCACCCACTTTATTACATATGCTTCACCTCTGATCTACAAACATCTCCACAGCAATACTTTCATTATACTGTTTGAAATTAACATACCAAAAATATTCCTCCTTGCTGAACATCAAAGAAATTCATCACCTTGTTTCCGTGCATGAGCTGCTCTATCTCTATGTTCATAAGGATACCGGGACTCAAGAAAATACATTCTTCTGCTCATGTCTTGTGTGATGATGAACATTACTCTTTCACTCAGGTTCTCGATCAGTAAAATGGAATAATGACCACACTCACTCAGAATCACAGAACAGCTGAGGCTGGAAGGGAGCTCTGGAGGTCGACTGGTCCAAGCAGGGCTAACTAGAGCTGATTATCTGTGACTGTATCCAGATGCATCTGGTGCAATCCATGGCAGAGCACACAATGTAATTCCAGTGTCCCAGATGTACCCAGTGTACCCAGCAGTGACACTCCCCCACAACTTCATGTCTTTTAAGAGAACTAGTCAGAACCAGCAGGGATACTGAATATCCCCATGTAGCCAGACATGGGGTAGTCGTGTTTTGCTTGTTCCAGATGCCTGCAGCAAATACAAAGCTGTTTCCAGACCCAAGACTTTTTTTAATGCAGTGCTGAAAGAGTATTTTGGCTTTCAGCTAAACAGCCATGGTTTGAAGACATTTTGATATGTACACAGCACTGCTTGGCATTGTTCTGCTTTCCCCATTTTCCCCACCAGTCGTTTTTAGGGTTAAACCTCACTCTTGTATTTGAGGGTAACTTTTATGAGTGACCTGCAATGATTTACTGCCAAAGCATACCAGATATATGAAAAGGATTAGTCAAAGAGTGTCAAGAGAAAGAATTACAGTTCAGTGATAAAATTTCCCATGAAAGCTTCAAACTAACTTTGTAAGGGAGCTTTTAAGATATTTAAGGAAAATCCATTTTTTTTTCATACAAGGAAGGAAACATGAATATGGAAAAATCTATTTGATATAGAAGCTGTTTTTAAAAAATACCTTGTGTGGCATTTGTTTTTGTTAGATACAATGATGAAAGCATTTTTCTCTTCTTGAAAAAACAAATTAAGACCAGAAGCTCTTACTCAAGGTACAAAGAACTTTAGTTCTGCTGGTAACTTCCCCTTTATGTGTCCTATTATTTTCTCTTAATTTGCTACGTGCATCTTCCTAGACCAGGTCTTGGCTAAGGAGGAGATTTCTGAGTTCTTCAAACCACTGAGGTAAACTATAACGAATTTTTAAAATAAAATGCCCTGGTGGTGCCCTTTCACAGAGCCGTCATCTTTCACTCTAAGTTATCATTTGAAGAAATAAATGGACTTTACATTCCCAGACTGTGAGTAATAAACTCAAGATTGTCTTTGTACTTGAACCTATAAAAGCCCTATGAAGTGACATTTCAGAAGGATCTTTGTCTTCCTCTTGGAGAATGAGGCCCTCAGAAGTTAATTACTGACCCGTTGGTCAGACATGCTCTACCATCAAAGTAATTGTAGAGAGAGATGGGCAGAAGTTCTGCTCTCCACCATGAGGTACTCCACAATGTGCAGGCAAAAGTGAACATCTGCTCTGCAATTTTATTTATTCTCTGTTGATTTTTGCTAAATTTATCTGAGCTTTGAAGCCTTACAAACTAGAGAATTAAAAACAAACAAGCTTGCTCACCAGCTTCCCCTAGGCCTCCAAGCTCTATTTATAATTTCTATAAGCCTTCATTACCTCTGGTCTACAGTATCAAATTCTTCTTATCTAGAAAGGTCACATTCTAACTATTATTGCTGGAGAAATTAATTCAGTGTGTGACATCATAGCTAGACAGTTAATTACCCTATTTAATAGGACACTCACTACAGCTGTTGGGGAACTGCCTGCATGCAAAAAGCCACTCTATAGTATTTACCATTTCAAAGGCAGAAACCTCATGAAAATTAGCCATTTGCAATTTCAAATTTATTTTTAAAACTCTAAACATTCTTGAGAGGAACACATTTTTTAGCTTAGTCTTCAAATCAATGTTAATGATAGTTTTATAATAAGCACCCTGGTGTAGTACATTAAATCCTTATATTATTCTTCTAAATTTCTGACATTGTTAACTATAAAATATTTATTACTTTCAGTGTTCCACTGATGTTGTAAATTAGAAATTACCAGAAGTTGGTAAGGAAATTTGGGCAGAATGCTGGTAACCTTTTTTTACCCACTTATCTTGACAGGTATCTCAGTTCTAATTGCATTTAATGAGACTGCAAACTAAAGTAATTATGTGAATTGCACACTAACAAGCTTTCTGTTCTGTTATTTAATTTGCAAATGTAAAAGCAAATTATTTCCTGCTTAAATAGTCATTCAGTGGAACCCTCCAGTATTTTTGCGTATTCTTATTTTTTGAATGGAATTCTAAGACAAGATAGATTCAATAAAAAACCCTCAGTGAGTGCATTTGCCATAGATCTGGGCAACTTAATGTAATAATGGGGTGTTCTAGATAAGTGATATGAAATGCTCATTAAATCTGCAGCAGTGTGTTTTGTGAAGCTCAGTAATTTGAATCTTCGAACACCACAACAATGATAAATAAAGCAGTGACACTGGTTGTGAACCTGTAATATTTTTCGGTAAATGAACTGCTTAATAAGTGATGAAACAAATGAAGCATTATTTTCTGTTACCAGTGTCCTTTCTGTCATTCCCTGTGCATGGATCTCAGTATTGTTCCTTTATGCCTGCATCCCCAGTGATGGTCTCACTTGCAAACACAGGGCTGATCTGGAGCCAGGCACACCATGTCTGGCCAGTCTGCAGATGCTAGAGAGGATATCTGATGGTTGAATTTAGTCTGGTTTTACAACTGTTGCTGTTAAGCAGTGACTAAACACTGGAAGTTCTCCATCACTTATATATACAGAGGGGTTGAGCTCCCCTCAGAATTTACTGAAAAGTTGTGATTGACTTAAGGGACACAGGACAAGACACTAACTTAATAACTTTTTAGCTTGCAAACTTCACTTTCTGACTTATCCATGACAACTGGGATTATTTATGTATTACCTGATGAGTTATCAGCTCGTCAGCCTCCAGAACAGAAGTTTATTTTTCGTGATAATAAAGGACAGATTATGAACCTGGTGGCAAACCATCTTCTCAAAGTTTTAGGCACAAAGCTCAGATATTGCTGAAATTAAAACTAGCAAGACTGAAATTAGTTGCTGCAGTTCTAGAAAAAGCCTGGCTGGCAGGAAGACACAGAAAAAAGTGTTACATCTCTTTCTCCCTATGGCATGGCAGAGCTAGCAGTCGGAGAGAGCGTGACTACGGCTAATTGCACATGGGTAACCTCCAAACCAATAAGCAAAGCAGAGCATGGTGTGCAGGACAAATTGCAAGGAACCTCCTCCCCAGCCCACTGTCACTCTGTATTCAGATTCCTTGGGTGGGCTTGTGCATGCCTCCTCTGCAGCAGTGACAGACTGATGGGGACTCCCGCAAAAACAAGAAATAGCTGAAAGTCAGATGGCTTTATGCAGAACAACAACATTATCTATTACCTGGACTTAGTAATTGTATCAATTTTTTAAAAAATTTCCTGTGTTGAAAAAGTTTCCAGACTGTTATCCCTCCCCCAGTTCAAGTGGAAAACAAACTGCCATTCAGCAACAGAGATGGGGTTGGATCCAACATAAACATATCTCAGCTAGGCATTCTCCATACAACTGCACAGTCATTTTTTCCATATACAGTGGGAAAGACAAAGCCTCTGCTTAAAAGGCATTCTTCTCTAAAAAGGGGCAGGGCTAAAGTATTTTAGCTGTCTGGACACTGGCTAAAAATCAGAGATTAATACCAGTCTCTAATTTACTTCTTAGTACTGCAACTGAGTGAAAAACTTACTCTTACAGATGCTCACTGTTGAAAATAGAAAATCTGCATTTGAAAGGGTAGCTGGTTAATTTTCCACTCTCAAAAAAAAAAAAAAAAAAAGCAAAATGTATTCAACTTAAAGGAAAAGGGATAAATCTACATTGTTTCCTCGTTAACCACCCTCCACCCAGTCCCCACTTACATGAAATGTACATTCTAAGTCACTGAGTCTCTCAGATAAGTGAGACATAATCAGCTGACAAACTACAGTACTCCCTGAGAGATTTCCAGATAGAGACAAAAATTTTCAAGGGATAAAAAAGAAAAGTGGGTTTTAAAGCAGGTACAACTGTGCTTGTGGGACACTGTTAAGACTGAGAGGGTAAATGTCAAGCTTCTTTTGATTTCCCTTTTGCATCAGTTTTCCGTCTCCCAGATTTCTAGTATTTCCTGGTTTGATTTTGCAGCTCTTTGAAATGCTGGAATCACAGCAGAGAAAAACAGTGATCTGTTTGACCAATAGCCATAGCATCAATTTAAAAGCCTGTTAGGAAGAAACCCAAGCCCATGTGAAAATCTTGAAACATGAAGAGAAAGAGCTTTCATCCTTCTCTGCCTCCCAAGGGTGGCCCAGCTATGGAAAAGACAGACAGCTGCTAGGGATGGCTGATGGGAAGATCCTGTGTTTCTGGGCAGCTCTCAGAAATAGGGTTTTCCCCCTGGATTGTCCTAGCACTTTGCAAGTCTGTGGGAAGGGAGTAAGACAGCTCAATACGGTTAACTTTATACTCCATGCCTTACATTCAGGATGAAGCTGGGCAGAGGCTGTGCTCTGAAAGGAGAAAGGAAAAGCCAGGGCTGGGGAGAAGGGGTAACCTGCCTTCAACTCTCAATGCCTCCAGGCTTGTTTGATCATTGGCATAGTCTAATAATGAAGAAATAAATTTTTTGTTGGCTCAAAGAGAGGGAAGAATCAATGCATCAAGAGAAAAACCCAGCAATTCTATTCTCCTCCCTCACAGAAATCCATCACCAAACACCCTCTTTTCAGCTGACTTAAAAGTAATTAGCTGGTGCCTTAGAGACCCTGTTGAGCCTCCGCAGACTATCCCTGCCATTGACTCAAAATAGAGAGCAACAGAAAACCACAAACCTGCAAAAGGCTGAGCAAGGTATGCAAATTCCCCCTGACCTTACACCATGTCTAGACCTCCAATACCTGTCCACCTCCCCCTGAATGGATCTGTGCCAGGTACTGGTGCTCTGAAGAGCTTGCCAACCCTCAATGGGCCAGGCTGTGTTAGCCTTTCTGGGGCATGAAGGACTCTAATAGCCAGGGTAGGGAGGGCTGTGTTATATTTTGTCCTGCCAGGTTTTTTTTATTTTCTTTTTTGGATACTGGATCTCGACAAATGCTTGCTTCCACAAAGTGCTGTTGAGGAAGGGTCCCTGGAGCTTGGAGTGGGGAGCACAGCATAAGGGAGTCATGAATGGCAGGCTCTCTGTGGCTCTCCATGGGCTACCATCCAGGCTCACAGGTGGGAAACCACAGTAGGAAGCCCTAGTACATACTGGCCTTGCATTAGCCTTGGCAGAAAAGTCTGCTAATCTCTTGCCACTTAGAAGGTCTTTCATAAAAGAGTAAAAGGATGCATTGTAGAGTGGTAGCAGGGTACTACATAGCTCAGAAAGTGTCTGGTTTAGGTGCTGGTTCTACGTAGCTACTTTTCCACCTGACAGCAATGGTCAAAGGCTGGATGAGCTAATTTTTATTCATTTTGTTGGGTAGACAGAGTCAAACAATGATACTGAGTCTTACAGTTTTAGTTAAAAAGTCTGTTTTTACAGAACAGATTGGAGGTTGCTCATCCAGGTAATCTTTTTGTTCAGTAATTACTAAATTATGTTTCAAACTAACATTCAGGTGTGCCAGTTCATCTCATACTCCCTGGCTTCCACATGGCATTACTGAAACAATAACATTTTAATTGTTCTTACAAACAACGTCTTGTAAAGTTTGAATAGTAATTTCTAAAATATTTTTCACAGCCCTCTCTCATTCTTTGGCTCTTGAATGCTGTGGGTTTAGCACTGTTTCTTGCTGGTTTGTCATAAAAGAAAAAAAAAGGGTTCTAGTATTTATGAAGAGCTTATTTCAAGAAAATAACTATATAAAGAAATGCACAATACAGCTAAACAGGAATGACAAAGCCAGATCATATTTACAACATTTTAGTCAATCTGTTTTCATTGTCGAATACACACTTTATGTATCCTGACTGACAGTTAGGAAAATCTCTTTGAGATCATTTAATGACAAAGAATTAGATTTCAAAAACTTTGGAGCTCTAACAGCTTTGTATATACTGCTATTCAGCAACTGTTGAATCTTGCATTAGGATGCATAACCCAAACATCCCCAGCTCATGGTGGTGTGTGAAAATGGACTGGGATCAGATCCAAACATTCAAGCGGCCCAATTAAAATATAAACCCGAAGGGTGTCCATATTTTGGTGTTTGAAATCTAAGTCCAGAAGCAAGTTGTAAATTATCAGTGGCTGGTTATATTTTACTCAAAAACTAGACCTCTTTTACACAGCTCTTGAACGCTAGAAGCTCTAATTGTTATCAGTTTAAATCAGGCCAAGTTTTCGTTCAGAAAGCAATTCTTTTATTTCTTCTCATGCCCCCTGGAAATACTGGACTTTTAATTCCTTCCTTGCTTCCCATGTTGTGAATAAGAGTGGGCATAAAATGCCTTTTATTGGTTTTCACAGCCCTGAATAAGCTTTGGGGCACTTTGCTGGTACTTGCCCAAACCTTTGTGGGAATTCACTGCAGTGTAGTTTAAACTGTGTTTTCTGGTGGATGTTTTATACATCTTCTTGAAATGGAGAAAATTTCCGACTATCCATCTGCTGTGTCTTGTGCTTCCATTTGCTTCAGCTTCCTATGATTTAAAAGATTTGGGGACTGGTGGCCCTAATCCAAGCAGCTGATTTTCATTAAAGTTTTGATGAGAAACTTAAGTTGGAATCACAAACATCTGCATTAAAACTTCCTCCCCACTAATAGATGTTTCTTAGAACATAACCTTGTATCAGAAAAAACCAGCAGCTAGAAATCCAAATTGCCCATTATAGGAGTTAACCTAACATAACCTCAAGGGTCTGAAGTGAATTAATTTAAATATCTGCTTTATTAAAGTAGATGCAGTTCACATTAGCTTAAAAGAATATAAAGGTTCCTGTCAAGCTAAAACCCTTTTTGGCTCACACCTCAGGATTAGGTCTTCTGCTGCTTCTTGTAGTACTAGTTTGTTTTGAACAGATTAATGCTACAAGTAAGGATCAAATTGTGGTTTCTCTCAACAGTTTGCAAGATTTCCTGTTTCAACCTTTTTGGGGAGAAGGAGTGAGGATGATTTGGCGATAGTTTGAGTCTTTGTTAACAAGTGGCTGGGACTTCTGATTGCTGTCATTTTACATACTTAACATGAGCCATTTTAGAGAGGTGAGTTTGTCACAGGTCTCATGCTAATTATTGCTTATCACTGTAAAGAACTAGAAAGCAAGCACCTCAAGTACTGCTTCTTGCTATTTATCAGCAGCTGCTGGTAAAAGTCAGGTGGGAAAAAATGATTGTCAAACATATCGTTTTAACACACAAGCTCCGTCAGATAACTTCTGCCTCTTATACTAAATGGCTAATTCTGACTTGACTATGATAATTGTTTCCTTTAAAGGACTTTTGCCTCTCTGCCTTTTACTGAGCCAAAACCACTGATGCTGGAAACAGCTTTCCTCTTCCATCTGCCCAACAATATCATGCCTTCCTTCACTCTGGGAACTGGCTTCCTGCCCTGTCCCAACTTCATTTTTTTTCTTTACTCTTAAGACTCTTGATTATCTCATTTTTGCTCTAATTTTTTCCTCTCCTTTGTCTTCTTCCTGCTTTAGTTTACTTCCTTTCCCACTATTTACTTCACTTCTTCTTTCCATGGAGGACATTTGAGATTATCTTTTTGTGGTTTGGCAGATGTCTCCACAGAATGTCTGTCTTCCCTTTCTTCCCCTAATCCTTCCCACACTCGTCTCCTATACTGGTCTCTGGCCTCTTGTAGTCATTTACATCAGAATGAAATGAATATTTTACTGGATGTCACCCTACGTTCATTTTACATTAAGAAGAGTGCACAGTGTGGATCACAGGGAATCATTTGCCATACTCTCTAGTATTTGAAGATTTGTACCATTATTTATTCTCACCTTAGGCTCTGTAAGGAACTTTCTTCCTAATGGGCAAAAAAAGCTACACCTATATAATTAAAACCATTGTATCAGTGGAATTTAAAAACACAAACGTTGACAGTGGCAGGCTTCAGACCCAAATGGTAATGTATGACCTGCCTCTTATTTTAGAGGCATGTGTTTGGCAGTGGGTTATAACTGTTTCAGAATTTCTGGTTTTCAGTTTTACCTCTGTGCCTCACTAAACCTGGAAGTGTCTCACCCCTCCCTTTCCTTCTGCTGTGTCCAAGTTGGTGAGTGGAATACTAAAACAAAGATCTCTGATGTTTGCCACTTGCTTGTTTGCTTTTATTTGATATCTGCCTGTCAGTTTTAAACCCTTTGCTTCCATCTCTTATGACTCTTCTTATAAAATCTTTTAATCTATCCTTGTTTGGAAAAATTGATCTATGACTTCATGCCACCAACTGCTGTTGGGTTGCACTGATGAGCTGGATCCACTGCTCTGCGCTCACTCTTTCTGTCTTCCCACAGACATCGGGATTTGGCACCATAACATCTCCCCCAACTCCCCTTGTTGTCTTTTTGAGCCAAGAAACTTAATTTTCCTAAATAGCACACAAGAAACTGAGTACTTAAGACTGCTTTTCATATTGATCTGCCTCTTCATGGACAAACCAACACAACTGAATAAAATCTCCAGTGCTTAATCACTTTTGAAAACAAAGTTTTTAACTAACCTGTAGTCTCAGCATAGTCACCTTCATTATCCAGTTGTTGCATATGCCAAGACCTTAATTTATTAGATTAACAAGCCTATTAAATTTTTTTTGCCTGTGTATGTACTTACACAGTAAGTTCAAATCTTTTTCTTAACCTTCACCTGAGTTGGCAAATTTGATTGCAGAGTCTCTCAGCTATCTTCAAATTCCTAACACTGTAATCCTTCTCACGATACTTTTCTGAATAATTTTAATCAATTTAGAAGCATTTTTTTTTGAAACAAGAGGCGGATATCTTATTCCATGGTGGTCACTAACAGTGTTTCTTACATAGGTAACACAACATTTAATTGTGTGGAACCGAGTCCAGCTAATTTAAACATCTGCTTTAGCTGATTAATAAAGCTGTCCTGGAGCAAGCATCCAACAAAGTCCTTACAGAGGAAGAGACTCCTTTGAGCATTTCCAGGGAACACTGCTAGGAATTAGAGGCTTAAAAAACCTAGTGTCTCCAATGTATGGGGCATTTGGGTTTGTACCTGAAGACAGTCCACGATTCTGACTGAAACATCTAGGAGCAATTTATGTGCCTAATTTAGGTGTACTGGATCACAGAATGATTGCAAACCAGGGCACCAAGGTAGCCAACATTGCCTGAAGGCCAACTCATGGTCCTCTCTGTGCATGGATACAGAATATTAGCATAGCATTAAAAATGTATTTAGTTCTTGTCTCTTAAGAGGTTTTCATTCAAATCCAGCCAAAAAAAAAAAAAAAAAAAAAAAAAAAAAAAAAAAAGGCAAAGCTCCACCTTAACTTTGATTCTGATTTTTTAAACCACTTCTCCCAGCTTTTCCCAGTTTAGGATTGCCACACATGGTAAAGGAAGAGGATTGGAAAGCTGAGAAATAGTCAGTAATAAGTATTTACATTAATTAACATCTCCTGTTCTTCTATAGGTTCATAATATCAAACTCTTACTGGGATTCAAGAGCATCCCACCAGTTACATCTCGGAAACTCCCACTGGCATGTTTTGTGTTGCAGCTGACTGTCACCACAGACCACAATGAAGCCCCATCTGTGGCTTTGTAACTCTGCCTTATGAAACTGCCCCCTTTGTATAATTTGGCACTATTTGACGTGACTAACAGCCTGTGCCTGCTCGGGAGAGCTGTAGGCCTGAGTCAATATTTAGATGAAGGAGCTGAATCAAACCGCGCTGTGTAAGGGAGTTTACTCTGCGGTTCGCTGTGAGCTGTGGGTTAAGAACTCGTGCTTCAAAGGAGGCTAATTCAAACCTGCTGGGATAACCCTGTTCCTGACGCTGAGGGAGCGGAGGTGAGCTGTGGGAGGGAGAAGCTCTTTGAGGACCAAAAGTAATGTTCCTTCCTTGGATGAGAGACTACCAAACCATCACTCTCTGGCCACTACATCAACATCCAGGCTTAAAGCCTGTTCCTCAAATCCTGCTACCAACCACACACATGGATCAATTGGTAAGCGGGTCCTCACTGCTACACACCCATCAGTCCTATCCCCAAAAAGCATCCCACTGGATCTCCTTGGAAATTGCCATGGAGTTGGGTCCTGAAATATGCAGCAAAAGGTCCTGAAGTCCCTGCTTCTTCCTCATGAAGCTATAGCATTCTGCTGCCAAGGGCCTTGGCGTGATGATACCAGGCACTGTCATCCAGTTGTGACATGGGATCCAGAGTCTAAGTGATGCCATTGTAAGCGCTGAGGTAAACTGCCAGAGGAAACACCAGTTATTGAGTCTATGATGTTGGCCTGAAGAAAAATTTAGGAAGGATTGAAATGGTTGAAGGAAACTGAAGTGTCATTCCCCTGCAGTGTCCAGTATATCTCACAGCGCTTTCCCAAGGCAAAATCTAATATACTTACATGAAGAAATGTAAACTGTGTCTTTGGGAAAACCATACTATACCGTCTTATCAAGAAAGACTAATAATCACTGATCTCATTATTCCATGAAAAGCAGCTACAAAACCTATCCAGCTCTTAAGTCAGGCATTTCATTGAGGGACTTTCCATGTTGTAAGCAACAGGTGGCAATGCAGCTTCCCGGGGCTGATCCAAGGCCAGCGGAGAAAATCTGTACATCCCACATCATGGAGCCTGTCCAAAAATTGGGATGGCTCCTAAGAGTCCTTACGCTGAGCAAAGCAGGGTTTAACCTTCAGTTTTCTCACACAGGTCATGTTTCGTGCGGAGTCTCTGGCAGGGTGGGCAGGCGTTTCCTGAGGCTGTCCAGCTGCTTGGAGCAGGGGAATGAGCTCTGCCCAGCTCTGCAGCAACCCTGGCTGTCTGAAGGCTTTATGCATTTATTTCCATGGCTGTTAATTCTGGCAAGTGGACTGTAAGTGGAAAATCAGCCATGTGATATTGGAGATTGTGATCTTGATATCGTGACAGTGACACAGCTGTGCTAATCTCACCTCATTTTTGAATGTTATGCTAGAAGAACTACTCTTTCCCTTCCCATGACCTTATGGAACTCAATTAGCCTCCTACTTTGCATCTACCACGCATGAGATACTACTGTGTTGTGTCCACCGTTCCACTTCCAACCTTACCCCACCCCCCATGTATGCTGGAGTAATTTATTATTTCCTCGAGATGTGTTTTTGAGCAGACCATTCCTGATGCAGTGTTGCTAAAATGAGGAGTATAAATCAATCTCAAAATACAGTGGTTGTGGGAAAATTTTCGATTGTCAAATTGCTTCCCAGATCTCTCTAATTTCATTTGTCACTAAACCCAACCACATAATTTTTGGAAGTCTTAAAATCTCTGCAGGTGTGTTCTCTGCAGGCAGTTTTCTAGATGCATTTGATTTATCATCCCCTGCTTTCACTGTGAAAACAAACTTCAGAATTTGGAGGCAGATGGCATTCAGAGGCAAAAGCACAAACTTCTACAGTACATAGGTTGCCATCAAAGACAGACTCTTTTGGGAAATTTCGGTGAATTACAATTGCAGGAATTACAAGGCAAGCAGAAAAGTGTTGTGACAATTAACTCTTGTAAAATAGCTCTGTTTGGACAGGCCTGTTTAGTTATGTTGGCAGGAAAGTCAGAGACATGTTAAGCCAGCTTCACTGCAAAGTACAGTAGCTGTCTGCTCACAGCAGGCAGGGCATGTGTACATTTTGAAGTCTGAACTGTATCTCTCCAGTCCCGAAATGCAACGTCTCAGACACCCTCCTCCCCCCCACCNCTCCTGTATCGCTTTAAGGATCAAAAGATTAAGCTAACGTTAACCAGATGGGAGCTTTGACACAGACAGGTGAAAGCAGAAAATTGCAGACACTAGAGAGAGAAGGGAATTACTGTACCTCAGTAAAAGGCACCCAACTTCCAGTAGCTACTGCCTGCTGCTGCCCTCTGATAACAGTGGCTTCTTGCGTGCTGACCGCTGAGCTACCTTCAATGTCAAACTGAAAAACGCTTCCCTCACTCGAGGCTGTGCTGGAGGAGAAGCATCTCAAAAAGAATAATACAGGAGAAACGAGGGGCCAGGCGGAGATCAAAGCCATTTCCTCCCCTTACATCCAGCAGTGGTCTTCTAGCGTCTCAGTAATTGTTTACCCTCTTCTGCAATCAGCCCCCCTTGGCTTACTGGTGCCTCAGTTATTTTAACTTTCTTTCAGCATTCAGTTTCCAGATGTGGCACTTCAAGGCAGTCTAACCGGATCCCGATTTAAAAGAGGGGAAAAAAAAAAAAAAAAAAGGAAAAGAAGGGAAGAAAAACGCTTTTGCTGCCTCCCTCGTTCACTCTCCGTGCCTGTGGCTCCTCTTTTTCCCCAGAGGCTCCAGCACAATAACATACAGCTGGGCAGTGCTTAAGCAGAGAGTGTCAAACAGAGATTGTATTCCAGGAAAGCACCGCTAGCTCTCCAGCCACCTTATCTCCCCCTGTCAGGATACAGACTGACGCTCTGTTCAGTGCTCTGGCTTCCTTCACATGTTCACATCATTCCCTTTTTTACCTTTCGTGTGGAGACCCTCCCACTCAAACTTTACTGTTCAGAAAGTGAGGTCACCCTTTCCTCCCCCTCCATGCCAACCCCCCACAACTCCTTCTGACTGCTCCAAACAAATAATTGACTCTTCTGGCTGTTTATTTTTTAACATCTCCAGTTTATTCAGCAGAAGGCAGAAAGGTGCCAAATTTATTAAAAAAAACCCTGCTAGACTAGCCTTCCTTGTGTCATGGGGGAGGGGAGGCTGTGGGCGGGAGGAGGAGGAGGAGGAAGAGGAGGAGGGAGACAGCCTGGCTGTGCCATGGGGT
The DNA here is from genome assembly GCA_013397975.1 of Machaerirhynchus nigripectus. Taxonomy (NCBI): domain Eukaryota; kingdom Metazoa; phylum Chordata; class Aves; order Passeriformes; family Dicruridae; genus Machaerirhynchus; species Machaerirhynchus nigripectus. The sequence goes on from VZRQ01009621.1 coordinate 309,014, forward strand.
AATAGGGATAAGTGGCCTCTCTAACATGCTTCATTCAGTTCCTCTCCCTCAAGCCCACCTCTCAGCTTCTCGCTGGCTCGTGAAAAAGAATATAGTTCACTGCGATTTTGGAAAATGACTTCATTCCTCAGGCTCATGAACTTTTATTTACAAAGAGCATCTTGTATTCCTTTTTCAAGAGATGCTTTGTGAGGCCCTGGTAACAAGGCTTGCAGTGTGTATATGAAAGCGAGCTGAATATGTTGCCCACAGCTCACTTCATTCTGTGACTACAATCTCAAAAAGACAAGACAGTAATCCTTGCTAGGTTTTGGGATGAAGTCCGGGTATAATTATACTAATGTGCACTGCTCCAGCTAAGGGGCCAGCACCCTGTCCCTCAGTGGTCCTGTGTGCAGGCAGTGGTAGCACCACTGGCCTTGTCAGGCTTTGTTCTTAGATCTTCACAGAAACTGCCTTACTGGGCTTCATTCTTCTTTTTCCCTCCCTTCACCCTTTCCTTTCTGGTTGAAGGTATTATCAACCAAGGAAGCAGCTAGTAGACATTCGAGGGTAATACAGTTTTGGGGATCTGTTAACTTCCACACACCTGTAGGCACAGTTTTGGGCCCAAAAATGCTGTACAGAGGGATGTACGGAAGTTCACTGTGAAGAAACTCTGTCTGATTCAGAAATGGTCTAGCTGAGCAGGCAAGGCCACTCATTGTGGGACAAAGTATTTCCCCAGCAGAAAAGAAAATGCTGTGTGACACAAGGATATGAGGTTCAGGACCAAGGTTAGGAGGAGGAAACAAAATATATAAATGGTGGTTGCAGGTAATTCCATCCTGAGAGGAATAGAAGCACCTTACTGTGAGCTGAACCTGATACGGTGGCAAGCACACAATCCTCCCAGAGCCTGAGGGTGAGATGTCATGGCTGCCAGGACTTTTCTAATTCTTTCTGGTAATGGCAATCCTGCAAATGGCCTGTAAAAGGTCTGAAGGCTCAGGAAACAGAAGACCAGGGAGGTCCCAGGCAGAGTCTCCATGAGCATCCCATCAGGCCTCCTGCTACAGGAACAACCTTGAGGTGTAAAGATCAGGTGCAAGAAAGGGAGCGAAACATCTTGACATTAAAATGACAGAATTGCAGTTCCCATGGTGGCAGTGGAGATTTTAAACTACCTGGTGAACTGTGCAGCAAATTACCATAATATGTGTGAGACATTTTTTTGGATATTTTTTGGTTTTTGGAAAACCAACCACCACCCAGTCTTCCACGTCTGCTCCCACGCATTTGACAGCTTGGTGAGGCAGGCTTTAAACTGGAGAACTCGGGGTATGGTGTCCAAATTGGCAGTGCTCACAGCATCACATCCAGGTGGAGAATAAGCAGGCCAGCCACAGCAGTGGCAAATGTTCCTTAGCTGCCTCTCAAGCTGAGAACCAGGAGACCAACCACATGAAGGGTGTGTATACCTCTTGTAACCCTCCTGGGAAGCTGGCATGCTCCATTACCCCTCTGAAATGCCTATGCACCAAGGCACACGGCATGGGGAATAAACACGAGGAATTAGAGATCTGTGAGCAGTCACAGGGCCACGACTTCACTGCAGTTAGAGACATGGTGGGATAGCTCGTGTGACTGGAGTGCTGTCATGGCTGTCCACGTACTTTTAATAAAGACAGGCCAGCAAGGTGAGGTGGTGGAGTTGCTCTTTTTGTGAGAGACCAAACTGAATGGATAGAGCTCTGCCTAGGAGTGGATGAAGACTGAATCAAGAGCTTATGAGTAAGAATTAACTTGGGTGGCACTGCTGTGGGTGTTTATTACAGACCACCTGGTCAGGAAGAAGAAGCATCACGGGTCTTGCTCAGTGCAGGCAACTGACCATCTGCACCCTGCACATTTCATTGAGGGACTTTCTTCAAGTATTCATCTGCTTCACCAGAGCAAGAAATGCCATTAGAAATGTCATTAAGCATGCTAAGATTACAAGTTCTTCAAGTAAAGCCTGGTATTTATTGCACATATGCAGCAGGTAACCAAACGGACTTCAGAGTACGATGAAGGTATCTCACCTACTAGGTTATTAATAATGCAAGACACCTGGAACACATTTACAGAAAACAGAAAATATCATTCTTGAAATGGTCAAAAGTTACCAAGTGAAAAAAACATTGTTACCCATCATATTTATTTATGTAAAATCAGAACAAAGATATTTGTATGCATGTAAAAGAGCTCACCATGCTAATTTAGAGCAGTTTGAGAGAGGAAATATTGTAATTATTCTCAGGATCAAAGTCCTAAAAGGAGGAAGATGTCTGCTTAATATCTTCAGAAAATCCCAGACTTGCCTAAGGCTTTAAAAACCTGGAAAATTTCATGTTGTGATTCTAGATGACAAAGAAAATACAGGTAACTTCAAATGGTAGAATTATGAAATATTGAATAATTTATTCTAAAGAAATACAAAAAATAGAACACAGCTCACAAGATCTCTCTCCCCAAATACATTAGTCCCATACAAAAAAAAATGTAACTAAAATCTTTTGAGCAGAAAATATTGTCTATGTCCCTGAATATCACCATACAGTGGAATAGCTTGCTAAAAAACAACTGCTTACAAAAGCAATTTTCTGCATTTATTTTTAAATACTTTAAAATGCTGTATTCCTTTTCAAAAACTGCAGATTTGTGTAAAAATTCAAAAAATTAAAAAGATGCACAGAGTGCTTGTGAAATATAAAACTTTAAATATAAATTTATGCTGTGATAACCTTCCAGTTTCTTTATCTTTGGCAGAGATGTCGCGGCTGTGTTACGTAAGCAGCCTGAGATTTGGAACAGTACTTCTTCAATATGGCAGGGTGCAGAAACAGGAGTTTCTCCTTCTGTTTTCACTGTATCATCTTCTGTTCTTTTTACAAGTTCTTTCCCCAGTTTTTAACATTTGTTTTTGATCCACTGTGATAGACAGTAGGGCTGGTAAAAAGACAAAAGGAAGAATCCAGTGGAAGGCTTATTACAAATAACATATTCCAAATTAACCAATCTCAAGCTGTTGTGTGTGGGCCACTGGTGGTTTGTCAGTTCCCAGTGGGACATCTGCAAGCAGCCTGTTGAGCTCTAGTGCCAAATGTTACCAGTTGAACATTGGATAATGTTGCACGGTGGTCCATGGAATGCCAGTGGAAATGTTGGCAGTTGACTGATGTTTGCCATCCAAAATATTTTGGAACCAGTTTTCAAAGTACCTTTGCAAAGGTTAGAAGATGTTGGCAGCATATCTGTGTATCATCAAATGAATTAGTTATCTCCAGTCAGAAACCTGTGGCAACCGAGGGGCATCAAAGAAGAATTTTTCTGTCACAGTTTGTGCCAGAAAGAGATGCTAATAAAACTGTAGCTATGGAGACAAAACATCACTTTTGTTAACTTATTTCATGTGTTTTGGGTTATGTCATTCTAGGAATAGTCTCAGTTTGCAGGTAGAAGGTAGAATTTATGCTGTAGGGTTCAAGGATGTCATACTGTCAGACTTCAAGTGGTAGATCTGGTGCAGGGATACATAAGCATATTCTTTCCTTCTTTGCCATACTATTTAAGGGCATCAACTAATTCTTTTCCTACATGAAGACACTTTAAAGCCAGCAGCTCTCATCCCTCATGTTGTTAGTTACTGGCAACACTGGGATCTGGCTCATTCCAAGTTGCTTACGCCCAACCTCATAGTGTTTCTGTGCCATGATACTTGTCACTGACCAATTTTTCCTCTGTAAAACTCTTCAATTAAGCGTGCCAAAATCTTGCAAATCTGATGGAAATGTAATAGTAAATTCCTTAGTACTACAGGATTGAAGGCAACCTCGTTTACCGAGAAAGATGTCTGAAGGTTTCCACCTCCAGAGTGTAACAGGGAAAGAGCTGCCCCTCTCTCTTGCTAAAAGCCTTGTCCTTGGGAACTGTATGGACCTTGCAAGAGTAGGAATCAACCACAATATATGTTATACTCGATAATTTGAAAAATCCAACCTACGCTGGTTGCTAGAGGTCAGTCAGAATTAGGATAGTGTTTTCCCAATCCAGTTTCCTCTACCCAGAGGTAACCAATAAGTAATAAAAACATTTTCACAGCCTTTCAATTTGAAAGTCTTTCAGTACTTCTGGTAGCTTTTAACATTCTTATCTGAATGTTAAAACTCCTGGTACTCTTGCTATATCATTATGCTTGTTGGATGGCCTGAACTATAGATATGCTATGCTACCATTAATGATAATATCTGTTTAATTCCTTATGGATTCTAATGTTCTGTATGCTTCTTAGACAGTTTTCCTAGCAAATTGCTTAGAGGGGAGTAAGAAGTGTTAGCCTAACTTCACTTGTAGAAGGATGCATGAGAAAAAACCACCATCATATGCAGTGTTGCATAAATAGCCAAGACTTGTAGATGTTAAAAAGTGAACTGGAAGAGGTGGGGCTGGTGAGATGAAGGTGAAGAGCATTTGCAGGGATGGAGGCTGTCCTTCTTGTCTTTTGTGGATAAACAGTTGAACCTTTCCCTTTCCTGTTACAATTCTCATGCCATCTTGGCAGTGGCAAGAGAACCATTGTAATATTCCAATAATTCAGTTTCTTGTGACCCAGTGTTTTGCTCTGACACCTTGGCTTGCACATCCAGAACCTAATATTTCCAGATGGTCTCTCATATAAGTTCTGGGCATGCCTGCTTATCTGTTAAGATAAAATTATCCAAGACAAATCAGTTCAGTCTGTTATAACCAGGAAAGTGATACCTTGTGGTAGAACAAAACAAAATGTTATGTGAGTTTTTTTTTTTTTTTTTAAGCTATTTTTACAGTAGAATTGTTCCTAATTTTATCAAAGATTTTTGTAGGTTTGTGTGAATCTGGAGGGAATCTGATTAGGAGGAATAGGACAAGTGTATTTTGCTTGTAGATAATGACAATGCTTAGTATCAGTGGAGACACTGATGGAGAAAGACTTAGCATAGCATGTAGTTTTTTTGGGTTGTTGACAGATCTTATAGATAACAGCAACACATCCCATCATACAGAAGAGAATGGGTGGCCCTGACTAACAATGACACCACTAACATAATATCCTTCTCTTAAAGTGAAGACATTAGGATAAATCCTTCTCTTAGAGTGAAGACATTAAGATAAATCCTTTTCTTAAATTGAAGACCTGTCCCAAACTCAAATTTCCTTATATTTTTCCTTTTGCTCTTCTCCTTGTAAATCTTCTCCAAATCTCCAGAAAGGTACTTCTTAATTTGTTAATCCTTTATGATGTCACTCATGTCCTTACCGCCTCTGAAAATTTATTGGAGAGTCCCCAGTTCCTTTGTGAGGCTGCTCTTAGTTGAGTGGTTCCTTCTGTTGGCTGTATCTTGTCTCCTTCACTAAAACCTTGGGCACAAGGGGCTAGCTGCTCTTCCTGGTCAAGACAGGAAGGGTTTACTCTAACAACAGCAAAACCAAAGAAGATTAAAGGAATAAAAACCCTGCTTGCTTTATTTCTAAGCAGATATTCTCAATTTGTTTATGGTACTCACACCCTGATTAATTGACATAGTGCACTCCTCCACAGTGCAGCATTTCCCCATGCATTATGCTTTGACCTAAACTGGCCTCTTTCCTCTCTGTCTGGAGTCTTTAGACATTCCCCTTTCTCTCCCAAATTGTTTTTCTAATTCAAACTGCATATCACTACTCTTTTTTTTTTTTTTTTTTAAAAATTCATTCTCCCTCCAGGGAAGCTTCCCCACCCTTCCTCATCGGTTGTTTGATCATAATAATGGAACATTGGCTAAAGAAAATGAGTTGCATAAAAATCCACACTGAACTTTACAAACCCTGTAAAAATGCCCACAAAACAGCTTTCCAAAACTGAAAAAAACCCCACCCAAAAGCCCAGACCCTGGAAAACTGGCTAACAACTCTCCCAAATCCAACAGTGCTTAACTTAGCCTTGGATATGAAGTCACACAGAAATACATATTCCGGCTCACTGCCAAAATGCTTGCCATGGATCCTCCTGGGTCAGCACAAAGAAGGAATTGTCTCATATCCCTTCAAGTTTATCCTATGCACTCCAAGGATATGCTGGTGGCCAAAAAGGAGTATGTCACCTGCAGCTGACAGCAAAAATGTAATCTAACTGTGAAAACTGAAGCAATACTGAGATCACCAACAGTTTAACTAAGGCAGCAAAGCTCTCACTGTAGCTTGTTTTCTGGTGAGTTGGGTGGGTTTTAAAGCCTCCTCTAAACTCTGAACTTCCCCTGACATGTCCCTTTGTGCTAGATGTAGCAGAGAGATAGCAGACTTGCAAGAACATTCTTTTCCAACCCGGCATGTCCCATAGGAGGGCATCCCAACACCAGCCAGCTCCGTGTGTTTAGTCATTCCCTTTTTAAGCATTGCACCAGTTTTAAAATTGCTCTGTGCCAGCAGTGCTTGAAAACCAGCCTTAGTTGCCTTGCATAGCAAGCCTAAAATGCAGTCAAAAACTTTGCTACTGTGATGGGAAAAAAAAATATTTTCCTGTAACACAAACAGTTCAGCAAGGCAGATCCACACTAATATATCTTGATTATTGTATCACACCTATTACCTGTCAGTATGATCTGATGGGGATATTTTCAAATCCATGGTTTCTCTAGTTCTGATTGTTATTTTTTTTTTGTTTAGTGCAGGGACCTGTGAAGGTGCTTTGTCTTAGATTATTGGTTTTGGATGCTAAAATTACTTCCCCTGAATGGCCCAGTAAGCAAGGAGGAGGAATAAATTTTGATTGCACTCTGCCACCTGTACTCCTGACAGCTTAATTTGTTAATGTCGAGTCTGCAGGCACTAAATGAATGCTCATGAAAGTCTCGACTATCTGATGAAGGGCACTGGCTAGTATGATGCAATTAGCTGAGCTCAACGAATATGATGGACAGCTGGAGCTCTCTGAGATTTTTTGAAAGAGCTTAATCAAAGGCAGCAGAATAATAGAAGCTCTTTACATGAGAAAGGCAATGATCTAAGGCAGTTAATTAGATTTTTTAAAAAATTGTTGTGTTTATTATACTTCCCATTTGTCCTTGACATTTAAGTCTCGACCACAAGTGAACATAACTGTACTGCTGATTTCACTGCAATCAAAACCAGTTTTAATTTGCATAATAAGCTGAAATTATTTGTTTGAAAGTAAGACCTGTAATAAACCCCCCAAAAACTTCTCACACACTTTTGCAAGAATTTCATATTTTCTCCAAACAGCAAGGGTGATGAAAGTCATTTTCACATACAGTAAACACTGTTCTTCAGATTTGTAAAAATTTTTTGTATTTTATTGTTATTTTCACCCTGGCCAACTGATGGATTCAGTAGAGTAACTAAACAATTCCCTTTGACAGGAGGCACAATACCGGCTCACCCAACTTGTCTGATAGCAACAGAGCTGGCTGAGCAGCTGTCCCCTGTCCCACTGCCAGGAAATGCTGACAGCAACAGCTACACTGTTTCAGCTGCTAACTGGCTCCATAGCAAGTTTTGATGGCTAATGGATTGCGTAAGCGCTACCCAGATCTGTCCAGATCTGAGGAAAAAGAACAGCAGCTTTGGGATGTTGGCTGTTTTGAGAGAGACACAGCACCACAGAAAGTTTCTTTCAAATGTGTGGGTCACGCTCTGTCCGCCGTGACTTTACCTGGTGCCATAACACAAATCAATCATGCTGTGTTTTGTGGTAAAGCAGTATGAAAAAGAGTTTAGGAGACACCAGCATCTTTCAGCTGGCACAGAGTGTTTTGCTATGACAGCAGCCAGCCACGATGGAGCCAACAGACAGAGCAGTGTGCATGCATGTTGAAAATTGGCTGATTTAGTTGCTTACCCACACATATAAAGGAATCCTGGTAGCTCCCTAATTGCCAAGCTATTAGCTATGCAGTCAGGCAGCTCCAAGATTAAGCAAGTCCCTTCAATTTTAGACACTTGCTTTCATAGCTGTGAGGAAATCCATGTTGCTTTGTCCACTTTTATTAAGCTATTGGAGATCTGAATGTGTATGCATGTGGACAGGCATTGTGTGAATCTCCGAGCAGATCAGTGCTGTGAGGGAGCTGCCCTGAGGTACACAGGCTGTGTGGAAGGTCAGGAGCAGCTGATTCTCCTCTGGTGTCTTAGGCAGACTTTATCCGTAACAGGAAAAGTCATTTGCCTTTTACAAGAATCAGGTGCTTTACTTTGTGTCTTTTTCTAAGTAGCAGAAAGTTATTAACTTAAAGCAGGATGATCACAGACACGATGTGGTGAGTTTTAAAGCCAAATCTGATGAGGGTACAAGCCATTGTTTTTTTGGGAAAACTGCCCTTTTGATGTCTCCTGAATTGTGCATTGGAAGGCATTCGGCCTGCTGGGAAGGTCTCACAGCTGACATTTTGAGAAACAGTGAACTGTGTAGATACCTTTGAAAATGTTTCTTTGGATTTCTCTAAGTTTTGCACTGAGCTCAGATGATTCTCCTGGGCTGGGCTGACAACACTTTTTTTGAGAAACTGCTTTTCATAATTAAGGTGAAGGATGTAACAAGACCTGTTTTCTGAGCTGAAGTGTTTACCAACCCTAATAAATGGGTCATCCTTGTCTGTACTGGGTCTGTACTGTAAACCAGTGTGTAACTGCAGGCTATCAGGCCAGCTGGAATAACAGCCTTTAACCTATGATGAGTGTGGATGGATGCCACTTGTATTCCAGTTTCAGTGCTCCACTTCTGCTCCCACAGAGCTCTTTGCCATGTGCTGTGTGAATGGGGCAATCCAGTCAAGCTACCATCTGTAGTCTGGAAGCGGTCAGGACCAGAACACTCACCCACATAGCATCAAGTGACTTCACCAATGGTTCAATTCTACACCGGGAGGTATAGCCAGACTTTTCAGGTTCTATATTTATTTTCAAAGCAACACCAGTGCATGTGTCCGAGTCCTCCTGATTCAGAGTCTACTGGATCATTCCATCACACATTCTTTGTCTCCATAACATCAGCCACTTACCTCATAATTGATGGGAAGTCCAAACGAGGCTTGTGTAGCCAGTATCATTCTGATAACTCCTGACAAAGCTGCAGAATACAAACATGACATATTTCTGCTTATGACTAAACTAATAGTAAAAAATACAAATTGTCAAAATTCCTGGTATTGAGAAAACAGTAAACCCACTAGCACTTTGATGCCATTCCCGTTGTGGTTTTCAAGGAAAGCAACACTTTCTTCAGTGACAATCTCTAGGCTGCATAGCTGAGAAATTACTTCTAGCTGCCAGAAAGTTTTCTTCATTCTCATTTAGGTTTTATTCTTACTTGCAGGTGCAAAAATCTGTCTTTAATCTTCTATTTTCTATTCTCTGTTTTCTTTAGTTGATAGGCACAGGTAGAAGTTTAGATTACTTTCTGTTCTGTGACAATCTCTCTTGATCTTTCCCTAGCTTCAGACCTTATCAGGGTTTGCAAGTGCTTGAACCAGACAATACTGTGGTTTCCTAAATTTTACTGGTGTGACAGGAGTATTCATGGTTGCTGCAGTGGCTGTACTTATTTTATCCATAGCAGGAAACATCGTACTTGGGTACTTTGGAAATGGACTCTGTGTTTTCATGCAATTCCTATGATTTGCATGAAAGACTGGATTGTTCATACAGGCCATCAAATTTAACAAAGGAAATTTCCCTTTTTGATTGCATTTGTAGAAAGACAAAAATAAATGCTGTGGGCCTCATACTCTGATTTCTCAGTGCTTGCTGGACCAGAGCAGGTTTTCGTGTAGATCAAATCAAGATATCTACAAGTCTTTTGTTTGCCAATTTCCATGAGACTTTTCAGACTGAGTGCTCTGAGCTTATATATATATATGTTATTTTAACTTCGTTCATCATACAAGACATCCTTTCCTTTCTGATTCTTTTACCTTCTTACTATGTCAGTGGTTCCTGCCCTCTCCCGGATCACCATGTGACTGCTTTGATCTGAGGATGTTATTCTGTGCTAAGATGCTCCCTTGGTTATCCTTCTTTGATGCAGCAAAACCAGGAAGTTTAAATAAAGATTTTAAGATCGTGAAGTTTTGTCTGCCATTACCTGGCATGAGATGTCCAGTTTTTGGGGTTACATTTTGAGGCTGCATGCTTTAGGCTAGATTTCACAGGTTTTGGAGTTGTGCATTAGCACTGAAAGTTCAGCTCTGGAACCTCTGGCTTGTTGCCCTGTTGTTGGTTAATGGTGAATTTAGGCTAACCTGGGTTTGCTTATGGTAACCTGAAGTTAATGCTCTGGACAGCAGAGAAAAAAGCAAGCAAACTACAAGCAACTGGGTTTTAAACTTTCATTACAAATTTGCCATGCAGTTTCAATGGTGCTATCAAGAACAGAAAATTTTGTCGTGAAAGAAAAGAAGAATCTTTCCATAGGCTTACTTAAAACCTCTTAAAAAATGATTTATAGAACTGTTCCTCTTTTAAAAAATTATATGGGATAATAAAAGTCCCAAAACTGTTGAAAACAAAAGGAAGTTGCTCTGGCAGTTCTTTTTCATGAGTAGTTTCTGAACAAACTCACTACATATTTACATAGGTCTGCTGAAAATTTGGTGGTGTTTTATTGCAATAGTGCTGTTCAGCACGATGAATGTGATAAGCAGGATATACTGAATGCAGTCATCAATTGTCAGTTTAGTCTGATTCTTACTGTGCTGCTCTCACTCTTCTACCTAACTGCCTTTAAGCCTTATTTTCAAACTCCCTGAGAATTTATGCTGATCTAAATCCATGTGCTAGCACTGGCCTTTTTCTTACGCTGTGGTGAGCCAGTTCAGGGAGCTGAAGAGGAAGAACACTAACCCTGCAGAGCAAAGCAAATTGTTTTCAGTCGATGCGGTTCCTTGAACTTGCTTGCTCAGAGATCGGCACACATTAGTGCTAGTGCAAGTTTAATGAATATTCAAGGAAAAAAAGCTGTATTTCAGGAGCAGGATATCCTAAATCTCACCCGATCCCTGGCTTCTGAATGAAGGGATCATTCAGAAACATTAGTCAGGATTCACCAATTTCTTTACTTCAATAACTTGCTGGTCTTTTCCCCAAATGCAGACTTTTTTGTGCCTCATTAAGACACACTTTGATGAAATAAAATGCAAACCAAATGGCTGAACTGACTTGATGGATAACCACTTGTCAGGAAGAAAATAGAAGTAAAATGCTTGAAAATATAACAAGACTGCAATCTTTTAACCAGGTCATGTGGGTCATTTCATAGTTCTGCCAAATGAACAGATAAGGTGATGTCCTGACCCTTCTGGAATTCATAGGAGTTTTTTATTTACCAGAATGTGACTGCAAGGGGCTTTTTCTTACAACATAAAGCAAAAGACCAGAATTTACTCTCTCTGCATTTACAGTGGCCACATATTTGAATATGTAAATATATGTGTATGAAAGGGGCTCACCAATGCAGAAACAAAATGTAGAGAAAAAAAAGAGGAGGGGATAGACTTCTAGAATCCAATTGGAAGATATTAAATATATATATATGTGTGTATATATATATATGTTGATCATTGCAACATGTAGTCTAAGAAAACAATTTGTTCAGGAGGAAAGGAATGCTTTGGGAAACAATAATTTAATCTTAAGGTATCTTAATAAATTTAGTTTAATAAATCTTAATCTTTCAGCACGATGCCTTCATACCATAGGCTGTAGTGGGATATCTGCAGTTGTGACCCCTTGAAACACCCAATGTTACTCCTTATCTCCTAAAACAATTTTCTGTATGAGTGAAAGACTTTACCAGATGGTTTGCTGGGATACAATGCAATACAGATGATTAAGCCCGGAATTTGCATTCTTTTATTCTTACATTTATTTGAAAAAATAAGAGATTACAAGACAACAGGCAATTTCTGCTGTCTGACAGAGATAGCTCAGATATTATGGCTGATCCCTTTCTCTGATAGAACATTTTCAAGGTCAGGCTATTAGTCTGACACAGATTGTTTGGGCAGAGGGAAAACAACCTTTTCAAGACAACTATGTCAATTTGAATATGAAATTTCTCAGCACTTAATCTGGGAAAAACTCTCAAAGGTCGAAGCTTCAACGTGGGATAAAAGAGGAAGATTCAGAGCAGTTTGACAGTCAAGACTGAAAGCCAGAGCACAACTGAGCCTCAGCAAATGTGAGTGGTTCTATTAAAAAGAAAAACAACAGAAAGAAAAGTAAAAGATAGTTTCAAACACAGGCTGTACTTAGCAGAGTGTATTGTTGGTGTTCACCCTGTATTAATCCACTCCAGCGACTGTGCTAATACACAACACTGTTGTTTTAAAAAGCCTAGCGTTTGGCAGCTGTTTTTCTTGTACAGAATCACGGAGAACTGGGATTACATCTTTTTCCCCCCTGCCCCACCCCACCTGAATGCATTCATTTCCTTTCAGCAGTATTGCAACTTAATTCTCTCAGAAAAGGAAGGAGTGGAAATGAAGAGAAGGAAGAAGGAGAGTAAAATGTCAACACATAAAAATGCTATGGGTTCAATTTGGACTGGAAAGAGCCTTCACATGTCTGGAAGCACAATAGCTCTTTCAAGGCCAAAATTATCCTTGTATGATGACCTTTGAAACAATCCCGAAAGTTTTTTAAGAGGGATCATGTCATGGCTTAGAGTTTGAATGGATTTTCAAGTGCAGTGACAGCTTCATTGTTAGGTTTTTTCCTGCTACTTCTCTCTGGTTCCTGATGAATTCAGAGAAAGTAGGTATGACAAGAAACTGGAATTTTCCACCATTTAGTGAAGGTCTCCTCCTCAATGGCCATCATCCAATGTACATGAGATCCTGGGATATGGGACATGGACTTCGCTGTGGTCACTGGAGCTGGAGTACTTTAAGGAGCAGCAGTAATGAGCAGCAGCCTTTGACTGGAAATATCTTTCCTACATCTCTCAAGCAAAAATAACTCTATCACATGCCCTGGATCACAGGAAAGACAGAGATTCACAGAGATACCAGCATACTAAAATAATCTGAAAGTGATTGCATTGTATGTGATGTAAATATTTTTGACCTCCAAGAAGATGCAATTCCAAATTGGCTTTTAGGTACTGAGTGTAGTTTGTCTCTTTCTTGTCTCTCCTTGTCAAGTGTCTCCTAATATCCTTTATGAGATCCCCCTTTCAAATGGTCTGAAGTAAGAAGAGCAAAATGAGGAAAGTGTTGACAACTGTTTTCTTAATTATTTACTTCTCATTCTGAGAGAGAGAAGAACCAATATAAACTTTTAGTATTCTCTAATATGTTTGTTTATATGTCCTAATAAAGGATACAAAAGGGGGTAGTTTTGCCATGTAAGAAGCCAGCTCTGGAATCTTTGGACTCAAATATACTGACTGTAGGCATCTTTTGACTAATTGTTTTCTAAAATACTTTGTTTCGTTCCTGAGGTAAACAGGCAGGGAAGGAAAGAAGCTCACACACATACAAAGGTAGCATGTACTCACAAGTTAATTTCCCTATGTAATGCAGATCTCATTGCTTTGTTAATGCTGACAGTAGAAAGTGATAGCAGCATCAGGAGTTTGGTATAGATATTTTGTATTTACTCTTAAAATGAAAACCACATCCATTTTAGAATTTATCCAGAATGGCCCCGTGGCTACTGATTGCCTTTAACAAGCAAGTTCCCCTGATTTTGTGCACTGATTCTGCCTAAAACACAAACCCAGGCTGTATAAAATAAAATAAAAAGAAAAAAGATTACTTTTATTTGAAGACAGAAGCAGCACAGCATCACCTTTGGAAAAAACTCCTGGCACAAACAAAGTCTGTATAAAGTGCTCTGCCTTCATTAGCCTTGGCTAAAGACTACTTCCTGCCTGGCCATGAAATATTTGGAGGGTGAGTCATTTTCTTAACCAGCACACTGCTGCCTCTGTAACACTCTCAACTGGAGAAATGCATGAGGATGAACTCTGAGCACCTGCACTTTCCCTTGTTCCCCCAAAGGTAGTGACAAAGGTATTCTCACACTAAATGCATTTCTCCCATTTTTAGGTGAGCAGACTTCAAGTAGGCTCTTCCCTTTTCTTTCCTGTGTTGGTAGCGAGCTCCTTGCTTCTTTGGCAGATATTCAGACCCCAGAGATTATGTGCACAGAGACTTCATTAGCTTCACACAAGGAGACTTCAGCACTGAGATGCCTTTCTGCTCCCAGAGGAAGGGCTGCCTGCCTGTGCAGGGCGTGGGGAAGAGCCACGAAGGGGATGGGCAGAGGTCAGACCCGGACAGGCAAAGGGTACATTCCTTTTGTGGACCTGATGTGATCCTAGTCAAAGGGCAAATACTTTCCAAAAAACGGAAAGCTTCCACTTTGTGGTTTTGCTTGTGTCAAGGATTGCACTGGCCTGGCAGGGGTGCTTGCAGGTAGCTGCTGTGAGGTGCCTGTGCTCATGTGAGATGTTTGTGCTGTGAAGGTCACTCAGTAGTGCAACAGCCAGGGTGACTGACTGGCCAAGGATGCTGCTGCTGCTTGGGTCACAGTGCTGTGCAGCAGCTGGGGAGCTGCCGCCTCTGAAACACCCAGCTCCGTCCCCGTGACAGACACCTCTGTGAACGATCACCAGGATCCCTTCCCTGCATTACTGCTTAGCGTGTGCACACAAGCTGACCCTGCCACCACACCAGAGAGCCTGAAAGGACTTCAGCCACAGCACCAAGGGCTCAGTCCTGGCTGTGTGGCAGCCAGGTGTTAGACATTGCAGTCTCTAGCACTGAGGGGTGTGTATGCACAAATGTCCAGCCAAATACGTTCAGTTCTTGAATGTCTCAGAAATTCTCTCTTTAGTACTTGAAAAGAAATTTAGTACATTGTTTTTTAGTAATTTATTTATTACTTTAGAAACTCTCTGGAAAGTACAAACTAAGCTTAAGTACCATGATGGAATAAGAGGAATAGCCCTTACTCTGTACAGCAGCATTCTGAAGCAGTTTGAAGCAGTTGATTCTGAACTGGTTGTATTTTTGTCATAATTGGTCAACATTTCTGGTCCAGTGATCTGCAAAGGGAATTCAAGACTTAGAGAGAAAAACTCTAAGAGATACTATAGCTGGCTTGTTTGTTCTTCAGACTTCCCCCCTTCTTTATTTTGTTATAAAGTCTAGAAAGGGGCTTTGGGGACTTTATGTATTAACATTCTGTTGAGGAAAGAGAGTGCTCAGTGGATCAGATAATATCAAAGCTGCAATGAAATGAATATTGTGAAGCATTTCATCTGTCTTTCAACTCTAAAATTTGCAGTAATTGGTTAGTGATGATAATTCAAGTTGCACAGAAGCCAAAAGCTATAAAGAGATTGATTTTAGACAGGAAAAGAGGAATAGAAATAGATCTGCATTAAGCTGTGAACATTGCAAATTGCGGTTTGAGTTCACCTTGTCCACCTTGTTTGGAGGCAGATATGAGAGGAGACTTTTAGTTTTATTATTTCTAGAGGAAAAGGTCAAAGAATATTAGTGAGAAAAAAGAAATAGAAGAAAAAGCATCATCTCCTTGACCTTTCTATCAGCATATACAACCGTTTTGCCTGAGAAACAAAAGTGATGAAACAGAGAAGAGGAAACATTGAAGAGAAGTGAAAGGATTTGAGAGGAAAGATGGTGATGCTGTTAGTGCATGAGGTTGTACTGGTTCTGTTTTTGTCCTTTCTGGTTTTGTGTGGCTTCAGGTGAGTTATATCAGATGTGTCGTTTCTCCTTTTTAGTGCAGTAACATTTCTTTGATTGTTGCAAGTTTAAGCAGATTGAAATGAACTATGCCTTAGGCTGGGAAACCTGTATGGCTCTTACCTTGGGGATAGCAGAGGCCTTCCCTGGCAGAACTAATAACTCAGTAAAATCTTTCTCAGTTTTATTTCCCTCTCGTTTTTAGCATGGCTAGTACACATGCTAGCAGCAAGTCCGCAGGCCCACATGCTGGCTTTTCCTGTGTATTCTCAAGCTTGCACCGATGGGCAGGTGACAACCTGGGCTGAACCCCCAAAGGAAGTATCAGGGTAAGTTTTAAGTCCTCTACAAGGTGATGACTTTTTTCTATTTTCCAATGTATTGCAAACAAATATGCTCATCTTCTAGTAGTATATTGGTAATAACTTAGTCTGTTCTTGTTTTGTTTGATATTGTTCTCTTAAACCAGACTGTCACATGTGCACACAACTGCTACATAATAGTCCATTGCCCTCCTCAGCTTCTAAAAGGTGCTGGAGGTATCAGTGCTGAAACGTGTCAGCTTCTTCATATGGATTTGGTCAGATCCCACGGCCAGCACCTCTGGGTTCTGGGAAGCAGGTCCCTCCTGCATGGATCTGATGACCTCTAAGCTCTTTTCTCAGCTAGGAAATCTTTTTACCAATTCTCCCCATGGATTTTCATCTTTCCCTGTAAGCTAGTGTGATCTACAGAATAAGACATTTTCCAGGCTTCTCCTGTGATGTTGTTTATGGTGCAGGAAGAAAGAGAACACACCTTTCAGCTTGATCCTGCTCTCCAAGTCTGTCACTCGAATCTCCTCAGCACCAAGCAATGCTGAGCTTCTCAGGGAGCTGCAAGGAGATGGGATTGGAGCTTATTGTCTGGAAAGCAGCTTAGCAGTGAAAGACTTTGGGGTTCTGGTATACAAAAACTTGGGCATGAGTCAGTCTTTGCAGCAGTGAAGGCTGGCTTAATTTTGGGCTACATTACTGCAGACTTTAGATTAAGTGGAATAATTGCTGTCCCTTCTCTGCTATTTGACCTGGTCTTTTTTAAATGAAATTTAAATACTAATATGGTTCTAAGTACAGTCCCAGTAGAGTAGTGGCTGTATTAGGTGCAGAAGGAGCAAGAAAGAATTACGTTTAAGTAAACATTTCCTTCCACTGTTCCTCTTGACAGGAGGTATCTGGGTGACAGCTAGTCCTCCTCCCTGCTGAACAGCCATGCCCTCTTCATTCAGAGCACTGCTCACTTGGAGGTAAGTTCTTGTCCTCTGCTGCATTACCTGCATTTATTTTGCAAAAACCAGAAGTCTCTGCCACTGGTGGGGTACAATACTAAGAAGAGGGACAAAGACATAGAGATCAGCTTTTAAATTTAAGCTTGTGTACCATAAAGTTGTGTTTTCCCTGTGAGGCAAATGTCTGTAGCTGCTTGCCCCACAGAACCTGCAAGTGAGGTTGTTTGACAAAGAAAGAGAAATGTATAGATGGGGGAACAGACGGCAGAAGGAAAATTAGTGAACAATAAAATAAATGTGTTTTTACACAATTGCCAACACTAAGCTGCCTCTGATGTTTACATCCACACAACTGTGGTGCAGAATTAACTTGATTTATTTTTGAAATGCAGTGAGTAACATGTAAAAATAGGATTACATGAACCTTTCACAGGAAGAAAAAATTTCTTAAAGTGATGGCATTACGGTGTGTTTCCACAAACTTGACATAACTCAGAGATTAAGGAGAAGATCATCAAAATAACTTCCAAAAATGTCAGGGAGGCAATTTGCTGAAGCTTTATAAAAAATGATGACATTTGCTCTTTGAGAATCAGACTGGTGCTGCTAGCTACCTCAAATTGTACTTTATTCTCAACCCTGCAAAAGCGTTTGCCTGGACTCAGCTTAATGACTATTGATTTCAATAGCACTATTGAAAATAATGAATTAAGATAAGGACATATATTTAAGCTCTTCAGGATCAAGGTCTTATTTTGCTGAATTTTTATTGCTCCAGATGAAATATATGAGAGATAGGGACACTATGAGACACAATTTGATTATATTTTTTTAGAGATTCATCATTTCAGTAAACTGCCAATTTGTAAAAGAAATAAGCATCATCTGCCCTTTGTTTCTTTATGCTGGTGCTTTGCTGCAACACTGACAGAGTTATTCACATAAAATGTTGCCCCTAAAAGAAATGTCAAAATGACTCTTTTCTCTACGTGGTTCTGTTTACGATATTTTACATCAGGAAACTATTCCACTGACATTATCTCTTCAATTAGGCAAGCCTGCTGTGCTGTTGGTAATTGCGAAGTGGCTTATTGTACCAACACAAAGAAAGCTTTTCTCCAACATGTGTATGAAAGCATTGTAGGTGGGGGAATTATGCCCACAGTTTACCTCTTCAGAGTTTATTAATGCTATATTTCAGAAGTATGGGATATTCAGTCTATATTCAAGTGCCAGAATACGCTGAGGAAGAATGACTAAAGGACTCATGAGCAGAGCTGCAACATACTCCATTTTAGGAATCCATTCTGGTTTCTAATGTGGGCAGAAAATTAAATGGTTGCCTGACCGTGTCTAGTCATAATGTACAGCAGTGGGCTCCAGCAGCAATAAATATTCACTGTCCTAGACAGTAAAGGTGTGACATTAACATATTTATATTGGACCAGTAACCATTATAGTAATATAATTATATTAATAATGAGAATGAATGATCCAGCTCCAGAGGCTGGGTCCTTGCCCTGTTTGCTTTACTGGTACAGATGAGTCCTTGGGGATTAGTGTGCCTGGACTTAGACTTGTCTTTGTGCCAGCTCTATGTGCACTAATCCTATGCTGCCTACTCTGGGAAGAAGCACTTGTCAAATCCCTCTGCATTCAAGCTCAACGTGGCACAATCCAATGCAAATGTTGTGCCTGCAGGACATTTGAATTGAAGCCACTGTCTGTATGTGCCCAGGCTCCCTGGTAAGAGAATTTATCTTTACAGCAGATCCAAGCTTAGATCTTTCCTGATAGGATTCATATCCAAAAGTCTTATTTTGCAGGAGAATGCCTCAAATATCAGGTGGTGCAGAGAGTTTAGTGCCTTTTAGTGCCTTGTTGGTCAGCTGTTGTCCCCGCCCCAAATCACACAGGTCAAGGTATGTATCTGACAAAGAAAACCAAAAAAACCCCCCAAAAAACCAAAACAAAAAACAAACAAACAAAAAAAAACCCCAAGGGTTCTGGGCTTAGTCCCGTCCCTAAAACAAAGTAGCACAGTAAAGAATTTGTATTCATGGGCTTATCTTTTCCCTTTAAATAAGAAGATTACCTAAAACCCGGTTGAAATAAGTCCTTATCTTGTGCTATTCTCCAAGCCATGGCAAGAGAAGCCAAAACTGGGCCATGAACCATGATAATAATTTAAGAAATTGTATGGTCATGCTACAGAGGCTGGGTCCATGCCCTGTGTGCTTTACTGGTGCAGATGAGTCCTTGGGGGTTGGTGTCCCCAGCTGAGGAGACCTGGTTTCTTGCCTTTTGTCCCAAAGCCCCTTACATGAAACAGTTGCTGGCTGTAACATAGGAAGGTGAGACTTCCTACTGGTGGAGAAAGGCATGTCTCAATCAGTTCTTTCAGGTGGAAATTGTGTGAAAGATACTGGGCTGGGTTATGTGTCATTTCAAAATCTGACCTGAAAGGAGTGTGTGTATCCCTGCATTAGAACTCCAGGCAAGAAGATGTTTCTGTAGGTATAAACCTTCATGGAGCTGCCATGTCCTGTTGGACCCCACGAGAGAAGGGGAAACCTGGCAGAAAGGGGATACTTCTCTCTTCTTGCAGGACTTACTGTGGTTTCTGAACTTGTGTCATTCAGAGGAAAAATGAAACAGATACAGTTCAGAGGTTTTCAAAAGTTAGAAGAAATCAACTCGTTCCCAAACCCCATTCCACAAACCCCCTCTGCGTTACCCAGATCAACCCAAGCGAACAACAAATTGCTGGTCAGGGCACTCACCTGAAGCCTCTAAATGCCTGGTTTAGGACCTTGTTCTAGCTTTCCCTTTGTGATAGGGAACTAGGACTTGCTATGGGTTCTCTAAGTTGGGACCAGCAAGCTGTAAAGTCTGTTTGCCTCCTCAGCCTCCTGCTTATTTAATGATTTCTACAATGTGGAGCTGTTGTATGGAGAGAAGGGTTCACAGGCAATAATCACATCCAAGGTCTTACCCAGGCTGTGGGACCCTTTGTGTTACTCCTTACTGTCTCTTCCTCACTCCCAGGAGAGTATTATTCTGGGATGGAGACTTCTCAGACCTAAAATCCCATTCTGAGTCTTATAAACCTTTTTTGACTAACTTTTTTTCTAAAGCAAATCCTTCTATCAATTTGTTTTTGACAGTGATGTTTCTCTGCAATGAAAGAAACAGCATTGACTCATTAGAAAATACCTTCAGGTCAGACTTTTATTGCATTGTGCTTACAGATCTGCAGGGAGTGGAGAATTATGTGCAGAAAATTTTGCTGATGTTCTTGTTTTTCAGAGGATCTAAGGATGTACGACAAAAAAGACAAAGATACTTTTCCTAAGTAAATATGCTTTAGAGTGGAACAAGAGATACAGCATCAAAATCATCTTTCCCTAAACACAAGGTGACACACTGACATTCCAAGAAAATGGCAACAGATCACTCTGCCACTATGTGGTGATGTGATGGATTCTCAGTTCTTTGTGTGATTCATGATGATAGCTGGATGTCAAATCTTTGCTACATACCAGGGAAGAAATAAAAGATAATAAAAAAAAAATCTTGTGACTTCTGACAGGAAATATCTGAGATAAGGATGGCCTACCTAAAAGAAGCTACATATGTTAAATCCATTGATTTTATGTTATTAGGAGTACTGAATAGATGTGTCATGTTGCATGAAAAGTGCAACTTTTTAATGTATAGCTTTTTTTGTTTCACTTTCCATTTATGTGATCAAAAGCGACTGCATTTTTACGGGACTTTGTAGGAAGCCAAAGGATAATATTTTCAAGAGCAGATGTGTCACTGAGGAAACTGAGCTCTGAAAGCCAAAGTCTGTTAATCACCTACCATTTAGGCCAAGACCTTATTAACCAGAAATATTTGGTTGCCTCCTTGAATTCCAGTGACATCTTAAAACACACCATCCACCTCCTGCCAAACATATGGCTACTGGGTATACTAAAATCCTCCTAATAGTCAATAATGCTCCGGGGAGCCATGCAGAACCTTAGGCCAAACTCAGAACTGTTGTTTAGCGAGGCTTTGCTTAAGAACAGAGATAGGAATGGCTGTGCCAGAGGAGGACCAATAACCCATCTCCCCCTGCATCCTGTCTCTGGCAGTGGCCAAGAGCAGGCTTGCTGGAAAGCACACAGGAGCAAGAGTGTCACATAATAATATTTCTCAGTGGTATTTTTCTTGAATTTGACTCCAAAAATTAGTGCTGAACAGTCTTCTGAGCCAGTGCTGTCATCTTTATATCTTATAATCCTAAATGGATTTTTCTTCTTGTGTTTTTCTGGTCAAATTCTGAACTTGTCTCAATTTTTTGCTTCCCCAGTGCCCTATTCCAAAGGACTGCTGCCGCCAGCCAGGGACATTTGATGCCTCCTGATTCTTAGAGATTACTTCATTAAGAATTTATTTATTGCAACTACTTTCCAATCACAAATGTTGCAAAATCAGCGGGTACTTTTCCTGTGGCTATCTCTCTGTTTCAGATTCCTGTTTGTAAAATACAGCCACGTTCTCACAACATGTAAGGATGCCGCTTATGAATCACTCAGATGCTGTGCCAAGCCTGTGGAAAAACCCATTGGGAAAATGAACAATGGAACAGCATGCTGTACATGAGTCTGAGGCCCAGATAGTGAATAATGAGGAGAAAACAAATTATCAGTGGGATGCTCGTTAAATGAACACCATCCTCTAGTGTACTGGACGAGCACAGACAAGCTTGTTATCCATTTCTGTAATTAGAAGCAGTGTCCTAATTGATGTGCAGAAATGTGCCAAATTCAGGTGACTCACGTTTGACTTTGTCGTCTTAAGAGGTTGTTTCAGTGTAGCTTGTGCATCTTTGTGTGCCATCTCTCAGATAACACCTTTCACTTAAAATGAGACAGCTGCTCATTACAAATGAGTTTTGTATTTTTCCTTTTTTAAGTTCTAAAACACACAAGAGGTTCAGTTTTGAGAGCAGCAGCTGAGTTGTTTTCTTCTGAGGATTTCATTTCCCAACCTACCCCATTGCCTTATGGATAGGCCAGTGCAAATATTATTTCTGTAAATGAAAAAGACCACTGATAACTACTGTGACCTGTAGAGATCATATGTGCTAGGTTTAACTGGAGTGTTTATCAGGCTTATCTTGGTAATGAAAAGCAGCTGCTTTTCAGTCACACCAAATTGTTCATAGCTAGCTGTTCCCATATTCAACTAAATTGTGTTTTGTACAAGGAAGTGTGTTTGCAAGATGTCCCAGGCTGGTAAATACAGAAGGAATGGATTTAGAAACATCTCTGAAAGCAGCATCCTCTGACTTTTATGTATATATTTGTAAATACTGAGGAAAGGGTCAAATACTGATGACAGCTGTCCAGCAGTCTTAACAAAGAACTAGAAGTGAACAGATTTAGGAGAGATCTAAGTAGATTTCTGAAGTAAACTCTTCTTGTTCTGTCAGCTGTTTTAGACCAGCTGTCTCTGGTTTAGAGCTGACAAGCTTCCTGGTGATGTTTGAATGATTGCCTTTTTCCTCCCCAAATCCTGCTTTCCTGTGGTTAAAGCAAGGTATTACTGTTCCACAGGTGTCCACGGGACCTGGCAAAAGAGTAGTAGTGGAAGTTAAATACTAGTGAAGGTGGAATCTAAATGCATAGGCAGGTGAAAATTTGATAATCCTGTGTCCTATAATTCATATTCTGTGGCAACTAGGCAGTATTCCATCATGGTCTGCTGTGAGGCTGAAAAAATCATGGGAAATAACCATTTTTGAATTTCCAATTAAAAACAAGGCAATACAAAGATAAAAAATGAACCAGTGAAGAAAGCTTAAGTAAATATAAACTGTGATAAACTTAAATTGTTTCAAGTTTTCTGGATTTAAGACTATCTTTGGACATCACTTCCCAGCACAGGCCTAGAAAGATGTGCCAGCCATATGTCTAGAATGGCAGAACCAAAGAATAGGAGAAACCACAGCCAAAGTTATTACAGAGGTTACTCTTAGGCCACAACCTGGTGCTGAAAATGTGGTATAGCTAATTTCTTAGTGACAGCAGCTGACCTTCTCTGCAACAAGGGAACACACTGAGGAAAACCCGACATGAGCCAAAGCAAAGTCTCACGAGTTTGTTTTTTTAGCTGTTAATACAAATAGCCATTACCCCATAGTCCCTTTCTTGCAGGAGGTGCAATCTTCTGCTCGTGCTGAGGGAGGCAGAAGCGAAGTGCAGCCTAAGTGGTGTCCATGCTGTGGCATTTCTGACATGTGGCATTTTCTATGCGTGGCATTTTCTATGCATGGCATTCCAGAGCTGAGCTCTACATCTGATGCTCTGTATGACTGTACAGAAGGCAAGGGAGGAAGCATAAAGCCAAAAGGAGAAATCCCTGGCAGTGGACTTTGGGGCCCCAGTGGGAAAGGAAATTTGCTGTGTGGTTGCTATGTGGTCGTATCTTCTCCTTCCCCTTGTCTTTTTATTCACCTATAATGAGACACTAGCATGCAAACTGCAGTCCTTGGGTAGGCATCCTCTCCAGGCAGGGGTACGTAGGTGCTTGGGGTTGCCCTTCTGAGATGTTCAATTCCCAGAGGTGGCAGAAAATGGAGACTACATTCCCAATCCTAGTTATTACACACTTGAATTTTGGCACCAAAACATGTAGAATGTTGCCTCCCTCAGCAGTTTCCACTACTTGGCTTTGATGGCAGCAGTCTGTGAGGATTTGGTTTTGGCACTTCTTTAGTAATAATTTTCCTGTGGGTATTTGGAAGTGGAGGAAGGCTGAGGGCTGATGGCAACTGCAGAACTTGGAATCACCAGTGAGTGGTGGCTTCTTCAAATGAGACTATGAACCCTCTTAGGGGCTGGCCTGGGGCTGCACAGCCGTAACTTGTACCAGTCGTATGCAATGTTTTCTGCAGTGTGTGAGAGCAAAGCTGTGGAGCCAGCCACAGGCTGCTGACCAGCAAATCCAACCTGCAGGAACAGTCCATTCTCCTGCTCCCCCATGGGCAGGAAATGCCTCCTTTTTCACCTGCAGCCTGCTTCTGGTGAAAATGGTGAGTGTGCTTGTAATGAGAGATCTTGCTTGATCTCTCTCTCTGATTGAGAGAGAAAATGTTAAAGATAGGTGGTAAAAATAATGTGAAAAGAAATTATGGACGACTCTGTTGCTGTCCCAGCATGATACTGTAGGAGCAACTTTTGGTAGCTGAGCTTTGGGCATATTTGGGTTGCTAAAAATTGCTCAGGAGGGGCATTTTTAGGCACCAGGTCTGCATTACGCACTGTGGGAGCCCCTGGCAGCGTGGTCACAGACCTGACCAAGGGGGGAATCAGACCTGTAGCAAAGAGGCAGCTAACTCACAACAGAGATTTGTTGTAGTTACCAGAGGTTTCATCTGCTCTTCTGTCATCACAGTAATCCCATTTTACCACACACTGTGCAGAAAGCGATTTGGTACCTAGCAGTTCTTTCCATTCATTTTTGGCTACTCATTTATATTTAATGTTAGATCACTGAGGAAATAACAAGAAGTGAAAAAGAGTTCTAGAGGTGCTTTACCATTGTATTATCTCGTTTTACAACCCATCTGGCAATATGTGATTAACTTTTAGGTTTAAACAGCTTGAAAATACTTTAATATTTCCCCAATCTTTCATTTGTTTCTCCTCCTCTCCCTTCCCAAAATACTTAGTACTTCAAAGAGTGATCTGCTTAAAAATGATAGCATATTTGCCTGCTTTAAAAGGCCTGTGTCACTTCTTAACAATGAAGGAGAAGCTGATGTATGATAAAATCTTTATTTTCCACATTTTTTTAATTCACATACGGAAAAGAAAAGAAGAAATGTTATCTTCTTTATTTCCAGGAAACATTAGAAATTCCTTACCCTATCCTGCAGTGCATTTTGTTTTGTTTTATTTTGTTAATAGTCTGTATTCTGATTGCTTCTTGGTAAAGAATAAAAGAGGATTCTTTAGTCACGGGAATGCAGAGATGTTTATTTCCACTTTGGGAGTATAACATAGTATAAAAAAAAAATCATCTGTTTACAGAGTTAGTTGCTGAAGCACCTGGTATCCCACGCTCCACCCAAGATTATAAAAATATTTGAAACTGCAGGAAGGCAATACAGCTGTGCAAGCTTATATGGGATCTTCTTGATTTAATTAAGTTCAGAAAAAGCAGCCATACCAATAAATGCATATTTGCTTGAAAGAGAGAGGGTGCCATTTGACAAAATAAAGTTTCCCCCTTAATTATCTGGGGTTTAGTTAAACATTAGTCTCCCATCATTTCTCTGGTGCAATCAAATTCTGTTCTTGTTGAAATCATGTATCAGATGATTGCTTTTTAAGGGTGAAAATGACACAGTGAGGAGAAATTCAGATCCAGCTCTTGCTGTTGATGTTTATGGCAGTACAACCTGGTTAAAAAGAAGAAACAAAACCAAAACAAGCCAAGTTAAAATCTCTGCCTTTGTGTGGGATCCTCCTTGGCAACAAATATAGTCTCTTGTATGAAGAAGACTTTCATGTCTCGATTGGTGAGGCAGTTATACAGTTACAGGAGAGAGCCTGGAGGATGCCATACATATGGGACAAAGAGCATCGAATGTTTCAGAGGATGGAATTCAATTCCCGGAAGGGTGGATGCATCACCTCCCCTTGGTCCAGCTGGGGCAAAACTCCAGCAGTCATCCTGGAAACAGGAAAAGCGACACCACGTTAAGTGAGGGAGGTGCTAGAGTGATGTTTAACATTCAGGATTAAATAAGGATACAGAAAATGGTATCATGTAAAAATGTGTCTACCTCTGCTAGATAGTATTAAAATCCAAAAGAAAAACTATTTCTTGCAACTGAATTTTTTCCGCAAAACCTTAGTATACGTAAGAAATTGGGAATTTTTCAGCTTTCTCCAAACTCAAAAATCCCAAACTATTTGGGAGAATAGACACTAATCTATATTGCAAGCTGTTTGTAATTTCCTTTATAATTTCCTAACATATGTGACAAGTTTTCAAGATTTAAGAATAGCAACCATAAATCACTATGTGATTATTTGGCAGAGCATGAGTTGCTATAGGGGTGGTAAGTCACTCCTAAAGGCACAGCATGTGGAACAAGGGTCATCACTTCACTCACTGGTCTTCAGTTTCTCACTGGAAAATCACTGGATCATTTGGTTGCATAAAGCACTGATAGACGGGAGATTGTTTTCAGGTATTTGCTCTGCATCCTGTTGGAATTGTTCCTGGCTAAACTCACTGGCAGTGCTCTCATGTGGTAATTCTGTGTTTGCATATTGTCAGGGGAGGACTCTCAAACTTGAGAAATCTTTTAAGTGAGGTTTTAATATAAAAGCAGAGTGACAGAATTTTTAGAAACAGAGAATAAAAATGACTGAAAAAAATTGGCAGTGCTTAGCATATGCAAACTGAGTGGAAAGATGGAGTATCATTACATATTTTTGCTTACCAGAGGTGCAGTTATACTGGAGATGTGCTGAATCAAACCTCATTTGAGTGGGTAATCAATGAAGCTGCTGCTTCAGAGTTGGATAATTTTAACTCCCATGCTGGAAAGAACACAATGTGGGTGAATATAAACCACTCTGCAGACTTAGGCATGGTAAATGGTACTGCTGAGAATGTCACTGACACTTTTTCTAAAAGCCATGTAATATCACTCCAGCACTTTACATGCCTCTTCACTCTCTGTCTACAGTGATATGAAACAAAAAGAAAGCTAAACTGATTTGTATATTTCACGTTGTGGTACACAAAGCATCTCTGCTAAAGGTGGTTTTCTGAGCTTGTTTGACTATCAAAAGCTGTTGCAAAGTTTGGTGTAATCATTGCCTGTGATTCAGAAGCACCTCATGATAGAACCTATGCCTGAAAACACGAGTGGGCAAATTCACAGATGAAGCTGTACTTTTCAGGACTGGGTCTGCACACTTTTCTAAGTAAGCATAAATGTGTCCGAATGGACTGGGACAGCGTTTTCTTAGGGAATCAGGCTGATGAGCAGTTTATAAAGTGACCTACGGATAGCTCTAGCTGGGAGGGGGAATCTCACCCACAGAACTCAGCACGATGCAGCTCTGCACCTTCTTAGCTCTTCAGGAGCACCACCATAATAGAAGTCACTGCACGCAATCCCACGCCATTGAAATGCATGCTGTAGATTTATTAAGCATTTTATTTCTCCAGGGCTTTCTGTAACACTCATTACTCAAGAATCTGGGTTTTTCAGAGTTAGTAACTGTGTTTTTGTAACAACTTGGCTAGATGAACCAGCTCTTTAAATGTGAAACAGCTACAGAGGTTGAGATGGAAATGTCTGTGATTCTGAGCAGCTGGTCAGACATGGATAGTACCAATCTCTCTTTGCATCATGGAATTAAGCATTTTCTTCTGCTCTACTTAGACCCAGCAGGAGAACCAATAAAAACGTAGAAATCTGCCTCTCAGTTGAGGTTCCTGGACCAATCCTAGAGCAATAGTGCAGTTTTATGCCTCACTGTGCAGTCTTCAGATTCTGTAGCTGCAAAAGTAAACATAGTTTCTATTGAACATGCACAAACCATACTTTTGAAGGGTTTTTAACTTCACTGAATTTGGTCAGATTTTCACTGGGTAGGAAAAACAATTACTGACAGACAAGCTGTACTGTTACTACCATCTATGACATGTGTACTCTAAACTTCCAGATTTTGAAGAAAATATTGCCAGAATTTCCCAGAACTGAGTATTATTTGTTTCTCATTTTGGGCCAGTAAAGGCTGGGAAGGACAAATCCTAAAGTGTGTAAGTTTGAACCTCAAATGGTGATGGCTTGGGAAAGCCATAAGGTGAAAAGCAGGCTGCAGAACGTGAAGCTGAGGCTGGTAGCAGTCTGGGCTTCCAGCCTGATGACATAGTTTTGTTACACACTTCTACTAAGTTATTTTCTTGTATTTTCTGTACTTTGCTACTCTCGGATGCTTTTATGCCAGGAATTTATTTACCTATATATAATTTTCTATGAAAAAGTGATCTATCTGCATATACATGCAATGCAGACAGATGGAATACAATCTAGTTTATGTAGTATCAACAAACCAATGTTCTTCTTTTTTGCCTTTACATTTAACTTAAATTATATTTTGAATGCCACCATCTGCACAGTAGTATTCCTCAGCAAGGCCTGCTGTTCCCAAAAGCTATTAATTGAAAAACTGTGCCTACTCTGAAACAAAACCATTCTACTTACCCCTTTTCTCAAGCATCAAGGTAAAAAAGAGAAACTGACAGATGCCATGAGGTATTTTGGTGCTATTTTAGATAAACATAGTTGTGAAATGTAAAGATGTAACTTGTTTATATTCTTAACTAATAATATTGCTCTCTTAATTGATAAGTCCTCTTCTTTATATTCACCCTCTTAATTAATAATGTTGCTTAAATATAAGTTATCACCCATGTAAATGTTTTCCTAATAGGTTTCAGGATGGGCTTACGAGCATGTCTGAGGAGCAGTCCTTCCCCAGTGTTGCCGATTTCCAGCTCAAACTCACTGCAGGACCTCTGCTGTGGAGATGTGTGAGCTGGGGACAGCTCTACAGAGCCCGTGTTCTGTTCAGTTCAAAGGAGATGGATTTAATTACAAGCGGTATAATTTGAAAAGATTTTGTAGTTCAGAAAAGCTCTTAAAAATCCTTGCTGGCAAACTAAATAAATGATCCTTTGTTGCATCTCTTCATCTTTGCATGGCTGCAGGCTGTTTAACAAGGACCTCTGCTGTTCGTTTAATTTATTACACCCCCTCACACTTCACATTCTTCCAATTTTTTTTTAATGAGTTCTTGTTTTGTTGGTCTTTCACAACATTTTTTCATGTCCCTTGTGTGCTTACATGCACCAACTCTATGTAACATAAAAAATTGCAAATCCTCCAATACCAGCTGCTGTAGTTAATAAACTTGTAACTTTACCCTTGTTGAACTAAGTCAAGTCCCTGTAACATCTGGCATGTTTTAATTTCTATGCTATCGAGGGTTGAATTTTTATTTAAAACTCCCAGATATGGACCTGTCAACAATTTCTTTTAGCTGTAGCTTCTCTAAGCCCTTTACATTTCTTCTGTAAATGTGATGAATTTAAACTGACAACTACCAAATATTTATGGATTTTTTATTTGTTTAATTTGTTATATGGATTTTTAAAAAATTATTTTCTCTTTTGTTTTCTGATCTGGTGAGTAACCCAACCAAGCGAATAATGGAATACCATTTCTTACTGCTGAGCTGATCTTTTTGTCTGTGTTACTGACTCTGTACCTACAAACTCTCCTAGAAAGAAGAGGTGGGCAGCGTTGGACAAGGGGAACATGCAAGCGATGATGGTTAAGTTAGAAAAACAGTTTTGTCTCTCTTTCTCTGTCATGTGAGATTTTTTGTAGCATGACTATTCTTAATACTTTTATTAACTCTCAATTTGTGCCCTTTTCTACTTAGTGGCGCTCTCCTTATTACAACTGGATTTTAGTAGTTCTTTCCCAAATCAGAATTAATCCTCCAGAGTTTTCTTGCTTGTATCCCATTTAGTCTCAAACTCCTGCCCTACCACCTGCTCTCTCACCCTTACATCTGCTTCCCTGTTTTTAAACAAAAGTCTCGTGGAGGAGGGTTTACTGGAGTGTGTCAAAGGGTTAATACATTGCTCTCTCTCACTGCAACTTAATGAATCACCCGTGTCTTTGATATTAGCTCATCTGAGACTACCCCGAATGATATATGATCTGTTCAGGCACTTTCAGGGAAACCATATCATTAGCAATGCTTCCACAGCATCCTCTCAGCTGTGTGAAAAAGCAATTTGAAAGACAGGTTAAAGGATTTTATTGGTTTCACAAAAGGGAGGAATGAGGGGAGAGACAAAACAGAACAATGCTCAGCTGGGGCCTCACCGTCACCACCTCTTCTCCTTGGTTCAAGGTTATGGGGCTTCACACCAGCTCACGTATAAGGTCTGACGTGTATCCTTCTCTTTTGACTAGATGGATATAACAGTATTAATATGAAAATAAATCACTTTACATAGGGGACTCAGTGGAAACCCTTTGCTAGAAACAGGTATGACTCTTTAACAGCTTTATAAAGAGACAAGGCAATGGGTCCAACAACATGCTGGCAAGAGCCATTAGAGAAGTCTGTGCAGACTGGAGGACCTGCTGAAAATAAGACATTGTGTGGCTGTCTGGAAGACCCAGACACAGACCGCAGCCTGATGTCTATCTGGCAGTTGGAGAGGTCCTCAGCTTCTTGGGAACATCTCTTCTGGGCAGAGTGAGGGAAGGTTTTCATCATGGGTGTGATTTATCATTTGCAGAGTAACTCGCACCAAAGCATAGTTTTACTGCAGGGAGAGAAGCACAACGGCAGCAACCTCTGTTTTGGGGTTGCTGGGCGGAGGGCTGTGTGTTGTGGCAAATGTACAGCCAGCATGGAACTCTGGGAGACTCCGATACTTACAGGTTGTGCAATATAAGCACATCAACCCGTTCATGGGAGTGACTGCACAGCACCACACAGAAAACTCGTGGCTGCTA
Organism: Machaerirhynchus nigripectus; assembly: GCA_013397975.1. Classification (NCBI taxonomy): domain Eukaryota; kingdom Metazoa; phylum Chordata; class Aves; order Passeriformes; family Dicruridae; genus Machaerirhynchus; species Machaerirhynchus nigripectus. The sequence goes on from VZRQ01009621.1 coordinate 339,678, forward strand.
TGGACAGGCCATGAACACCTGGTGTTTCTGGATGGCCAGCTGCCCAGTCTAAGCTGTACATGCCTGGAGCTGCAAGCTGTCATGAAATCCCAGGTGTGCCATCCTCTCTGACCTTGCTGAGGAAATTCAGACATGGGGTAGTCTCTACGGAGGTGAGGTGTGTGCATCTCCCACTCTAGTTCAGAGCAAATGCTCTGTATTGCTGTGCAAGCTGGATCAGGTTATGTCCTCCTCCTTAAACTCTGAAGGAAGGACACAGTGCTCTACAAATATAGCTGCTTACTAAAATACCTATAAACAGGTACCAAAAATTAACAGCATGCTTCATTTATTTTCTATGGTGTGATGAAACACTGTCTTTTTCTTGAATGTCATGTCTATTGTCAGAGGTACCAGGATGCTTTGGGAATGGCAGTGGGTCTGGAGAGGGTAATTTACGAACCTAGTCTCCCACTGCTGACCTACAGACATGTTCCAGCTGTGTGAAGGACCAAGAAATAAGATTGTTATGACAAAGGTTGGAAAGGGAATAAAACCACTTACAGTTTCTAACTGTAATTTGAACTTAGCAAAAGAATCCCTTTCTCCATGCTGAAGTGCTATCACTCCAGGGTAAATGATCATATAGCTAATAGAGATAACCAGTAACAACAGGGCAGAACAATTGCCCTTCCACATAGAAAACTTTGAGTTGGTTCTCTGACTGTTTTACATCAGTCATAAAACTAACATTATGTAATTCCTAAAGCAAATACAATAATTTCACTCTAAAGCATTTAAAATTAAGTTATTAACACTAATTAAAACTGTGGGAGTCACTAATATGGTTCAGAGTTTGCTACTCTCTTTCTCCATGTTTTATTTCCTGTCTGCACGCAGTGAAGTCTGAACTAGGAATAAAACATGGACCTCCCAAACCTACAAACTCCATCCATTGTGTTTGGTGTCTTTATGACTCTCAGATCATGCATCTCTCTTAGGGACAACGAAGACTGGTGATGAGCTTTGACACCTTGTACAATCAGTTTATCAGTCCAAAGCCAACTAAGGCTGACAATGGCTGGGCAGTCTGTATGTGACTTGAAGAGGGCATCCCATTCCATTGAATGGTTTCCACTCCAGTTTGGAATTTTCTTTCTTTTTTTTTTTTTGGATTGCATTAATTTCATCATAATTCCTCTCCTTTGTGGTTGTTTCACTTAGTACCAAGATATCGAGATTTCAGTGAGTATTATTTCAGCTTGTTTCAGTCCTTCTCACTGCAGCTCATGTCATCCCATTGCAATTACTTGTATTCACTCAATTTCAAAATTCTCTTTATTTTTTTCAATTGCATTTCATTTCGTTATATGTCATGTCCAGTCAGTTCATTTCACTTTGTCCCCTAATTTAGAGATTTCATTTTGTTTCATGATTTCGTGACAGGAAATGAAATCTTGTGGTTTCAATGGGTAGCTTTCAGCAAGTTTTGGTCCATTTCAGTGTACCTCCTGTCATCCCATTATATTTAATGGCATTCGCCCCATTTCTGAATTTTCTTTTTTTTTTTTAATTGCATTTAATTTTATCATATGTNTGAAGAGGGCCTCCCATTCCATTGAATGGTTTCCCCTCCAGTTTGGAATTTTCTTTCTTTTTTTTTTTTTGGATTGCATTAATTTCATCATAATTCCTCTCCTTTGTGGTTGTTTCACTTAGTACCAAGATATCGAGATTTCAGTGAGTATTATTTCAGCTTGTTTCAGTCCTTCTCACTGCAGCTCATGTCATCCCATTGCAATTACTTGTATTCACTCAATTTCAAAATTCTCTTTATTTTTTTCAATTGCATTTCATTTCGTTATATGTCATGTCCAGTCAGTTCATTTCACTTTGTCCCCTAATTTAGAGATTTCATTTTGTTTCATGATTTCGTGACAGGAAATGAAATCTTGTGGTTTCAATGGGTAGCTTTCAGCAAGTTTTGGTCCATTTCAGTGTACCTCCTGTCATCCCATTATATTTAATGGCATTCGCCCCATTTCTGAATTTTCTTTTTTTTTTTTAATTGCATTTAATTTTATCATATGTCCTGTCCAGTCTTTTAGTTTATCTCCATTCTCTGATTTTGAGATTTCATTTCCTTTCATGAAATGAAAATTCACGTGTGTGGCTATGCAGGCTTGACTACATTTGCCACGTACTTTGATGGTTCTTCTGTTGTCTGCTAGGGTAAGGAGACAGAGTAAGAGGAGCATTTTCCTTTCCGTGTTTGTTCTGTGGACATTGCATAAACATTGACACCCTTGTTTCTGTCAAGATTCCTCACAGACTTTCTGTTTGACATGACAATCTGCTGCTTTTCAAGGCTGCAGCAGGAACACGGTACGGGTTGCAGGTGGGCACAGGCATGGGCACCCTGGCATGGTGCACAGTCCTGCATCACTGGTGGCACTGGGCTCGGAAGAATGCCCTCTCTTTTGGCAGGTGCATGTTTCATGTTCAGCCCCTCCGTGCAGACAGGGAGTTTATTGTTAGAGGGAGGGTCATTCTTTCTGTTGTCTGATTATAGGAGGTTCTTGTACAACCGAATGGTACAGCAGCTTTTTTTGACTCTGTGCAAAGTATGCCAACTCTTACCATGCCATTATAACTTACAAATCAGGAGCATCATTTTAAGTCCACTGATTTGTTCATATTATGGTTTTATCTTCTGGAGTGTGTTCATGTACACATAAGCACCAGTGGAAATATAATGTGTCTCTGACTCTGTGCAATTATCTACTTTAGCCAGCCTCCAGAAGTACAAGTGTATTACATATCAGTACAGCATTATCTGAATCAGCTGGATGACAATGTTGGTTTATACCTGTAAACTTTCATGAAGCTTGTATGACCCTCTTTGGTTTTGGGACATATGAGACTACTTGGTGTAACATTTGAGAAATGTGTGAAACCTGTTTCAAGGCATTATTTTACCAAAAAAAGGATTCTTTGGCTTATGTCTTGATAAGTCCATTGTGTTTAATTCTCTAACCTCCAAGTAAATGTTACCTTGAGAGCTTGCTAAATTAATTAGGCTTTTGTTTGCATATACCAGTGAGGTTTCTATTTAGTTTATTTGGAGACTCTGTCAAAAGGAATAAAAAATTACATGGTGAATATATTTTCCCTGTATTTGTTATTGAGCCTCAGCAAACTTTCATGTTTTTTTCAAATTATGTAAGTTCCAGAGGGTAGCCAGTCCTGATTTGAAGATAAGAAAGGATGGAAAGTCTTTCCTAAAAGCATTTTTTAATCTAAATTCCAGTTATTAACTCTTGCCATTCCTTCCTTTATATTGGTCCACAGGTCCATTCAACACGCTATTTGTCATTGTGAAAATGAACATGCCTGCTGTGACTAAGTCAGCTTAGCCTTCTGGGACAATTTTGTGAGCTCCATAGATTTAACATCTTAGGTTTTCTACAAGAAATAATTTTTCATAATTCTTAGATTATTCTTTAAGATTTTCATTTTTAGCCCTCTCCTTTCTTATCCATTCTCTGTAAAATATAGATGCCAACATTATGTGCAGTATTTCTGCACATGTGGTATGCAAATATGAAATCACTTACTACATTATTCACTGCTCTCTTTACACAAAGGGATCACAAGAATCAGATCCATACTTTTTGCCAGTTTCATACCGAGAATTCATGTTCTTTTTCACAGCTTGGTCTTGAAAAAAATATATGTCAGCTTGATGATCATCTCCCTTTTGCCTCAAAAGTCTTGTTTATATTTTCCAGTATTTATCCCTGCATGACACTTAGGTCAGTCATTCTACAATATCTTTTTTTGTGTCCTTTCTCTATTCCCAAATGTGGGTACTATGATGGGCTTTTGCATTTTTCTGGTACTTCTCTTTTTCACCATGAATTTTGAAAGGTGTAAAGATTAGTTATTCCAGTCCCTGAGTTTGCTGGAGATAGTGGAAGTGGAACTAAGTGTTTGTGTATCATAGGTAAGTAATCGCTGCCTCGTCTTTGTTCCAGCCTGAACTGTTACCACTTTATCACTGATAATTGTGTCAGCCACCTGAGCCCAGTTTACTTTCTTAATGAAGATAGAAGCAGAAAGATTGAAGAAAAAAACCCATACTAAATGAATTGCCCTTGCAAAAACCATCTGCTACCAGCTTTTCTTCATTTAGTGAATGACCAGGTCATTCAGTTTGCTCTGATTTAGCGTATGTAATCCATTGTAACCCTTCCCTTCTCTGCTTCAAATATTTTCCAAATGTGTTATTTTTACACTATTGTTTGCTCTGTGTTGGGCTATCTTTTCCTCATTGTGAGGAGTCTCTCATATAATCTCATTTCTGGGTGAAATTCCTTTCCTTTAGCAGTGTAGGGATTTTTTCAGTAAATTATGGTTAATGGACATTCTTCTCAGGTGAACTGCCCACAACAGTGCTTTAGGAGTGCATTCAAATGTCACTTGTGGTGCAACATGGTCTCATATGATTTTAATCTGATATTAAATATTCCTTCTTTATTTGCCTCTGATGGAATGCCCTCAAACTTCTACAATCAAATTACTTCCTTGCTAATGGAAATTCTTAATGACCTTTTATAAATGTCTCGATACACCAGCATCTCAATTTTCCGGCAAATCTTACACAAATCCACAAACGTGGTTGTTGCCCTTCAGAGAGATCTCAGAGCCTTAATAAAATTTGTTAGAAAGTGACCTCTTACTCAGAGTCAGCTCTGCCGACTCAGTGCTTATCTCAGTGCTGCAGCTATCAGCAAATCTGGACGATCAGTGTCAGTGTTAGCCTATTGTGCAAGTGGCTGGCTGGCACTGAGACACCTGGTAGATAACTAGCTGTGAGAAAAATCCCACGAAGAGACAGAGTTGTTAATCAAAGTCCCTACTGCAAAAGAGTCATTAGAGCTTTACTTGACTTGTGTCAGCACTGTGTCAACAGGAGTGCTCAGGGGAAATAATGCTCCTCGGGGCCTGCTGTGTGATGTGGGTATGTCTGGAGAGACTGCTCACACTCTGGAAGTGCCCTGTAGATTGGACCCCGGGAAACAGAAGAGGGGTCACCAATGCTGAGAACCATTCTGGGGGTCAGATACAAAACACAGCAGTACCAGTGAGAGCCAAGCATGTATCCTCTGTGAAAAAAATCTTACGGGAAAGTGTTGAGTAGGGAATGTTTTGGGATGGCAGTTTCAGTATCTTGGTGGTTATGTGGTACCGAACTGTAGCTATGAATCCTTGGATATGGACAACTAAAACATCATTAGGATTTTAACCTGCCTTATGGATCCTGCCTAAGGTCAGGAGAAATAATGTGCACAGTTTGCACAGAGCACAGGAGTATAAATCTCCAAACAAGGCAAACGCTCATGCATTGTCACCAGTTCCTAAATATCTGTTAAAAAGTTTGTTCTGTTCTTTTTCACACAGCTCAGAATGCCTTTAGCAAGGGTTTAGTTCCCTTTAAAAATGTCCCCAGGGACTTAGCCTTTTTTCCTTAGGAAAAAAAGAAAGATAAATAAATAATTAAAAATAAATTTTACAAAATTTTGTTGATTCATTACCTTCAGCAGGGTGCAAGATCGAACATCTACATGGAAACAGCCTTCCATGCCTCTGACCTGCATTGCAAATTGTCTGTAATTTAATAGTGAGTGAAGCTTAGGGGGAGCAATTGCTTCAAATGTTTGCTGCCATTAGCTTAAGGGAGAGGAAATGAGAGGAATCCAGAAGTTTTCATTTCCAAGTGAAGCATGTCAGACAGCACAGCACAAGACCTTTTTAAATTGCAATATGGCATCATATTAAACAGAACCCATCTGTGTTTCCTTTGCCTTTCCATCAGTTTACATTTTTTCTTAGATGTAGTAGTAGCAAATGTCAGAGCTTTTTCACCATTTCCCATAATGCAAAATTAATATGTGACTATCTGTAGGTCTATAGCTCTCAGCTGACCCATTGCTGCAAACTCCGAGCTGCTCCTCTTCTCAGAAGTACCAGCGGGGAACTTAAAAGGAGATATGATGTGACTTCTATTCAAGTGTTTTACTGCAGTTAATGAGATAAGAGATTAGTAATTAATGTGAAATGATGCCTGAAAATGAGTGGCAAGCACTAGCAGGTACTGATGGGCTGGATAGTGATACAGGCCACTAGCACAGTATGTGGATGGACCTGGGTTCCAGCGGGGTGTTTGGGCTGTACCTCTGCAGCACAGGGGAGGAGGCTGGGGCTGGGCTGCCTGAGCAGGGATAGGGGCGGCCAGGGCTGAGCTTGGAGGCCTGGGGCAGTGGGGCCTTGAGGTCTGATCCTGGGGGAAAAGGAAGGGCACGTGGTGCCTGCTGGGCTGGTGGCTGGGCAGGAGGCTTGGGGAAAAGAAGGGATCTTGCTGGGGACAGCATTAACCATTAGCTAAGGAATGGCCTGTGATTTTAATTGCTGATTCCAAGGCATAAGTGGTTTCTTGCTTTTGGGAGTGAGTATGTGAACATTTAGATTAAAAGAGCAGGGAGTTTGTGACACTGGGGATGAGAGACTGATATGCTCCAGCAAGGGCATCCAAGCATGAGGCCATGCATGTCTGAAAGAGAGCTCCTTGTGTGCTGCCTGAGCCCACCAGTGTTGCCATCCTTCACTTCCCTGAGGGCTGACAGCTTGTGGGGCTGGCAGGGGAACTGCACTGAGATGTCGAAGCTGCCTGCAAGGGAGTCACCAGAATGGGCCTCAGAAATGGACCCTGTGGACAGCTAGCACAGAGAGATGACCTCTGTAAATATGAGATTTTGATGATTCCTGCAATATAAATTACTGCCTATTGAGCTGGCTGTGAGTGGACCTTTGTTTTGAAGGGCTTCACTGCTAGGGAGAGGGGAGGTGGGTGCTTTTGATAGCCAGGGATGGTATGGTTAGAGATGATCCCACTTCTGACGTTCATTTGTCAAGCCTAAATTCTGTCTGGCAGTGAGAGATCCAGGGGAAGGTGTTTGTGATGTGCCAAATTCTATTTGTAAGTCAAAAAGTGGTGTTCTGGCTGGGGTAGTTAAAGGGTTCTTGGGATCCTCCACCAGCTTGCAGGGTACAGCAAGGGAATGAGTGCAAGTTTTCAGGTGTATAAAGTGGGATTTTTCTTGTTGAACTGCAGAGAGTCATCTCATCCTAAGGTCAGCATGTAAATAGGTTCAGGTAAATTCCTCTCTGCAGGCATCCAGGTATTTTTCAGGGTATGAGTCTTACTGACCACTTCTGTCATTGATGTTGGTATTCTCTGTGTTCAGAGGGAGGGGAGCTGCCTCCCCCCAGCAGTAGCCTGTGGAAATGACCTATTGAGTCTGTCTTGCATCCTGCTGCTGTATTCACCAGATATGCTGGTGAAATACGTCACTCTCTTGTATGAGATTTTTCTCCTTTGTTGATTCCAAGTCCGTAGTTAATCAGGCACAGAATCCAAAGTGGTACCTCTCAGCAGCTTAAAAACCAACATGGAGGTTGTTGCAGTTTACCCAGCCTGCTAATGCACTATGTAGGCAAAGACAGAGAAAGACAGGGTCACTGACTTGTGTGGCACTTGTTTCAAGAGCAAAACAAGAGTGGCAGTTCATGAAAGACTCATCAGTGACTCTGACAAAGCCAAACTAAAAACATGAGGATTACTTAATGTATTTCCAAAATTCAAAAGTCACCTAAAGCAGTACATGTAAGTCTTCATTTTGCTCTCATGGAGGTTGTGAAACATCAAAAGACAGAAGAGAGGCACTGATTTTTTAGTTTTTGGTTGTTTTTTTTTTTTTTTTTTTTTTTTTTTTTTTTTTTTTTTTTTTTTGTTTTTTTTTTTTTTTTTTTTTTTTTTTTTTTTTTTTTTTTTTTNTTTTGGTTGTTTGTTTTTTAGGTTTTTTTGGTTTTGTTTTGTTTTTTTTTTTTTTTTTTTTTTTTAGGTTTTTTTTGTTTTTTAAAAAGTAAATTTTCAGCAGATTTGCTTTTCTTAATTAATCTTCTGGGTCACTTTCTGATTCTTCTGGTTTGTTATTACGCATACTTGTGATAATCATGGGAGCTTTGCACTGATTACAGTAAATGTGTTCAGTTAGATCTTTTTATTAATATTATTATTAATAATCAATTAGATCAATTAGTTCAATTAGGCTTTTTTTGGGGTAGGAATGTACAAACATTCAGATGGATCAGACGGTAGTAGAAAAATTTCACCTAGTCTTTTAAATAAGAGATTTAACTTATCTATCTAATATTATGTTTGTCTTTTTAAGCAACCAAAATTGCTTGTGGGGTCTCCTTTTTCCCAAGATGTTAAAGCCCCCAAGAGCAAAGTAGAAGCATGAAAGGGACAGTCATGAGAATAAGCAATGTTTCTGTTTTCTAAAACTTATTGTTGAAAGCTTTTCTATTTTCTTGTTCTGTTTCTGTGTCTTGAGGTTTTCTGAAAGTTTAAAGTCCTGTGCAGCCTGAAGAGATGTAATGCAGGGTTAATGAAAAATGGTTGTGGTGCTTTCTAATACCTGCTCAGTGATGTAATGCAATGCGGATTAATGCCTCTCCTCCAGCTGGCAAACTCCCGTGGAACTCATTCACACACGCACATGTACATACACCTACTCATGCTTTTTCCCTTTTTGTGGCCTTAAAAAAACACCCCAAACCAAAACCCCCAAGAGAGTCTGTTTCTGCTCACAGAACCAGCAGATTCTGCCCTGCTCTGCTGAAACATGATTAATGAAGTATAAATGGATAGTTTTCTTATTGAAGGGCTACTGACAGATTAAAGGCTGATTAAAGTTGACTTGTTTATACATGGAAGGAGGGAACTACTTGATTCCTGGTGGGCAGCAGTCACTAGGAAAGTTTGTTTGCTTTTGATGGAGATGAAGGATGGACAGAAGGATTCCTGGAACAGCACAAATTTTTCTCTAGGATGGAGCAGCCCAATGCTTCCTATGCAGTACATCCCAGCTTTTATATATTAAAAGGTATATAAATGCATTGAGAGTAAGGAGGAGTGAAGAGCTCCTGTGGAAGCACTCAATAAATCCTGCATCAGGTAATAAACTCACTGATATCAAAGGGCTCATCTGCTCCTTAGAGATAAGCTCTTATGTAATTTGATACTTATCAAAGACCCATGAGTTTGCAAAATTTAGCTGGGAAGTCTTCTGAGCAAAGGCCACGACAAGCTATTTGTGAAAACAGCATGATGTATTTCATAGATGTCAAAGCACTAGGGCAGTCTTCCTTGCAGTATCTTAGAAGGCTTGAATTTCTTGCTGAAGCATGAGAAACTAGGGAAAATAACTAATGCTAGCTCAGACATATGCAAAATATCTTTAAGTTGGGAAGATTTGGCCACCGGGAAGCCTGTGAGCTGTCCCTCATGGCGCTTCATCAATGCTCACAATACACAGTGCTCCACCTTAAAATCTACCCCTGTGTGCCACGACAGCAGTGGAATCAGTAGTTGCAGCAGGTTTTCATGGTGTGCATCCTGCCTGGCAGCTGCAGAGGACATGGTCCAGCTTCATTCAAGACAAGTCTTGTTTGCAGCTTCCCCCACCTTGCCTTGGAAGCTGGGTTTAAGCTGGTCCTTGCCTGAGTTGGATCAAACTTATACCTGTACCTGGTCTTGCACCTTGCTGACCCAGACTCAAGGCTAATGCCTTGACTTGAGCAAAGCTGATGCCTGTCCAGCTGTGCCCTTTATCTGTGGCTTGCCTCGGTCTTCTTCCATTGCAGACCAACCATCAAATAGCTGTTTCCCATTGGTGGTGAGCATGTACAAGGAAAATCAGTTGCAAGTTGTTGCCCCTACTTTTAGAAACCACTCTCTGAAAACAGGATCAGCCTCTCTTGGCATATTTTGCAGTCACATTTATTTTCCTTTCTAGAAACTGACTTATTTTGTTCTGATCTTATTGCTCATGATAAACATGTGCTGGCTAATAATAATCAATAACCATAATTTCAGCAACAAAAAGTTTGAAAAGTTTTAGAAGTCTCTTTGCAAACACATCAAGTGGATTTTTTTTAATGCATACCTTGATATTTTCCTTTCATTTTCTCTGTTGGTGTCTCCATAATTTTAGTTTCCCTGCAGAAAACATCACAGTATTTACAGTGTACAGAGACATGAACAGTTTTGAAAAATAGGTTATGCAGGGTTTTTTTATTAGTTCAACACCACCAAATAAGTTTAGGTAAGTTGGAAGCAACTTTTTTACCTCAGAGAGCTAAAGAGCCAGGCTACTGTGTCCATGTTGAGGATGTTTGAAATTAGGCTGGTGACCAAACTGTGAGCTGTAGTTCCTGCCTATTGTCACAGTCCAGCACCACAACCTCATGCAACAGCCCGCCTTGCCACAGCAGGATGCAATAGAGCAGCTGGCCCTGCTCTGTGAGGAAAGGACCAGCATTGCTGGGAACTGCCCTGTGGGGTATCATTCCTCACTAATGAGCTTAAGTGGAGCCAGGTGGAGTGCAGAGGCAACATGAGGAGAGATTTTGTCGAAAGCCCCAGTGTCGGTGTGACTACATAAATAAATGGAGGCTTTCTTATTCAGATATGAAACAACTGGACAGCTGAAGAAGGATGCTGACAATCCAGGGGGAAACACTTTGCTTTGCACTTTGTTTCGAGTGTATAGCAATGCCTGGCTGTATTTTTTTGTGGGTGTATGGAAGGTTGTTTTTCTTATGTTGACAAAAATACGTCTTTCTCATTTTCTCTGTCACTAATTTACACAGTCTTAAAGACTTAAACTGCTTCCTTTAGGTTCCATTAAAACCTAGGTGAGATCTTGGCTTTTGCAAGAGACAGTGTTAACTGAGGCATGAACCTCCAGCCTCCTTGAAAGCTGTTCCATACCTTGGAGTTAGGCCTGCATTTACTGACTGCATTTATTCTCACCACCTCTAGACATTGAATTCAACAGTCAGAGCAGGAGCTGAGTGTCTTTCTTGCGTCTTTACCTGACCCAGGAAAATGCACATCTTCATCCCATTTGGAATATATTGCCCTGTGATGTCGCCTTTCTCTTTCCATCCAGATTAAGCAAGTCTGTGGTGACTGTGTGCTATACCCGTCTCCAGTAAAAGAGACTAATCTAGGCACACACAAGTGAGTGCCAGGATGGTATTTGGTGTTGACTTTTTGTAGTCAAGAGGGATCTTTATACAGATGAATTTTCCTTTTTCATGACTACCCCCTACGTTTGGGTATTTTCTTATTTAACCAAATTCTGTTATAGTATTTGGTATGCTTTTTAGGATTCCAGATGGCTTTTTTTAACATACACAATACATGAAACCACTGAAAGGCAATCTCTGTGGAATCCCTTTGGATTCCCTATAAATATTTAGCTTCCAACTCCAGCTTTCTAGCGATCTTGTTGTTTCTGTCCTATAATAAGATCCTTTAATATAGCTCCCAGAACTGTAGTATAGAACCTTACACCTTATAAAAAGGAAATTTGCAATGGATGTAAGGAAATTATATCAGAAATATCCCTGGAAACAGCTTGCCAGTGAGTTAGATATAGTGTCAAGGCTGGCATGATGCCAGCACTAGGTGACCACTGCTCTTGGATATTTTTCTAAAGTTTATTTTTTTCTAAATTTAATTTTTTACATATGTTCATTCCCCAGCCCCCACAGAAATATTTTTGCAATGATCTTAAAAAACCCAAAGAAATCAATACCAGCCACTGGGTCCTTAGAAGAAACTTTTAATAACAAGGAATGTAGTACACACACAATAGAACTAAATACCCAGACTATAAGAAACAGATTTCTTTAAAGATAAAGATTATGATCAGCAGTAAATAAGACAAAATTGAGATTTTACCATGGGGGAAAAAAAAGTGAAAGGAATGAAAAACCCAGTGCGGTGAATTCTTTCCAGGGCTAAGTCCTACAGTCCAGGGCAGAAGTTCCACTACTGCTAAGTTTTGTTACAACCTCAGGTAGAAACAAGGGAGTATTTAATGTGCATTGCAGTCAGGACTTACAATAAAACTCCTCTCCGGGGGATGTCTGCAGCTAGTGTTTGCATAGATTTCACTCTGTGCAATTTGGTATAAATCTCTATTGCAAATACTGCTGCGCAGCAAGGGAGTTGTTCTTGCCACCAGAGACCTTTTTTAGCAATCAAAATCCAAGCAGACCCCTATCCTGCAAAATCAAACAAAACCAAACATTCCCAACCCCAAAACTCAAAGACATGTAGCCCTTCCTCCCAATGTCATAGAATCATAGAATGGTTTGTGTTGGAAGGGACAGAAGAGATGATCTAGTTCCAATCCTCTTGCTATGAGATGGGACACACTCCACTGACCCTGGTTGCTCAGAGCCCCATCCAACCTGGCCTTGAACACTTCCAGGGATGGGGCATCCATAACTTCTCTGGGCAACCTGTTCCATTGTTCAGCATCCTCACAGTAAAGAATTTCTTCTGTATACCTAACCTAAATTTCCCCTATTTCAGTTTGAACTCATTGCTCCTTGTCTTATCACTACAGGAGCTGATAAAATGTTCCTTTCTGGTTGCCTTGTAGGCCCTCTTAAGGTACTGGAGGGTTGTTATGGAAGGTCTCACAAACTTCTCTTCTCCAGGCTGAATATCCCTTGCTTTCTCAGCTTATCTTCACAGGAGAAGTGCTCCAGTCCTACAGGATTTTCAAGCTGCTAGGACTGCAGGCTGACTCACACCTCATTCAATCAGGTGTTGCAAATCCTCAAAGACGGCAATTTCATAGTTTCGCTGAGCACCTGGTTTAGTGTTCTCATGTTCCTTTTGACTCTTTTCTGCTGTGGATGAACAGGTCAAATATCCTCTTTTCTTCGTCACAGATTATGTTCAGACCTCATTCAGTCATCAGTCTCCTGGGCACTCTTGCCCAGAAGTTGGAAGTTTTCTTTACTCTGAGCAGCACTCAGTGCAATACCCCAGCTGAAGTCAGGCCAGTGGTGTGTAGGATGAAGAGATGATCCTGCCAGTGCTGCAGACTAATTTGCTATTTTTTCGCCTCAGCATGATGTTTCTCTTTCTTCGCAGTAGCATGATGTTGTTGACTCATATTCAGCTTGTGATCCATAGTAGCTGCCAGCTCCTTTTTTTCAGAATTGATTACTCATCTGCCATCCAGCACCTGTGCAGCTGACAGTTCAACTACAGTGAATTCTGCACGTCTCCTTTGAATATTATATTTCTGTTGGACTGTGCCTCCAGATTTATCATGATCATATTGAATTCTGTATCAGTCTTGCAATGTGTTCCCGTGTCTGCAAATGTGATAAGCCCAGAGCAATCACAACAAAACCGTGTTGCAGTGGACTCCGGGTATACCTTGTGGGACTATACAGGATGCATAGCCCCATCCTCATAAAAGCTGCATATAACTCACCTGTATGGTTTGCCAGCCCATTCTATACCCTTGCAGAGCAGTTTCATGTAGTTCATACGTATCCAGGATAAATGTGATAATGCCATGTCCCACAAACTGAAAAAAGTACCAACATCATAGGAGCTGTTATTGTCCACACACAGTCATTGGTGTTTGACTGAAGAAAAGAACCCACCTGTATATAGTTATTCCCTGGTAAGAATGGCAAATAATTTTAAACTGTAGAAGAATTCAGGCACTGAGGTGCCAAGACAAAATGAGGAACTATTAGAAAGAATCATGAAAATAATATAGCTTTAAAATTATCACTCATTCTTAACACATGCTGAATCAATTTTCATCACTTAACCTTCACAGCCCTGATGCAAAATACGATTGAGGTCTGGTAGAACCAAGCAGAGCAGGTAGTGTGGGTAAGGAAATTTTGTTTTTCCAATAGGAATTCTTCTGCTCTGTATAACATTACACTGTACAGTTAGAGAAAAATACCATGAAGAAAAAAAAAAACAGATGGGACAACAAGATATGTTGTGAAATAGATCCATGGTGTTATGTATGGAGGTTGCAGGACCTGGATAGAAAGCAAGACTAGATTTTAAATGAACAGACCTTATACTTTTTTTGGAAAAAGGACAACTGCAGTGTAATGAACCAAGGTACCACTGGATTATACCTCTTTTACAGAGAGAACAATGTGATGCCATGACTTGTCCTATTGAAGTTGGCAGGAGTGTGGTAGGGCTGCCAGTATTCCCAAGGTTTCCATGACAAATCCCCGGTTTCCTTCACAAAGTCCTGCACTGTGCTGAGTCTGTGTCTTTTCCCGCTCTGCAATTGCCATGTAACATTTGCGGTCTGCTCTTAGCACTTCAAAAGGCCAGCTGCTCCCTCAGATTATCAACTAGCTTTTTATCTATAAATAGTGTGGCTACTGTCCTGGGGAGATTCTGAGCTGGAATATATGCAAATATATTTGACAGGTTTTCTGAGGCTCACTCTTGGGGGTTAACATAAATTTTCAGATAGGATAAAAGTCAGCAGCACATCCAAATGTTCTTAAACCATTTTATGACACTGAAGATTGTTCTAGTTTATATATGCTTTCACTAATTAATGGCCTACTACACATCAAATCCTTATTTTCAAAAGGAAAGAATATGGACATTCTCTGTGCAAAACTTGGGACCTTTAGTGGACATATATACCTTTTCTACCCATTTGTGCATTGTATCTGTTCTCCAAACCCTTATGCTATCCCTTCTTGGAGCTCAAGGAGAATGACATGCAGGGATAGTTTTGTTTCAAGCTCCATTTCTTCCAGGCTCGAGTTTCGTGTGGTAGTGTGAGAAGAGACACAGCAGATGGCAGTGCATGACATCAATTATCTCTGCTGCACACTCCTGTTCTCAGCGGTAATTGTCCAGAGCCTGTGAGATTACACAGGAGGGCACACCCCACTCCCTGGCTCCGTGTGGAGGAAAGGAAGACACTTCTGTGAACCAGTGCACTCCGAGGCATCTTTCTTGCTGGGTGGATCAAGACTGCTGAAACAGCAAAAAACCTGCCCCCAGATTTAGGCAGCTTTATCATTGGCAGGAGACTCCGAAGGCCTCCTACGTACAGACAGATTGCAGCTTTCAGCAGAAGCCAGTCCCAGGGTATTTCTGTTTTCACCCATGTTTTTATCTTCCACAATGTGATTCATATTCTTAACTGCTTTTGCTGCTTCAAAATCTAGTCAATTTGCATGTCAAATTAATTTTTTTCCATTTATCCTCATAGTTCTGTTTTTGGTGAACGTTAGAGTGCTCATTTTTGGTGCTTTGTGGTCTTTGAACTGATATCTGGCACAGAAATAATGATGGCATTAAATGAAAATTCCCTTACCAGGTTGTGATGTGTTTCATCAATTTGATCTGGTGCAAGAGACCATGTGAAATAGGCGAAAAGGGAAGATGGAAGGGAAAGGGAGGAAACAGGATTTTCTTGAATGCTAACACAGAACTGCTTTGATAACAATGACTGAGAAAACAAGGAAGAAAGTCTGCAAATTAGAGAGTTTTAAGTAGAAAACTTTGTTTTTAACCAAAACATTTAATTATGGAGCTTTTAGGGAGAGCCCAGTGGAGTGCCACTAGGATGATGGAGGAGGTGGATCACCCCTCCTGTGAGAAGAGACTGAGAGGGCTGGGACTATTCAGCCTGGAGAGGACTCAGGGAAATATTACCCATGTATACAAATACCTAAAGGGAGGGTACCACAAGGATGGAGCCAGGCTCTTTTCAGTAGTGCCTAGAGGCAATGGGCCAGGCAATGGGCACAAACTGAAACACGGGAGATTCCCTCAGAACATCAGGAAACAATTTTTCAGTGTGAGGGTGACTGAGCACTAGTACAGGTTGAGGAGTCTCCATCCCTGGAGATCTTCAAAAGCAGTCTGAACACAGTCCTGGATAACCAGCTCTGGGTGGCCCTGTTTGAGAAGGTGGTTGGACCAGATGACTTCCAGAAGTCCCTTTTAAATCAACTGTTTTGTGATGCTGTGAACCCCAAGAGATGCCAACTCCTGAACTGTACTCCTGAACAGTTCTGGTACTTTCTAGTATCTCATTGAATACTGCTGTCGTACTCAGACACAAAAGGACCACTCTGAAGTTACAATTGAAANGTACAGGTTGAGGAGTCTCCATCCCTGGAGATCTTCAAAAGCAGTCTGAACACAGTCCTGGATAACCAGCTCTGGGTGGCCCTGTTTGAGAAGGTGGTTGGACCAGATGACTTCCAGAAGTCCCTTTTAAATCAACTGTTTTGTGATGCTGTGAACCCGAAGAGATGCCAACTCCTGAACTGTACTCCTGAACAGTTCTGGTACTTTCCAGTATCTCACTGAATACTGCTTGGAGCATTATTAGATAAAAAGAATATCTGAAGTTACAATTGAAAAACTAGCCTTAGACAATGCCCAAACATCGTCTCAATATTCAAATTCCAGGGGATTTCCAGAATCTGCTAAGTTGCTACCCTAGTGCTACTTTCCAAAGTACCTCAGTAAATATGCCATGTGCTATTTTTTTCAGAATGACATATTTGAAATGGATCATGAAGTAACAGAAATGCTGGGACAGTACAAGAGGTTGTCTCTTCCGTTTACTACCAGTTTTGCACCTGGGCAAGTAGCAGGTAACATCAACCTTGCATCACCTGGAATTCAAATGAAGGAATGATGCTGTTATCTTTGTTTGATTGAATATTCTCTCCCTTCCAACAAAAGACAGACATTTTGTTAATATGGCAGCTCTATTACCAAAAATGGAAAATTCTAAAATATGGAAAAAAATCTAATTACCAAATCAGTTAAAAAAATAATCTTTCTTTTCAGTAAACTGAGATGTTGACAGAATCTATTTAGGAAAATCAAAAAATCTGCAAGTGTCTTATTAAATCTTCTTGGAAGAGTCACTTTTTTTTCAAGCAAAGACACAATCAATATGTAAAAACGTGTGTGGAACCCTCCAGTAACAGAAATTGTTTTTGTTGGCTCTCTTATTCAGCATAGACTGTTTGCCCTCTATCCTGAATAATTTTGGACAAGAAGGTGTAGAAAAATATTTTGATTCTTTCTACTACAAGACAAGAAGATTGCTTTAGGATCTTACAATTTAAGACAGGAAGATTAATTTAGGATCTGCTTCTTAAAACATATGCTCTCTTTCAGGAATGACTAAATAGGAGAAAAGTTTGTTTTCAAATAGGTCTCTGCAGGGAACACTGACTGGGAATTAGGTCAGGAATAACTCCAGAAAGAGGTGCATGCATCAAAGGCTTACCTTGTGCTCCCCAAGGTGTTGAGACAACATTCCTGGGGGACAAATGTCCATGTCATGACCATCCACTTAGAGAGAGGCTCTGACTTTCATCTCAGAAAGGCCAAAAGATTAATGAGCAAAAAGTCTACATTTTTTTCTTTTTCCCTAGATGCCTTTCCTCCAGAAGAGGCTGGGATGCTCAGAAATGTCAAAAGCGCTGTGGGGACACTTGAACATCTGTGAACTGGTGAAGCAGCTCATCAGTCAGTGTAGCTGATTTGGGAAACAAGGATACTGCAGCTAATGCCTGTTTCAAATTCTCTTTATAGAGTTAGCTTAGGATTTTATAATGTGTAGCATTAGCACTTCAGAGATCCTCATCTTTTTTTAGAAACTAAGAGCAAATTTTGACACTAATCTTTCTACTGCTTGTCTCAGAAGAAAAGCAGCTATTAAAGAAAACAGCTAACTTTCAGTAGTCTTCATATCACCAATAGTCACCACCCTTGTGAATTTTCCAGAACAGATGATCACTAGTTCTCATGCTGAAGAAACAAAACAGTATCAGTGACAGATCTCTGCAAAGTCACAAGATTATCCCACTTAGAAGTTCAACAAGGTTGGACTTGGTCTGACAGAGTTTAATGCCCCTGACACCCCTTCTGCAAGTTTTGAAACAGGGTGTACTTCCTTTGCAGGAAGATAGGCTGCTTTCTTAGGCTCCTTTGGAAACAGGGTAACCAGAAGAAAAGACCTGGGCTGATAGTGCCACAAAACAGGATTTCCTATAGTGAGACAAACTGAACTCCTGAGAGCCTGAAACCTTGCAGTACAGCTAAGGAACAGTAGAAAATGCAATTTTTTCCCCACTTAGCTGAGCTGCTACATTTTCTTTCCTTCCCTGTTTCTCTTCCAATTCAGTTTGCTTTGAGTGTGTTGCTCTGTGACCTCTAGGCCAGATAAATTCTTTCAGAATCTCATTTTTCCACTGCAGCCCTCACTGATGCCTTAGGTTTTAACTTTTATATTTTTTCAAATTCTGTATTGCCTAGTGTGTAAGTCTGAAGTTTCTTTTAGCTCATTAGCTGCTCTCTTAGGCCAGATAGACACAACAAAGCTTCTCTGAGCTTGCTATTCTAGGACTCAGACTGTCCTAGGCCCAAAGGTGTAAACTAGGGCCCCTAGAGAGGTGGAAAAATTGAAGAAATTACATCATTAGCTAAAGTTTTAATTGGCGAATTTATGCTGATATGCAAATGAACCAAACCTGTAAAGGTGTGAAGAACTCGTGACCTGTCGTCCATCTTGGGGCCCATTTTGGAAGCAGCCTCTGGCTCCCCAGGGTGTACCTTTGAAGGCCTTTCAAATAAATACCTACCTTTATTCCCTTAATCCTGTCTAGTCTCTGTTTCTAGGTGGCTGGAGAAGGCATCATCACAGAAAGCTGTGATTTTTCCTTCCAAACTGAGCCAAAGAGTATGTGAAATTTCCCTGGTTTTCCTGGAACATGCTGCTATTGGTTGCTATTTGTCTACTAATGGTAGACACTAATGCTCCTGGAGTCTGGGTACTGGTTAATTATTAAAACAAATTGTCATTCTGGAGACAAAAAATAAACAGAGAAAGTAAAACTCCTCCCTCTGTTGCTTTACTGTTAAGCCAGAAGAGTAGGCCTGTTAGCCTGCCTATGTCACCTCTCCAAGAAAGTCTTACTTGGTCCTACTGCACAGAACATGAATAGGTTTAAAAAAGTAAAGGGAGGGCGTAATTTTGCACCAAAAGGGACCTGAATTGGCAGGTTTGACCCACTGCTCATTACAATTCCTTCTTACACTGACCTATTTGCAAGCACTGCGCCTTTTTTATTTCATGCCTTTACCCTGCTTTTGTCTTTGGCTGAGTTTTGATGGCCCACTCACAGGAGAAGAGGGGTGTCAACTGTTCACCTGTTTATAGATCGGATTTGCCTTTTTTTTCTTTAGACTAAGTAATTACAACTTAAGTAACTGTTAGAGTACTGTGTGTCTGGAGTTTTTCAATCTTGACTGTATCTTTCTTGAGCAAGGGCATCCAAAACTGAACAGATGTTTCTCCCACAATCAAGTTCGTTCATAACAGGCATTCAGAGAATATTGCTGAAATATTCATGAGCCCTAAGAGATAACAATGCACGAATACTAATGAATAGTAAGTTGTATGGTACTTTAAACAATGACACAATAAAGCAAGTCTGAACTAAACCATCAGGCAGTTCAGCATTTCCTTAGCTGCATGGTCTTAGGTGAAGATTTCACATGTAATTTTTCCTCTAATATTCACAATAAACAGAGAAAAAGGTGCTTCCAAAAAGTGCATTTCAGTTTACAAAGATACTTTGCCAATGTATTTAATCTGTCTTGAATTGAGGAGTCCATGAGAGAATGTTTACTAGCCTCATCACTACGGCTATACCTAAGTGGACATCTGTGGAATATATTTAGGGAAAATTAGAAATTTTCAGTTTATTTTTTAAAATAGTAATTGAAGATGATACAACGACTTATCCTGCATGCATACAATCACCACCAGCTAAGGCTGAAAACTGTGGTTTTGACTGGGAAATTTCTAATATTAATTGTCATTTTTCAGTCTTGACATTTTTATCAAAACCGGAACTTTTTGATTGCATTTCCCCCCTTACTAATTTGATGTCAAACAACCAGTGACTGTTGTCAAACAACCAATGACTATTTTGGCCATCTCAACTGTCAAGCTGTTGAACATGAAAACAGACAACAAATACTTTCACAATTTGGAAACAGTAGGTTTGTAGTGGGCTCGGGTTTTATTGTTGTTGAAACTGGCCATTGTGATGTAACTAAAATCACTTCAGATTTGTAGTCCATCCCCACTGAACACCTCCAGAAGTGGAGTGTGTGAGTGAACACCTCCAGAAGTGGAGTGAACTGAGTGTGGAGGTGAGGGAGTTGACAGCCCAACTCATTGGCCACCAGCATGTGCTCTTTGGGATCTCTGTAGACTTGTGCCTTTGCCCCGATGACAGGACAAGCTGGCACCACTCTAACACAGTGTAGTGTCACCAGTGAGGATGTTGCTGTCTTCTACATTCAAGTCTTTCTGGTGCCATTTTGCTTTCAGTTGAGAATGGCTGCATTATGCAAATGCTGCGTTTTCAGCCCCGAGTGTTCTGCATTGCCCTGTGCTAACACAGGAGCTGCTTTAGCCCAGTGCATTGAGATGAGAATATCCCCTCAAACACTCTACAGCTTGTCCCATTTTACACAGTTTTTAAATTACAACTTACATTATACCACCTCCCTGCTGCCAGCCTTTAAAGCCTCATTACCATGGAATTTCAGATGAAATAGAAATAATGACACCGAGAGACGTTTACCGACAACCTTGGCGACTGATGGGTTCCAGTGCTTATCAAGACAACTCCTCTCACAAACGTGATCAAATGCTGAAAACAGTGGCATTTCACAAGCATGTGTCACCAGGAGATGAGAAATCTTAAATGTTGTTTTTAGGGAGGGCTCAGGTAGTCAAAATATTGTAAATGATAGAATGTGTGATTTATAGCACAGTAGCTAATTCAGAGCAATGACTTGCCATGTTTTTATCAGGGAAATCACGTAAGATGATGTAGGGAAAGATATAGTGCAAAAAGCAAATGGAAAGTAATTATAAAAGGAGAGGTTGGCTGTCATTCTGGTAATAGTGCATGTTAACAATCTGTTTAATTGTTGCTTGAGATTGCAGGTGGGAGAACACATACACCTGACAAGAAGAGTGGTAGAGCTCCCACAGGCTCTTTTAGCCCCTGGAGTTTCCCTGTACTTTACTGTCAAACCGGGATAAGTCTTCCATGGGTGGTACCTGTTCAACCAGCTTTAGTGGGAACCTGGAGAGAAGAGATGATGGAACTGTGAACACAAGCCCTACAAATATAATCTACTTGGGTTTATTTTTTGTCCTTTGTGGTAATGTTTTAGAATTTGGGCAAAATAACAAGTGTTTCCATCGGTACCTATGTTTTCTGAAACACTGACTTTTGTCATCAGATGTTCATCATTCACTGGAGTACTAAAAAGGAAGACTTATTCTGAATGAATCAAAATAATAACTATTACTTTCAAATATTTGTTTGCTTCCATATATTCAGCCAAAGGTATTCATAATCTGTTCTTTATTATTTTTACATCTATGCCAGGGTTTGACTAAATACTTGTAAGACTGTACTTGTTATTTTGCAAATAATTTTGTATATAGTTCAGAGAATCTTACAGCTGTAGAGAATCTTATTTACCAGGACAGCCTTCAAAAGCCTCACAGAAAAAGGTTTGGAGTTGTATATTTTACAAATTAGATTGCAGTAAACCATAATAGAAGCATTAATAAGGTTTGAACTTTGTTCTTACCATGTATTTCCAAGATTTTTATGTCTCTCGATTTATGACAACTTCCACATTTCATTGCATTTTCCTCAATATTTCATGGCTTCACTTCTACATTTTAATAGAGGTGTCTTCTAGAAGTGAAATTTATAGAAAGAGCTTGATTTCATTTTTCCTGCGGCTCTGAAGTGTCTAGGAGTGTTTTTCATTTTTGTCACCTGTCCTGATGAAATGTATAATCTGCTTGAACCATATGTATCTTTCTGGGATACCTCAGACGGTAGAGAGGAAAGGAAAAAACAGATTTAAAAAATCAAAGCTTTAAAAATGTTATTTTATCTTTAAAAATCCGCAGTCTCTTTCTTCTCAGGATGAACATTAGCCCTTAGAACTGTATTTTCATTTATAAATGTAGAACCAGGCAGGACATGATTTTTAGCAGTGTGTGGTTCATAGATTTTCACTCAAAATGTTACTTGGAAACAAGAGAAAGAGCAGCCTGTTCAGAAAAACACATGTTCCTGAGTTAAGAAATTGATGGGCTTGAAAATTTATCACATTCTCTTCAAGGTAGTTAAAACAGTTGCTTTGCTTTGCTTTGCTTTGCTTTGCTGTTAGTGCTCCCAAAAATGCAAGCTACTGCCCTCACTGACTTTCATTTTGAGGACAGGAATGGTGGCTCTGTTATCTGAGACATTAGTAGTCATTTTCTGGTGACTGAGAGGTGCCCAGGAAATTGCACCTAGACTGTGTGGCTACAGCCTCCTCAGCTCACCCCGCTGTCCTGGTGCCCTGAACTGGGAGTACGGCTGGGATATGCCATAGCTTCCTTCTAATCCAGATGTCCAAGTTCCTGCTATGATAGCAGTTTAGGGAGATAGCAAATGAGGAAAAAAGATTGATCTCTGCCTGGATCATTCCTGTTCCTATGGTCATTCTGTGGTTAAGGTGTGCATCTCAGTCTGGATCCTTCTCCAGCCTGCAGGTTTGATACAGCATCAGAGGGAATGTCTTTCTAGATAGCTGGCTGGGCTGCACTCAGCTTCCTTGGATATATACCAGTTAACACTTGGTGTAGAATTGTTCACTTCTAGAACCCCATTTATTAGTCTGTCTTTGAATATTGTTGTGTCTACACACATGTATTTTGAAGTCTGCAGGCAGGATGGGAGCTGATTAACAACCCCTGAGATGTCAGTAGAATAGGAGGGGCTCCACAGCAGAATCTCTGCGCCAGCAGCCCGGTTTTGGCAGAGTGAGAAGCTTTGGTTAGATGAGAGAACTGCAGGGTGGCCACACATGATGATCTAACAGAGCTGATATGACGAGAACTGTCAGAATATTATTGTTTTTGCCAGTGGTATAGTGATATGTTTCAAGATTATAAAATACCAAGACATTACCTTATTTCCTTTCAGTTGCACTCATTTGGAGAGCAGCATATAACCCCACCAGACAGCAAGTAAGAGAAATACACTAATGCTGTGCTACTTTACATAGAATTAGGTTAACACTGTTTACATGTACTTGACCTGGCTGCTCCACTGGCCCTATTAGGTAGGAGCTGGCAGCTGGGAGGGAGTGAAGAGCAGCCTGATTAAATGCTGCTGGAAGCCTTAGCAGCCCAAAACAAGAGTCTCCACCCCATGCAGATTGTCGGGGTCCTTCACAGGTACCTCAAGAGTGTTGCTCAATCGCCTAAAGGAGTTGTTTAACATCCAGAGCTTGGATTTGCCCCCTCGTGTCCTTACTCTTGCTTTTGAAAACAGACAGAGCCCAAACTGTGCATTTGGGCCATAGAACTATTGAGAACGCCAAAGTTATGGAAGATTAACCAAACTCAGGTAATGCTGCAGCTGAGTGCTGTGGTGATTTCAGAGCAGAGCTGGGCAGGGGGGACAGCCCAGCTCTGCTGTGACCCACGGAGAGGATCCTATATCCAGACACAGTATAAATCCTCTACAAATACATGGGGAAGAGGGGGAGGGAAAGTACCTTTTCTCTCATGCTACCATTAGAGGAACAGCAGAAGAACTTGATGCTAAGAGGTTCTATGAGAACAGTGAAAAGAGCTAATGGTGATTGCAGCTAATATGTGTGCTTTCCCAGGCAATAGATACATCTTAGGTAAAACCAGAAATGTTTCAAGGTGATCGTAATGTCCGTTTTAGGGAATAATGAATCATCTCTCCTTTTATATGGGCAAAAATGTTTATTCAGTATTCTTATACTGAATAACTCTGAACTTCATTATTTTCTTCTCTATCTGAAAAGAACAGTTTTGCTGAGATAATGTGAACTATATATTTATTGCCTCTTAAATTCATAATCAAATTAAATATATCAGAAGGAATTAGATTGTTCACTCTGCTAGCCTCATTGCAACCTTGAAATATGCTCCAGATGCTGAGCGCACTGACTTAATATTTAGTTTAAAATTAACATTTTTATACTTTAAGCTTGTTGAGTATCTTCTTAGTGAATAAACTGAGATATTTTCCTTTCCATCAAGCCAGCATTTCAATTATTTTTCAGACAAGATATGAATGTTTCTCATGAGATTTTATAAATTACTACTTTTAACTTTCAATAAAATTTAAATAATAAATTTTTCATTACAGACAGTACAAAACTGCCTTTTGGATTCATGTCACAGTGTGAGCTGCATCAGATTGCTTACAGGGGAAGTAGGATCCTTATGGCAGGATGCAGTAGGAAAGCAACTAGTAGTTAGTAAGTAGCAATATCTGTACATAGCCCAAGCCAAAGCAGCTTACCTGTAAGTTATGGTTTCAGACAAAAATCGTAAAAAGACACAAATTCTCCATCTCACTTCTAGAATCTGAGTAGGTGTTGCCATGCCATTAAATGGTCTAAAATGTTAATATTATATAAAAAACAAAAATGCCTTTCAGTTGATGCCATGATGATTTTTGTCTTTTCTTTTATACCCCTGTTATACCTTTTTGCAACTTCTGTATTCTTGGTGCTTTTGCCTACATTCTTGGACTTGTTTGTTAAGCTAAGAGACTGAACATTTTAGAGGCTTTGTAGTTAGGGTGCCAGTGTGCCCAGGCCCCAAGGTCCTCTCCAGAACACATTTTGTAAACTAAGATAGAACCATCCAGGGGAGGGTTCCTTAGAGAGGGGGGCTCATTCGAGCCTCTCATTGGGGAATTTTGATAGATATGCTAATTAGTAAGACCTAGAATGTAAAACCAGATATAGAGGAAGGGGATTGCGGTGGCCATTGCGGGGGTGCATGGAGGTGTATTCGACCTGGTCGTGGTGCACCTAAGGATCCTTACAATAAATACCAAGGTAATACCCTTTTCCCCTTCTAACCGTGTTCGCCTCTTGATTTTAAGACCAGGAAAAGGCATCACAGTATTACTGATCTAAGTAAATAGAATATGCTTTTACTGTTATTTTCAAAGAAGCAGTATATATGGAACTCAGCTCCCAGATGGGTTCTCTCCTGTTCATACTATTTCAGACTTAAAATGGTTGATTAAACATTTACAAGTTTTTATATGGTTGACCAAATTTATTTGCTGATATCCATCTGAAAAGGAATAATATTTTGCAAAGATGTCAAACAACTCTTAGGTAGTGCCATGATGTAATGCACAAGATCCCACAATGGGTTTGCTCAAAACATTTCTAAAATTTTAGGGACTAAAATGTTTGATTTTTTCCCTTTCGAAGGATGTCTGGAACTTGGTTTAGCTGAATTAGAAATTCAGTGTAGGCAATCTCTCCCTGCCCATAGTAAGCATTTATATTAGCATTAATTAGATAGATTTCTGCATATATTGATAGGGAAAAAGCAAACACACCATAGAGAAGTTAACAATGACATGAATGATTAATAACATTCAAGTAGAAATTTTATGCAAAGACGTGGGTAGATAGATAATTTAGCTGCTGTGCTTGCCCTTGATTTCTGGCAAACTTAGTGTCTTTCAAAGATGGTTACTAGAAAGTTTATCTGATTAGTTGTTGGTAGCAAAAGACATGTTTATGTCTCTCTTCTCTTTGTTGAAGTTAAACTGCTTTCATTCTACCAGGACCTCTCCCTGTTCATGTTCACATGTGAACTGTAACTTTCTTTATTTCAGTGATCTTATATATGAAGGACTGGGTGTTGACAAAGCATGGCCTGGGAATAGTCATTTGATTAGGCTGTTAATGCAGTATGTGTGGAAAAGAAGAAACGTCACCAGCGTTTGGCTGTGAATTTCCTTTATCAATTTATAAAGTGTTTTTATTCAAGGGATGGCATATCCAAAGTGTAAGCATCTGCTAACTATTTTTCTATTCAATGAAAATTTAACCAGCTCCATCCTGAAGTCAAATTGCTATGTAGATGCTGTAGAAACTTGGGCCTCTAGGCCACCAGACCCTGGTTATCAGCAGGTCAACACAAATCTCCGAGAAGGGCTTTAGAAACAGAAAAAGTTTGGTCTGAATTAGGAGTTGCTTGTTCTGCTAGGTTGCCTTAGACGGACACCAGATGCCCACCAAGCTGTTCTATTACTCCCCTTCCTGAGCTGGGCAAGGGAGAGAAAAATATAACAAAAGGCTCGTGGGCTGAGGTAAGGACAGGGAGAGATCACTTACCAGTTACTGTCATGGGCAAAACAAACTTAGAGACCAGCAGGTGGAAGGAGTTGATTCTTCCTCTCTACTCCACTCTTGTGGGACCCCACCTGGAATTCTGCATCCAGCTCTGGGGTCCTCAGCACAAGGAGGATATTCACTTACCTGTTAGAGCAGGTTCAGGGGAGTGAAACAAAAATGGTCAGATGGCTGGGGCACCCCTCCTGTGAAGACAGGCTGAGAGAACTGGGGTTATTCAGCCTCAGAAGAGAAGGCTCCAGGGACATAGCAGACCTCCAGTACCTACAAGGAGCCCACAAGAGAGGTGGAGAGGGACATTCTCCAAAGGCATGTAGTGATAGGACAAGGGGGGATGGCTTTAAACTGAAAGAGGATAGGTTTAGATCAGATATTAGAAGGAAATTCCTTATTGTGGGGTTGGTGAGACTCTGAAACAGGTTGCCCAGAGAAGTTTTGTGTGCCCCACCACTGGCAGTATCCAAGGCCAAGTTGAATGGGCAACCTGGTCTAGTGGGTGGCATCTCTGCCCATGGCAGGGGGTTG
The DNA here is from genome assembly GCA_013397975.1 of Machaerirhynchus nigripectus. NCBI lineage: Eukaryota > Metazoa > Chordata > Aves > Passeriformes > Dicruridae > Machaerirhynchus > Machaerirhynchus nigripectus. The sequence goes on from VZRQ01009621.1 coordinate 366,463, forward strand.
GAAATAGATGACTTTTAAGGTCCCTTCCAACCCAAACAATTTTATGATTCAATGGAACAAATTTAATTTATTGCCAATCCAGTCAAGAATAGGGTAATAAGGAATAAACCCATACCTTAAAAATACTTTCTCCCACCCCTCCCTTCTTCATGGCCCTAATTTTAATCCTAATTTCTCTACCTCCTTCCCCCCAGTAGCAGCAGGGTATGAGAATGGGTATTGCAGTTTGTTTATCACATGCTGTCTCTGCTGCTCCTTCCTCCTCAGGGGGAGGACTACTCACACTCTTCTGCTCCAGTGTGGGGTCCCTCCCACACTGGAGGGAGACAGTCCTTCATGAACTTCTCCAACCTGTGTCCTTCCCACAGGCTGCAGATCTAAACAAACTGCTCCAGTGTGGGTCCCTTCCATGGGGTGCAGTCCTACAGGAACAGGCTTCTCCAGTGTGGGTCCCCTGTGGAGTCACAAGTCCTGCCAGCAAACCTACTCCAGCATGGGCTCCTCTCTCCTGGTGGTCACAACCTCCTTTGGGTGCATCCACCTGTTCTGGCATGGGGTCCTCCAGAGGCTTCAGGGGAGTGTCTGCTCTGGCACCTGGAGCACCTCCTTCTTTTCCTTCTTCACTGGTCTTGGTGTTCACGGTGTTGTTTCTCTCACATATTCTCACTCCTCTCTTCTGACAGCTGCTGATGTTGACCAGGGTTTAGTTTCCCCCTTCCTGAATCTGTTATCCCAAAAACACTACCACAGCCACTGATGGGCTCTGCCTTGGCCAGCAGCAGGTCAGTCTTGGAGTTGAGTGGCACTGACTCTGCTGGACACAGGGGAAGCTTCCAGCAGCTTCTTTCGGAATCCACTCGTGTACTTCCCTCTCCCAAAAGCTTGACACGCAAACCCAATACCCCTGTTATCAAGGAGAAAATCCTGTTCTCTTAACTGGCAAATAATGAAGCTCCTGGCTTCACCATTTGCCACAGCAAATAGTGGACAGCAAATCTGGAGCCCCTGGCATTGCTCCAGAGAGATATGAGATGTTTTCCCTGGCATGCAGTGGTCATTTGTACATGCTCCCACTGTGGCTCCTGTTTTCACTTCAGAGCGTAATTAAGAGTGGATGACAGCAATAATAAGGAAGGTTTCACAGAGTTTTATTCAGTGTTACCATGCAAAAAAGAAAAAATCTGAGCCAGATTACAGACTGTTGTTCATATTGCATTTGTCCTAATTTTTGCTGTTTGACCTGAGCAATTATAGAGTATTATGGGACCAGCTAAAAGGTGGGATTGTTTTTCTGGGTAGAGCATTGCAAAGAAAGATATATTGTTAAAGGTAGCAATGTTCACTTAATCAAATACCATGGAGGCACTGCTCCAATTTATTGTGATTCCTGTCTGACCCATCTCAGCTGTCTGGGTTGTCTTTCATCATTCAAAAATGTCATGTATATGTTGAGTTATATGCCTTTATCAGTGTGCAAGCAACAAGCAGAGCAAAGTTTTTATGTGTACATTAAATACACAAGGTTAAAAGCAGAATAATAAAAGCCGAATAAGTTTAAATAGCAGAACCTTGATTTTTTTTTTTTTGAGGGAGGAAGGTTGAAATAAAATATAAATCACTCTTCAAGGTAATTTCAGTAGTACAGTGAAAAAAATCGTTTTAACAATATTTTCTTCTTCTGATTGGTGTTCCACTGTGTGTGCATGGGAGCGCCAGCAGAATCTGCACATTTTAATTTCACTCAAAAAAAGAGTTGCTCATTATGATTTTGTAAGCTGCATCTGAAAGTACCAAATTACTCATTTTGCTTGCATGTTATAAACTACAGCTTCTCCTCAGAGATGAGGGCTGCAGTCAGGCTAGGATCTTGGACTGGTATGCCTTCACCATGCTGTTGTGTCTCACCAACCCATGCCTTGGACCTGTGGCTCTGCTCAGTCTCCATCCTAGAAACCTTTTACAGAGATATTTTTTTTGTTATCCTGTGATAAAGCATGAGCCTTTGTGGGAGGGCTGAAGATATCCGTCAAGTTTGAACAGGAGGAAGCACAGGACAGGTGTAACCACAGCTCTTTTTCTCCTCTGTTCCACCTCTACCTACTGGAAGGGCCCCTTCTCTCATTTTGGAGCAGCTTGGAGTTACTCAGTGTATACATGAATATGGCCCTAGTAGAAAAGAAAGGGCTGGCTGAACACCTGCCTACTCACTTGTGTTATGAAGAGTTGGTTATGAAGACTTCCTCTTACTCCTTGAAATCTGGGCTATGGTTACCCAGAATGGGGAGCATGATCCTAATCCCATGACCTTTTTTCACCCAAATGAAAGAGCTGCCAATGGCTTCAAGAGCACATCCCAGCAGCCCTCTGCAGCGGCATGGTGTTGGGTCAGGGGGTGTGATTTCCTCAGTGCTCTTGGACAGTGCTGCTGCTTCACAGCTAGAATAATCTCTCTGTATTAACTAAGTTCTTGGTAGAAGTGCTTTTAATTTTTAGAAAATATGGAAATGTTTTCATTTTGGCCTGGAATTTCTACTTTGGTCATCCTGTATGTCCTGTAATGTGATTAAATGCTTGCTTACTTGTGCTGCCATAACTTTGAGCTACTGTCACAACTTACTGTTATGCTGTCATAGCTATTACAAAGGTGCCATCTGTATTTAACAGCTGTGAGAACTGTGCCTTAGTAATTCTTATGGAGCAAACTGCTGTTGTTTTGACCAGATGTTCGTTTTCTTCAAATGCTTCAACTAAGTCCAATGTCTTATAAAAAAGACTTGAGGACACTGTGAGAGTAATAAAACTGATGGCAACAGCCTATTTCTCAAGCATGTTTTTCAAAATCCTTCTTTCATTTACATTATGATACTCTGCTATAGCCAGTGCTATCCTACATGTGCAGAATGAGGCAGGTGCTTCATCTTCTTCATTAAAAACAACCTGGTCTCTTCAACTTTTCAGTCTCCCTGACTCTTCCACAAGGGCCCACCAGACAAACCAATCTGCAGTGGCAAGAGTGTTGAAACAAACCTGGACAAGTCAATGGTTTCATTCTCTTAGGCATTGAAAATTCAGAAATTTGTACAGGGTCCAGTTTACAGAGGTAGTTAGGTGCCTAGAAATGCAAAAAGGTCTGGGTAGGATTTGCTAAATCCTAAACGGATTATATACTTAACTCCTATTGACCTCCTTTCAAATGGTTTTGATTCTTTTGTCTGCAAAACAAGCTGAAAAACCTGAAACAATCTGCTTCTGAAAACTGAACAGTTGCTGATTTTGGTCAAGACAGAACTAACACATGAGAACCCTGCCCATGAAACGCAAACACTTCTGTATGTGATGTTACAAAAGCCAGGAGTTGCAAAAGGAATTGAAGAATGAAGAGACCCTTCATTCCAGTTCTCTCTCCTGCTTTCCTGTCTTTCATCCATGTCACTAGACAAGATGGTACCATGTTACAAAGACAAGACATCAGCAGAGAAATGTTGAGTTTCTTTCCAGAGACCTATTCCTTGTCTGCAAGGGGTGGGACAGCCAGACAAGATCTTTTTCATTATCCTTCTCAGCCACTGGCATGGAACTGGGTCTCAGACAGGCTGGGTCATAGAACAAGTGCAACTCAAAAATTTCAATAAACAAGAGAAGATATTGCACTTGGCACCTATCTCCTCTTGTTTGCATTTATTTATTTTAAATTTGAGGTAGTCAAGGCAAGGTGACATAAGTTCAACTTGTGGGATTCCTTCCCACTCCATCCTTTTCACGTACAGTAGTGTCTACATTAAAAAATTCCAGAAAAAGAAAATATAGCTATTAAGCAGATGGAAGTGTGAATCATAAAAAATGGCAGGGAATGGTGAGACATACTTGCTGTGCTTCTATTCTTGAGACCTTCCTTGAGGTGAAGATGGTGTGTGAGGGGGAAAACAAATCTCCTGGGACAGCTGGAGCCTTTATCCAGTACCTTGCCTTAGCCTTTATCTGCTTACCTCCTGTGGTTCAGAGCTCGTTCTGGGTAGGAGAGAAACAAAGAACACAGGAAAACAGGCATGAAAGAAGGCATTTTAAAAACCGTCTAGTGCACTCAGTTCTTTCAGGCTGAGGGCAGCACACACTGGTGAGAAATGTGAATCACACTGAGAAAGTGCCAGAAGCCCGAGGTTTGCTCCTACCTAATTGGCTTGTTAAGCTGCTAAAACTGAAAGCACCAAATCCTTGGATATTTCTTGCCCGTATTTTGTTTTTGCATTCACAGATGTGAAAAGAAACGTGCACGGCTAAGATCTGATACAAAACTGGCTTTGCTATGTTTCACCTCCTGTGTGATAATGTCTTAATTCACTTTATTCTGTGTTTGTGCAGCACTCAGTGCAGCGGGGTCTTGAGTTGTGCCTGGGGTTTCTGATAATGAGCACCATCACCACCATCACACGTGAAGCATCTAAAACACTGTGATGTGTGTCTGCTTCGCTCTTCTCTTTGGAAAGTAATGTTTTTATTACCACCTCATCTCTCTGTCTTGTCTACCAGCTGTTATTTTTTAGATTTTGATAGTGCTAACAGTGATCCGTGCACAATAGGTCTAAGCAATTTAAAGTAAAGAGATAGCCATTACCAGTAAGTACCCACACAATGTATTGACATAATGCCTTTACCTCATTCTCTCTTTGCCTGTCACCTAAAACTGTGTAAAATCTCGGAATCACAGAACACCTTCCACCTGCAAAAATGCCAGATAAGCATAGAAGTAAGTCTTTATCAGAGTTATAACCATCCCACAACTCCAAATCACTCTCCTTAGGTCTCCTGTGTATTTGCAGAAATGCCTGTTTCTGAATTATGAACCAAAGTGGTATAATTTTTCTCTTTTAGTTTAGTTGACATTCATGACTGTTTGGCTGCTATAGATCATGTGCTATGGACATGAGAGGCCATGTCTCTAACTGAACCACCTCAGAGGATGAAACCAGTTAAGAGAAGCAGGATTTAATGTTAAATCTAAAATCCAGTTGCTCGTATTAAAGTGACTTTCTTTCTCTGTTTTCCAGGGATTTCGATAGGAGTATGCTTATTCCCATACCTGAATCTCTCACTGACTGAAAACTGCCTTGTGAACCACTTATGGTGTCTTGAATCAAAACAGCTACGTGTCGTCTGTGTAGTTCCACAATCTCGATTTTTTCATGGATTTTGTGCCTTAACAACCACCATTTCCTGTCGTGTTAAGGAAACAAGAATGCCTAATTCTGTAATAAAAAATGGGACATTCAGTATGTTGTTTTGCACAGGATGGGGTCTCTGAGACTGTTCAGAGACAAAAAATGAGAGAAAATATAGAGCTGGAAAATATTTTTGAGGCTTTGCCTTTTTTACATTTTTTTTATTTTTTATATTTCAGGAGTACTTATATCTTATGGACTTGTCAAATGATTTATCATCCTCTTTCTGAGGCTGTCCCTGATGCTGTTCTTCAGCATCTGATTTTTATGAGTCTTATTCCTGGTTTCTAGGTCACTGAGCCCAGAGGCAGCTCACAATTGGTTGTTGCCTCAGATGCATGCAGAGTGGGGGATATTTTCCCCTTTATCTATTAATGTGCAGTTAATGCAAACAAGTGATAAAGAAAATCTGTAGCCTTCTTTTTTTATAAGTATATTTAATGTGTGAAGGCAGTTAGACATGAACACAGAACAGGAAATGAGATCAAGCCAAGGCAGAGAGGAATCAATAAGTGATACTGTTTTATAAGAAAAGTATTTGATTATTCCTTGCAGCGATTTGCCAGAGAGACAGATTTCTTGTTTTCTCAGTCGGAACTGAATTAACAAGTACAGAACAGCAGTAAATTTCTGACATACATATTTAAGAATTAGCAGTGTATCTTGCTGTCAAATATTGTGTTGTTTCAATCCCCAAACAAAAGCTCAGGAGCCTAATGATTTCCAATGTAATGAATGAGAATTTGACTACAGCCAAATGTCTTGGGGAGGCTGCTGTCTCTATGGGGACTAAGTAGTTAAAAGGGTCAGTAAATGTAAGAGCTGAAAACATTTATTTTAAGTTCATTAAGCTTGAGGTGACCCTGCAGTGTGTGCTTGCAGCCCAGAAAGTGAACAGTCTCCTGGGCTGCATCAAGAGAAACATGGCCAGCAGGGTGAGGGACACAATCCTCCTCCTCTACTCTGGCCTCATGACACTCCATCTGAAGTACTCTGTCCAGCTCCGGGGTCCCCGACATGGGAAGGACATGGACCTGCTAAAGTGAGTCCAGAGGAAGACATGAAAATGGTCAGAGGGCTGGAGCAACTCTCCTATGAAGACAGACTGGGAGAGCTGGGGCTGTTCAGCCTGGACAAGAGAAGGTTCTGGGGAGACCTTACATCACCTTTTGGTACCTACAGGGAGCCTGCAAGAGAGCTGGAGAGGGAGTTTTTACAAGGACATGTGGTGATAGGACAAGGGGTGATATCTTTAACAGGGTAGGTTTATGCAGGATATTAGGAAGAAATTCTTTTTTGTGAGGTGGGTGAGGCACTGGAACAAGTTGCCCAGAGAAGCTGTGGATGCCCCATGCCTGCCAGGGTTCAAGGCCAAGTTGGATGGGGCTTTAAGCAACCTGGTCTAGCAGGAAGGGGTCCCTGCGCATGGCAAGAGGGTTGGAACCAGGTGATTTTTAAGGTCCCTTCCAACCCAATGATTGCCGTATATGTCAATATTTTCTTTCAGTTTTTGCAAGACATGCAGAAGAATTTTGTGCTCACACAAACTCTCATTTTACAGGTTCATGAAAGTATAATATACAAGGCACACTTATGGTCAAAAGGAAATTCAATTAAAATGTATTCAATTCTAGTAATTTATATTCATACCATAATGGAAGTTGTAACACAAAGCATATCTGCCAATATTTGTTTGCAAGTAAATGAGAGTTTGCAGGGCCTTTTTCTCCACTCATTTAGAATCTGCTGCTTTCGAGCATTTTGTGGCTGAATTTTATGAGCATGAATGATCATAGAGAGCAAGTTTTATGCTCCTATGATCACAGGGAAAATGTGACTTATGTGACTTGGGAAAAAGGAGCTTACTTATTAGATGCAATGTTTCCAAAAACCCAAGGATAAATACGTTTTCCTTTGAACTAGAGAGCACTGCAAGACAATGAAGCAGAGATTTCAGCTCTATAGTATCAGGTATTGGGCACTAAATAAACCATTCAAGGTAACAAACACAGTGGAGAAAATGGAGATCTATATGGAAAAGCTATGTGAAAAGAGAAATAAAATTTGTCAGACATTATTCACTGTGGACCTTGCTGAGTTGTGATGCTGAGTTTCTAAATTCTTTACCATTCTAGAATTTAAAGTGAATGATGATGCCTCATTAAGATATTTTCCTTAATGCTTATTTGTCTAAGCCAATTGTTTATACTGTCCTCACTCCATGGGCATTTGCCCAACAATCCATCTGATGGTCCAGGATATGCCATTTCCCTAGGTGACTAGTGGCTAGGGGTGTTTTGGTTTGAAAAATACGAAGGGTGACACTTCTCAGGTAACTCAAGTGCCTCTCAAGTATGTTCATGTCTGGAAACTGAGTTTATGCAGCTTCATGTTTAAGCCTATATTGGAAATGAACAGAGGATCCGTGCATACAGTCCCAGGAACTGTGGCAGTGGCAGCCAGGACTACATCTGTCCTTCAGAGTACCTAAGTCATGAAGTTTAACTAATGTAAGAAAACACAAAACAAATTCCTGAATTTATGTCACTGCTTATGAGTACAGTGAGCCTATTTAGCTGCAGACAGGGCATTACTCCCCGAATTTACGGAACTGTGCTCGAAATAACCTCTTTCACCCTCACAGAGAAAACCCAGCTCTGTTAAAAGTCAGCTGCTGAATAGTCTTTCTGCAAATCCCTTTAATTAACCAAGCTATGCTGATTGTTGTCACCCTGCTGCTACAAAGTGTAACCAACCTTAGTGCCTGACAGGATACAAAACCTCAAAGACACTGGACTTTTCCTGAGACAGAGGCTGGCTGCCTGCCGATGAGAACTGCTACAGATTATTTATTCCCAGAGGAAAGCTGGCTGACTTGTCATGCAAGTCAGGAGTGACTACAGAGCTATATTATTTGGGGCATTAGGGCTTACTCAGAACTAAATGGATCCAAATGACCAGCTGTTGTCATGGCCATTGTCACATCACAAACGTGGCTCCAGGTTTCCTCAAAGCGTAGGTGAGAGGCTGTGGGGTGGAGGCAGTGAGACTGCCCCTGCTGAGGCTGAGGGGTTTTCTGCTTGTTTCACACTGCCTTATTTTTTGTGGAGGAGCACTGGCCAGGGACAGACCAAGCCAGATCCCTGGGGCTCAGGCACTGGCAGGAATAAGCAGCCACTATTTCACTGCTCCCAGCAGTCTGTTCCACACCCAAACTTGTCCCAGCCCTTAGAGGAGAATTTCATCTGTTTGCAGGACTAAATCAACTCACTTCCAGCTTTGGTTTTAGCCATATCACACGCTTACCGGGAAATCCGTGCTTGGGATCCAGTTGCAGTGATAGTGTACTAAGCAACATTTCTTTCAACATGAATGATCCTTCAGGCAGTCACAGCTGTAACTTATTAATGAGAATTAAGTAAATGGAAAGAAACAAAAAGCATATTCTGGTCAAACTCAAAACACGTCATGTGGAAACTTTTAACCTTAGTGAAAATTTGCATACTAGGCTAAACACTTTGACAGCATATGACTACATGGCAACAAAGCAGAAGTGCACATCTTGAAATCTCCATCAATTGCTTGTTTCCCAAACCTCCCATTCTGTCTGGATTGGACTGGGGAATAATGGCATCACACGTAAAGAAAACTTTCCAGGCTTTTGTTCTCAGTAGGCAACTCCACACATTAGTTCACTGCTCATGAAAGCATGGGATGTACCCACTTGTTTCAGTACAGCAAGGCACAGGCCAAAGCCTTTATGCCCTCAGCAAATTCAGCCTAAGAATATATGTTCAGCTCACTGAAGTTGTTGTTGTTGTTTTTGTTTGTTTGTTTGTTTTTGTTTTTGTTTTGTTTGGTTTTTTTGTTTTTGTTTTTTGTTTTTGGTTTGGTTTGGTTTGGGGTTTTTTTTTTTTTAAGGCAGCCTGACCGTGGAGACAGACAGCATATAAATTTACTCATGGAAGCTTTTCAAATCTTAGCACACACACTTGTGAGCTTGATTTACTAGCATACATCATGACAGTTATGAATATATTTTAAACAGAGATACAGTCTGTCTCTGAAAGATATGCCTTGTCAATTGTGGCTGCAAACTGTATGTAATTTTAGAGTGCTTTCATTTTAATATGTTGACACTGCTGTGATACCAGTGCTAACAAATTAGGTAGATGCAGAATTCACTGAAATATTAGCTAAAGCCAAATATACCGTGTTTGTCATGTGATACCTGTAAAAATCCTCAAATATTATTTTAACTTTATATTCCATTTAGGTGCAGGCACAATGATTAGTTGGAATATGTCAGAGCAAATGCAATCAAAGTAAAGTACACAGAAAGAAGGTGGCTAAAAGGGTTTGGCATTTTTGAATAAAACTTAAACTTTGTTATCTGCACACCAATATTTTGCACAGCTGTGGCTTGTAAAGAGCATATGCTTGTTTATTTAATTAACAATGCTCATAACACAGTATTTAAATATCAGCAAGTTGGTCATTTTGTGGTATCTCTGCTCACAGTGAGTGCATAAGCAAACCCCAGATGTTTTCACTTTGTACAGCCTGATACTCAGTGGGCATAGAACAGCACAGAAGAGCAAACCACTGCCCATCCCAGACCACACTGCAGCTGTGTGTAGCTGTGATGGTATAAAAATATTCCTGCCATTCAGCACATGCCGATCTCAGATGCTAACTCAGCTTACTAAAACTTGTTTAAGTGAAAATAGTGCTAAAGACTTGGAAGGATATGGTTTCTCCTGGACTAGGTTTCAGTTGTGTGCTGAAGACAATCAGAAGTGTGTTGTCTCTTTCTGGTCCATTTATCATTTGAAATTCCTTGCAAGTAATTTTTGTCCTGTTTCAGAAAGACTATGCTTGAATAATCAGTTGAAATTATACTACTTTTTCTTAAGGCTCTGAATCTTGTAAATTAGCCAATGATTCTGTAGCTCCGTGTACTTACTTGAGTGTTGGCTAACACTGAGATAGGATAACCCATAAATCTCGTTGCTGGAGCTTAGATGGGATTCAGATTCTCTGAATGAAATAGCAGCTGGTTTTTTTGGTCACTCTTTTCCTCACAGAAGATGGGGAAATTCAACTGTGAGTTTTGGGTAGTGGGACAAAGGGACTGTGAGGCTGATAGAGTGCCCAAACTTGCAAAAACCATCTCAGATTCAAGTGGTTGGTGGGCTCTGTATTCAAACTAAGATGTAAGTTCAAGACCCTAAGCTGGTCCACAGACATCTCTACTCATTGTGAGAGTGCACAGCATTTCCTGAACCCCACCAGTGTAATTTCTGACTCTGTAAAGCTTGAGAGGGTTTTTCTGTGAACCTTTGCCCTCCGTTTGTAAGAAAGGTACAAATTTGAAAGATTTGAAAGGCTGTCCAGCAGGGAAAACTGCATCACTATTTCAATGTGATAAGAATAGGAGAGAGAGGGGGTGAAATGTGAGGCAAGGTTCATTGTTTCTCTGTCTGCCTCAAGAGGCATGGGATTTGGACAAAACAATCTTTGCAAAGACAGAAATATTTGTTGTGTGAGAGTCAAATATATAGTGCTAAAATCGTCATGTTAACCTATCATCTGACGAAATGTAATGAACTGTGTTTTATTTGAGGCATTAAACACTGTTCAAATGCATGGGAAATACACACCATCTTCTGAAAAAGAGCTTTGGTACTTCAGGATGGAAAAGCAAAACATACAGGTGAGCAGAAAGGTCTGTGCAGTTGTGACCTCTCCCACTGATGGCTGTGAGGAGGTAAACAGCACTTGCAGTATATGTGTAATATGAATAAGGGGACTGTCACCCCACTGCTCACCACGGCAATTATAAATAGAGTGTTGGGGATGGTTGTGGCTAATACAAGGTTCTTTTGCTTTTATTAGAAAGATAGGGACTAATATCAAGTCTTGAAATCCACTCAGTGAATGAGTTAATGTCCTGGACTATCCAAGGTAATTTCAGAAAATTTACTTCCTTTTCCTGAGGACACAGAAATTTTAAAGTTCTTTTTCCATCACAAAAAGAAAAAAAGAAGGAAAAGACAAAAAGCAATATGTGTGCTTCCTTCACTTTAGCTCTCTTTTTTAACACTTTTCCCACAGAAAATATGAGATGTATTTTTTCTACTCTCTTGCAATGATGTTTAAACAGTTCATTTTTAATTTCAAAATTTTTCTTTGACTTTGATGAAAAAAATCTTCTAAAATGAGAAAGCAATTCCGGTTTTAGACTGGATGGGCTGAAAAAGGTTTTGTAGAAAAAGAAGTGTTATTGTAGCTACAAGCAAAATATTTCACCCAGTCATGTCAGAAAACAAAAAGAATTGTATGGAGGCAAATTACATGTTTGAAGCCAGTAGCATAGTGGAAAGGAAATGGTAGCTGATGGGAAAATGAGTAGGCAGAGAAAGAGCCTTCTCTGTGAGGTATTGAAAGTAAACTGTTGTGGTGAACTTTATATTCTTTAAGGACTGGAAAGACAGAAGATGTTTTCAGCGTTATGACTGATATTTCATGGAAGATCTAAAGAAAATAGTTCCACCTGAATATATGGAAGAACTTCTTTACTGTGCAAGTGACCTGTGGAACAGGTTGCCCAGAGAGGTTCTGGAGTTCCCCTCACTGGAGAGGAGTTCAAGAACTCTCCTCTCAAGAACACCATCCTGTGCCATGTGCTCTGGGATGACCCTGCTGGATCAGGGAGGTTGGACCAAATGACCCCCTGTGGTCCCTTCAACCTGACCCATTCTGTGACCCAAATACAAAGACAAAGAGAATTAATACTCAGAGGTAGATGTCAGAGGGAACTGAAGACATTTCCTTAACCCAGGGTGGGTCACTCTCTTTATAGAAAATATTTGTCTTTTCAGACAGAGAGAACTTGTGAGAACTTGCACTGGCATGGATTGATAGAGGCAAAATGGGACTATGGTGGAAAGAGGCATTGGTTAACCTCCAAACCAGCATGCTGTACCAGCCTTTGGCCTCAAATCTAGTTAGTTACTGATCTTTTAGACTGTATTTTTTCTGCTGATTCACAGATTTTATCTTTTCAATTCACTTGTATGAGTGAGAAAATGAGCCCTGGAAGAACGTCAGGGAAGGGGGTTGCTTTCATGACACATTTAAGGCTGGTATGTGAAACTGAGATAGAAAACCTTTTCCATGGCAGTATCTGAGGAACAGCACATAGCAATGACAAGCTCAGTAAGAAACAGTTAATTTGTGGCAGCACAGATTTTTACATTGCATTATCAATATGTTGAGGCAGATGGCTTCCAAAGACATTGTTTCTGACACTGTCTGATTTTCAGGTGCATTACCTGTTAGGAGACACTCCAAATGAGATCCTTAGCAAAATGCCCTGTGTCAGTGCATGAGTAGTGAATCCAGCTGCTCTTTATGTTCCATGTGCCACTCCAAGTTTTCACAGTCTGTCCTGACCTCACTCAGGCCTCTGCTTTCTTCATTTTTCACTAAAAATGCCTGACTTTCCCATATAATAGCCTAGGTTTGCCTATTGCATTATATTCTGGCCCCAGAAAATAACCATGTCGGATTAAGTTACTACACTAGTCCTTTTACAACAAGGTGGGCATAGGATGGATAGCTGTTGGCCAAAGTAATGGTTTTCCCTCCTGGATTTTGAAAATTGAGAATATCTTCTATGGAAATGCATGTGGAGCCAACACGCACTGCTGTTTGCACACTGTGTGGTGGATATTTAGACATCTGAAGGCAAGTATCCTTATGAATAAACTGTGCTGACTGTCTACATGCCAGGTCCCCCTGGACATGCTCTGTCGTGACCTCATTAAAGTATCTTTTAGCTTTCATTAAGGCAGAAAGCAAATACAGGATTGGCTGTCAATCTAAGTCTATTTTGCAGTTCCGGGGCCAAATCCTTTTCACCTCACAGAAACAAGTTATTCCACTGAAACCAGTGAATTATTTCTGTTAAGACTGGCTCTTGATCAAAGTAGAATGACCTGATACTGCTGCTGATTAAGCTTCTCTCTACTGAACCTCAGCAGAGTTCAACAGATGTGAAGCTGTCTTCTTGCTGAGTACCTCCTCACTGCAGAAGTCCTTAGGCCTCAGATGGTGAGTCTGAAATGATGGCTGACCCTATTGATTATTTTGCTTTAAAAGGAACGAGTGATGATTTCTGAAATCAGACTTGGTGATCTCTTGCTCTCCGATCTGTCCCCATGGGAATACACTCTGGTACACAGCCTGACACCCAAGCCTTGCTGGCAGCCAGCTGAGGTGTCGAGTGGAAATCATAAGTAATGGGAAGTTATTTTACACTGAGGTTTAATATTGCAGAGGAAAACAAATCTATTAAGTAGGCTTCTAGTGAAAAACAAGAACTCACAGTTGCAAAGTATTACAAGAGGAGGCAAGTAAAGCATTAAACATTATCTGATCTGGAACTGTTCTTTCCTTTTGCTTGTTTGATCTGACAATTAAAGTGGTTAATTATATCAAAGAACAGTTTTAACAGGGAAAATTCTAGTGACATCAGACTCATAATTGAAAAAAATTCAGGCAACTGGTGTAACAAGTTGGATACTATGTTGCAGAACCTAATTTGTAGGGCATTTGGATAAAATGAAACTCAATTCATCATGCGTTGCACATCCACGAGCATTTGTGATTTGGACTGGGGAATTGCAATTATTCCCCAAAAATGAGGAATTCCCAGTAAGTATGGGGCATCAGCTTGCTTTCATTGAGTCCCTGCCCTTTGAACACACTGCCCATCACTACTGCCTGTAGGATAGTGAGGTGCATACTGAGGTGCATTATGTATTACACTACTCATCCATTCAAACTAGCTTTTCTAAATGACTTATGTGGTAACCGAGCCTTGATGAGGTCTGACAACTTTAATGCAGAGTGCAGTTCAGGAACAAAGAAAAGTTTCCTATTCTGGACTGCTTTCAAGTCAAAGACTCATCCTGTAAATGCATCTGTCCTGGTGTCTTCAGCATTCAAGCAAGGCTCTAAAGACATCACTGGCACACAACCCATCTCTAGGTAAAAAGCAGAAAAATGATACAGTGGGTGACATGAGAAGGGAGTAATGATAAAAGCACGGCCTGATGTATTGGAAACGAGAGAAATGTCATGGATGAAATTCTAATTCTGTTGAAGTTAATGAAAGCATTGGCACTGATTTAATTAGGTCAGAATTTCATCAGTGTCCATATTTCTTACCAAAGAATCTTGTTACTCCTGACTGGCAATTTTTTAAAAGCATTAGTATAAAAGTGGACATTGATGGGGCCAGAGTACAGATCTTTTTGAAGAATGTGCTTTGTCTATCAAGGGTAACACAACAAAAATGTAAGATATTTGTAAATATAAATACCATGGAACTCAAGCTTTCCAAAATGTATCTCTTTGGCTTGGACTTGGTGATTAATTTGGAAAAAAAGATACTTGAAAAGATTCATTTTGAAATTTTTTCAAAAAAAACCCACTTCAAACTAATAATCCCATACTGAAATCTTCCTCCCATTCATTGTTTTAAAATGTGAATTAATATGAGAACAAAATGGTATATTTAGTTTTACCGGCATCAAAAATATGTGAGTATATATGTATACACACACACACACACAGAAAATCTTGGAAGATATATACTTTGTTTTATTACTAACATAGTCACACCCTTATAGGCTTGAAGTAAGGGGCTTAGGGCATTACAAGAGTTGCTCACATCATAATACAGTTTCTGGATGTTTGGAGGAAATAAGAGAATACAGAGCCTGGCTCTGCCCTAGCTTTTCCTTTGACCTTAAAAGTTGTGTTGGCTAGGATGGGTTTGCCTGCTGTCTAGTAATGTTTCAAGTACTAAACATTTAAAGGGTTTGGACTTCACTGTAACAACCTCTTCTGACAGAGACCAGGGGATTTCTGATAGCGTGAGCATGTTGTGACTGCTGTCATGGTGAGAGAGGGTCACTTTCAGATCTTTTGACTTCCTCACATGCTTTTTCCTACAAGAGTGTCTGACATACTTGCAAGGTTCCTCGTGGACATAAAGACCAGCTCACAGCTCCCACGGGTTAATTCACTGACCTTAGCCCTAGCGCAGGTGACTACACCTTTGGGACAACAATAGAAATTTGGACATGTAAAGAATCTCCTTCCTGTTCTGCTTTTGTCAGCACAATGCTGCTCTGGGACACTGCAGATTTCTTCAGAAAGGTTTGGCAATGATACCTAATACCTTAGAGTGGGAATTCTTGACCACCCACTCCTATTTTTGTGTTGATGCAGTGCAACTTTGTAAATTAAATTTATTTGGAAGAGATGAATCTGCCTTTGAGCTGTACAGCACGCACATATGATAATAATAAAAGCTGCAGGAATATTTATTCACTAGTGATGCAAGTGGGAAATGAACTTTGCCTGTCTTACCCTTCCCTCCGCTGTTCTGCCAAACAGGAAATACTGGTGGGTGGACAGAACTGAAAGTTGTCACTAGTTTGAATAACTGGAATTTGGAGAGCTTGTGAAAAATTCTTCAGAACTGGGTTTGCTTCTTTTTCTTCTCTGATCCCTGAGAGGACAAATTTCTCAGCAGTATTTTCATGTGACTTCTCACAGAAATCCTTAAAAATGGGATTTGCTTGAGGGGCACCATTCTTTTCAGGCCTGAAAACCCGACATCTGCCCGGGCAGTGCGGCTGTGTCCCACGGAGCCAGTTGTCTGAAGTTCATTTTGAGATGTACCAGCAATTTGTGGAAACTCCTGCTGCTGCTATGCATGTTACATCCCTCTGCCCAGACTGCTTATGAGTTCAGAGTGTTTGTTTCCAGGACTGTCAATCAAGCAGCTTTCACCAGAACTAAATTGACTTGAAAGAATCAAAAGAAAAATATCCCTAATTTTTCAAAAGAGATTATTTGCAGTGTGAAAGCTAATAATTTCAAATTCAGACATTAATCCAAACCTGTAACCTTTAGCAAGAGGACAATTTACTTGTTCTTTGTCGCCTCAATGAAAGCACATCCCATTTTTTTCAGTTCCAACACAGATGAAGTTCAGATGTTTACTCGGAGCCAGTCATTTCAAATTTAACCATGAAAAGAAGAAATATAATCTCCTAGTTCAGAGAGACTGCCCTTTTTTTTCCTTTAGTATTTGTAAGAACACTCTATAGCAAGCTGTTTTTAAAGTCTGGGTATTGGTTTTACAGGCTTCATCCCTCCCTTTAAGGACTGTTTGACTGCTCAAACATTTAGGAAGTTCAGTGAATAGTTGATGAAAATTGATCATGCTTTGAATGGATGCTGTGTAATGGGTGAGTTTCACAATAATGTGGTGTGATTCAGTAATAGGGAGGTAATTCCTCCTTTAGCTTCCTTGCTTCTGGGTGAAAGCTGAACACATATATGTCCTCAAAAGCCTATCTTAGGCGTTGAGCAGGCTAAGCCTGTCTCACAAACACAATGGGCATGCCATGAAAATCTAGTAAGGAAAATCTCATGAAGGATGTATCAGCACAGACATCACAAACCGGACCAGTCGGCAGTTCGGAGCAGGTGTGGGGAGGGCTATGTATCAATACAGGCAAATCAGCTGCTGACCCCTGAGAGAGAGGTAGAGGCGTTCCTTCCCAAATGAAAAACAAACAAATAAAAAAAATATAAACCAACCAAACAAACAAAAAAGAGAGCAGGCAGTGTTTATCTGTGCTGACCTCGAGTGCCCTGCTGCACAAGGCCCCAGGGAGGAAGGCACAGCGAGCCCTTTGGAGGATCATACCCAGAGCAGCAGCAGCTGCCGACGCAGCGGTGGCTGGTGCAGAGTCAAATGCCTGACTGACTGACGCGTGCCTGTCAGGATGACAAACCCAAGAGGGAGGTTAAATGTCTCCCCCACTACCAGCTTTTCAGAAGATAAAAATATGCCCAGAGGGACTATGACTAGTTTCAGAAATTCTTGGAAGCGAATGCTGAACCAGATAAGGGGCTTAAAAGCAGAGATTTGCTATCTGTGGGTTAATCTGGCAGGTGTGATCGGGCACATCCACTGCTGCTCGGTGCTATTGTTACTGTACACCCGAGATAAGGCTGTGTGACACAGGAACAGCTCTGCTTACAGTCCCACTGCCTTTCATGTAGCCCCTTAAACCAGAAAAATCTCTGACTCCTTTCCGACACTTCTCCTGCCTTCTGGTCTACATTCTCTCCTCATCCTGCAGGAAGGCCCCTTCCTCTGGATTTGCCACTTCTGGCAAACGCTGTGGGAAAAGCCCAAAGAAGTCCTTTTCCCAAGAAAGCCATTAACCCTTTGTGCCCTCCCCCAGTGCTTCCTTTTAATGCTACTCCATTCTGGATGTTTAAAATATTAGATAAACATGAATATTTTTTATTTTCTGGATGAAGCTGTAATTTTCTCCAGTCAAGGACGTGTAAGTGCTAAAAGAATGTTAAACCAGGTTGTATTTTTTACCCTTGCTCTGTAGAAACTGCTGGATTTAAGAGTGAAAAGTTTTTGATTTCTTTCCTGTTTCTTGAAAAATTTTATTAATGAATTACTGTGTGGGAAATCCTGTAGAAGAGAAAAAAGCCATCCATTTGCTGAGCAGCCTGAAAAGTGAAAAGCAAGCATAAGCATATCCTGTACCAGATTTCCTCAGGGAAAAAATCAAATTCAGGGGAGGAAGTTAGATATAAAAATATGAACAGATTTACTAAACATCTCTAAACTGTTTTATCTCTTTGGCAGACAAACAACAAAAACAATTTTGCATTAATGGAGACAGATACGAGCTGGAAATATGAGAGTGAGCTTTTGAGCCTTCTCCCCAAAGGCCAATGGCTATGCAAGCCATGCTATCGGAGTTGGATTAGTCCCAGTTGTCATATGTAGAAACTAAAAGTCACACAAAGTCCCATAAATAGTGCTGAGCAAGGTATAATCTAACACAGATTTAAGATTTAAGAAAGAAAATGTTTAGTGAAGCAATAGTACTTATCTTAAAAGATTATATTTAACTTTGCTATCCAAAATATGGAAAGTGTCCATTCAGGTCAGTGAGTTTTTCAGTTATTTTTGTTGAGGTAAAAACAAGCCCTCAACAAATAGATAAAACAGACAAATTTTGTGTAAAGGTAATCTAGCAATGTTTTAAAGAAAAGAACTTTCAAGAATTAGGTGTTCTCCAAGCTCACTATTGATCAGGGCTTCAGAAAAATTCCAGAGATGGGAGGAATATTTAGAGGGTTTTTTTCCCTCCATCACTTGTCCTAGAGCAGAGCCAGGTGTTATTATTCCCACGGGAATAATAACACCCTCTAGCTCATTTTACTGTCTTTCTCATGGAGTCCCCCAGCCACTTCAGGCACCAGTGTTTTGTTTGCCTTGCAACTCACAAGGTTTCCCTACAGTGTCTTGGGCTTCTCCTTGCCCTTAGGCAATGGGGCCACAAAAATAGGCACAGGAATTCTTCCTTACTCTGCCACCTATTTGAAGACTTTTTGTCCAGCTAACCTTCTGGATTGTGCTTAGTAGTATTAGCAAGTCCAGTTTCCCTAGTCTGTCCTCCCAGGTTGTTTACTTGTGCAGTCCCTAATCATCCGTCATGAGTAGTTCTCAATCTTGTCCAATGGGTTCATATTTTTGTCTTGTTTTTCTCCATCACTAATATCATCAGTGAGTGGACAGACCACTTCAAATGATTTTCAGGCAACATCTCTCTTTATACAATATTGGCATGGGTTTGTTTTTTCTGCACTAGCAAGCCCTTTTTGGCTTAAGCTCAGATTCTGACTAACAATAACACAAATCCTTAGAACAGCGCACATTCTCATAGTACTTCTATGCACTGAGAGCAGTTTAATCTCCCGTCAAAATGAAGGTACAGCACAACTGTAAAAGTTTGAGGAAAAATTATCAAAAGTAGCTTCTCTGTGAAAATCAACTAATCTTATCAGGAAACTTCAGATAGGAAAAGAGTATCTAAGAAGGGCATACAGTTGAGGTCTGTCATATCACATGTACCATAGAAAAGGGGAAAACAGACCTATTTTTCTCTTTTCCAATGTAAGAACTAGTGAAAATCAAATTAAATAACAAGAATCAGCTTCAAAATAACTGGACGTTGTTTGTCATGTACTGTGAAGTAAAGTTCCTAGTATTTCTTGCCACAGTATGTTTTGGATGGCAGAAAAAAATATGCTGGCTCAGAAAGCCAACCAAGCAATTCACAAAGAAAAGCATAAAGAGATCACCCTCTGCTTAGACACTCCTTGAACCTTAATCTGCTTTTTTTTTTTTTTTTTTTTTTTTTTTTTTTTTTATCATTCTTTCCTGGGGATCTATCTTTGACCACTTTTATAGATGAAATGAAGCTAACTGTATTTTTTTGTCTTCAGTGCATGGAAGTACTGCCAAAGTGTTGCTTTTCAGGTATAGTCCCCTAGTCTGATTAGGGAAATATTGTATAAAATAGTCAGAATCATATCTAATGTCATGATACATCACATCTATTGCTTCTCATTTATTTGCCAGACCTGCTGCCCTGCCAGAGAAAATACTGATATTGGCTTGACAGAATTTGCTCCTGAAAAATCCATATGTATTATTATTCATCACTTTGATTCCATTTATATGCTTGTAATAATCTATTCATTTAGCTGTTCCAGTGTTTTTCTTGAAAATGAAATGAAGTAGATATATCTGTGGTTCCCTGATGCCTTTTTTTTCTCTTCTTAGAAAGTAGATGCCATATCTGCCCTCTTCAGACATTTCACCTTTTTCCATATCTTTTAAAACGTAACTGCTAATGACTTGATTCAATGAAGCTGCTCTTTAAAATTATTTATGATGACAGTGTGTCAAGACTTGCCAATTTGAAAAAAATCTTTCTGATTTTAGATACAACTTTCATACCTTCTTTGAGCAATAGCTCAATACTTTTCATCTCAGGTGCCTCGTGGATAATTTTTTTCATTGCCTCTTTTCTATAAACATAGTTATAAATTTGGCCATTAGTGGAACATTATCTATGTCCCTACCTGCTACTCTTGGCACAACATGTTGCACTTTTAAGCTTGTCCTTAGTAATCTGATTCTGTTTCCCCTGCCTGTATACTTTGCTGTGATTAAGATACATCAACACCTCATTTAGCAAAGGTAATTCCTTGCAATGTTTCATACCTTCCTTTCATGGGGGTGTAATTTATGTTGGTTCCCTTTTACAGGAGCCTCCTGCTTTTCAACCCCTTTTCTTCATTACCTGTACTTTCATAAGACCTCACAAGACAGTTTTATGAATTTTTTGTTGACTTTGGACTTTGTATCATCATTCCACTGCACCACAAGTGCTTCTGCATGATCAGTTGCTACAGTGGTTGGTCCTTTCTATTAACAGGAGCTGTGTCAGAATGACGGCAGAAAACCTTCATTTTTTTTTTCTGAGTAACAATCAGAATAACAATTTTTAGTTCAAGGAAATGTGAGTGCTCTCCTTGAGCCAGGACTAACTAACTATGCACAGGGCTGGAAGGGGTAACTGCAGTACAGCTGGGTAGCTCTCACACCTGAGAATCATTCATGAGAGAAAAACTGGAAAAAACAGATTCTCTTTACCTTTGATTTTTCACTTCTCTTTATTTTTACAATTCCTTCTTTGCTCCAGTGTGCATTCCCTCACAACTTTTCTGCTGGGGTTGTACTTTTATGCCCATAATATTGTCACTGTCTCAATTACATCAGCGTATGCCAGGGCAACATACTCAGAGAAGTCCATGACAGCAGCTACAGGATCTCAGATAGTCTTTGGTGAGCTTTTGTTAAATATTTTTTTTCTGTCTATTGGAATTGCTTAAAACTATGTTACATTTCTTCAAAGCTGTCTGCTTCAGAGGATGCACCAGCCTTTTCGGAGCTCTGAGCATTCCATAGCCAGATGTCTCACAGTAAAATGTTTTCTCAGCTGGGTGGGAAATCAGTGAAACTGCAGAAAGCAGTGATGGGAATAAGCAGCCTCAATGATACACTTATATTCTGATTTCACATGGGAGAATGGCACAAAATTCTGAAGTATGAATCCCCATCTTCCTGCTAATTTACCTTAATAAAATCCAGTTCCAGCAGAGCAAATGTAAGTTGACAAACATGGACTACACACAGTGTTACAATATAGAATGTATTCAGATGTTATTACAGCTCATCCTGCTTCCAACCATACATTTGTACTACTTCAGGATAATAATGTCCACTCTATATTTTCAATGACACTTATGAATGTCAAACTGTTGTTTTTTCTACTGCAAGGAATTTATGAAACTGAATTTCATCAGACAGGAGTAATGACAAAGAGATTTAAAGTAACTGTGATTGGTTGTGAAAAGATATTGAAAAAGAAAAAAATCCTTATTCACTTGAGGTGGCTTCTGAGCTTTGTCAGTGTGTATCTGATGCTGAATTCTCTGCCACAAAAGACCATATGAATTAATACCACTTATCAGTACCTTTACAGAAAATTGTGAGCTGGAGACTGGAATTCTCTAAAAAAAAAATAGGTAAATGTTACACAGAAACTTTGATGATGAATTAGCACAGGTTTCTTCTATAACTGATCCCCTGGTCTCTTTTAGAGGAGGTGCCTCCGGGCTGCAGTTTGGGTAGTGGCAAGAGGGGCAAATGAAGCAAGATTTTCTACCAAGAAACACCTTGCAATTCTGGCTTTTTTGTCACTATGTGTCATGTTTCCCTCAGCCTCACGACCTCCAATAACAGTCTGGTGTTAAAGTGCATGGATGGAAGTGGGGCCAGGGTGAGGAAGCTGAACAGACTTAAAAGGACAAAGACTGTTTTTGAGGTAGTGAGACAGTGTGGTCTGTTTCTGTACTGCACTTTACTAACCATTTTGTACTGATCTTAAATGTACCATGAAAGCATCCCACACAGAGAGGAAAACTCAACTTTTTTCCCAAATTTGAAAAGAGAAAAAATATAAATATTAATGGACTTGTAGACTTGACTGAGCTTTTCCCATTCAAAACCCACCACAGTGAAGCTGACTTCATTTGTCTCAGTAAAAACTCAGAAATTAGCCTTGTCATGTGTCTTAATTACATGTTTAGGAGTAGAAATTAACATTTTCAGTTCCTCTGCCCCAAAACAACAAAATAAAAAGCAAAACTAGTCATAGAATCAGTCATAGAATCACAGAAACATTTAGGTTGGAAAGGACCTTTAAGCTCATTGAGTCCAACTGCAAATTTATTTCCGCTATTTTTTCAAAGTTTTACTTCTAATGTTTCAGCTCAATGTTGGAAGCAGAAGCCTTGGCTGTGGAACACAGATAATCTATCACAGAAAGCTGTGATGTTTCATAGGAAATAACTCCGTGCCTTAGCCTTTCTTGCAACAGAGAAGGTTTGTCTGGTATGTGTGATCACTTTTGTCATGGCTACAGCCATTATGAGTAATGCTGCATTTATAGTTATGACCTCTCAGTAGCTGGCTGATATTAAAATTTTGTTAGGGGGAATTAGCTGATTTTACAAGTACTTTTAGTTACTGACCAAAGCCATACACTGCCCTTGAAGAGAAGTCTTTTCCTAAAGATCATCTGAGAAAATATGTGCCCATGACTTCTGCTGACTACAGAGACTGGAAAAAAGCGTTTACCAAAATATTTTTTCCTGTGGATCAACACATTCTCTGCACACTGTTCTGACGGCACCCTAAAGCAAAGGCACATAAAAATAGCACCCTTTTTGATGTCAAGTCTCCAGGCCTAGCTTACTTCACCTGAAGGTCTTTCTGTGACCAAGTCCAGACTCACTTAACTTTTTAATTATTACTGATGTAATAATTAAATAAATAATTACAGTGTACTGTCTGGTACTGAATCCTGGGTACCATCTTTTTCTTTATGCACCTTCTTCTGCTAACTGTGGCAATATTTACATAGCTATTTCTAACTTGACATTTTTTACTAATCTGAATTACAGCTGTATGCTTGTCACTGTATGGAGCCAATTGTGTTCTATTCATTTATGTTCATAGACATCTTGTGTAAGCTACTAATGTCTCCTGTTTTTGTAAGTAACATTACAAAAGTCTCTAGGAGTTCTGAGGATTTGGACATGATGGATCCATTCAACTTTCCCAGTTTGGCTTCCTGGCCTTTTGGCCTCTCAGCACATATTTTTGTTCTTTTCATTAAATGCTTTCCTTGAGGTTGGACACAGAATGTCATTTTGTTCTCTCCTTCCTCTTTGTGTCAGTGCAAATCCCTTTCATTACTTCTTCCTTTGGCACCAGTTTAGGTTGCTCTTGGGCTGGAAAGTCAGTTCCTGTGCATGCTGTAATCTTTTCCAAAGCCCTTGCCATTTTTCTCCTTCTACCTCCTGTCCTTGGGACACCAGTTCCTGAGCAAGGCTCCTGGGAGTGCTGGCTGCTGGTTCACAGACAGCTGGCAGCAAACTTCAATCAGGCTTGCTTCATCATTTCCAGCTCCAAATTACCTTAGAAGAATTTAGGCTCCATTACCTTGTTCCTAATATTTCTTTCCTTCACACTCATCGGTGCCATTGCCAAAGGGATGTTGTGTATCCCCTTTGGAAGAGATAGTGAGCAGCGCTTTTCCAGTTGGAAATTAAATGGCAGGGAGGTGGGAGCAACTGAGTGGATGGGGAAGGAGCGAGGAGGAGATGGAGGAGAGGTGGGCCACTTCCTGATAGAGATGGGAAAATGCACTTTTGGTCTTTCTTCTTCTGTTAAGAGGTCTTCTTGGGATACCTGTCTTGTCCTGGAGTAGTTATGATAGGAGAAAGAAACAAATGAGATGTGAACCTTCAATCCAAGTAAAGATGAGGGGCCAGTCCCTCAGTGTGGGAGCCTGGGATGCAGCCATGTGACTGGGAAGGCACAACTACTTCAACTGCCCTGCACAGCTGAGCCTGGACTGAAGCCAGGAGCAGCCAGGCTGGGTAAACCTCTGTGGAGTGGGCCGTGCTTGTCCTTGTGTCTTCCAAGCTCTAGCACTAGGTATTTCATCCCTGTTTTAAGTTTTTGTAGTGTAAAATAGGGAATATAAGGAAATGGTTTTAACAGAAAGTTGAAACAGAAAAGGTGGATGAAACTTCTCTTTTAGCTTATGCTTATTTTCTGTAACAAAATTGCTTCTTTCCAAGTTAACATGACTTAATTTAAATAAGATATATGTATAGGTAAGGTGTTTAATAGGTATTAATTCAAAATACATACTTTAACCGCCTCTTATTTTTCATGTTTTGAAATGGATAAACTTTGTCCTTATTTTCATCAGCTCTTGACAGAGGCCCAGCCCAAACACAGTTGAACTGAAGTAGCAAGCTGAGGAAAATGACAGTGGCTAAGCTCGGATACAAGCCATGGCCACTCATTTCCTATACTGGTGCTATAGTTCTTTCCTTCCTGCAGGCCAAAGTTTTGCTGCTGTTGCTTTTTACGTATGTGGATATCTATTGCATGTAAATATTTTTACCTTTTCCCAGTGAATTTGGAAAATACGTTTTGTATCTGTGATCTATTTTTCAGGCCAGCATAGATTGCTGCAGAGATTGGCAGCAAAGCGGTAACTACATTAGCAAAGTTAACAATCTATACAAGTGTAGATGTACAGTGCCCAGCCTTTTCCCTTTTCCTGAGGGAAAAGAGGCTGTCCTTCATCCACCCAGATCAGGAAGGGATCTCTGCTGGACAAGGGGAAGGATTTCTTCTTTGTGGGCCATGGAGGAGCAGCTGATCTATTTCTGCCTCATTTGTCAGCTCTTCCTCTCTCCAAACTTATGCCCAGGGTGCTTTCTCTGCAGGGAAGGAAAAAGCTTTTGAGCACATCTTCCAGCTGACTAGCACAGAAAGCTTTCTGTAGGGCCTCTGGCTGGGAGAGCAGTCAACAGGGTTTGATGGGAAAGAATATTGCACATGGAGAAAGAGCTATGAAGTTCTTTTCTTGTAATGTTGTGTTGTCTTGGTGTCTTGTTGCTCAGCCTTACAAACATCCACTGTTGGTTTCTGCAGGTTTGTGAGATCAGAAATGATGAGTATTTCCAATCTCTTCCAGTCCTCCCCATCAAAAAGCCTGTTTAAAAACGAAGCAAGCAGGAAAACAAAAGTTGCCTCATCAAAGGAGAATTTTTGAACAATAAGTCACATTCCAGTTCTTGAGCAGATGGTGGTGATGTGTTCAGTGAGTGTATGTGCTCTAGCTCATGGCAGGGAGAAGTCAGCAGGAACAGGAGCTGGATGCCAATGTCCCTGTCACCCTGTGGGGTGGTGGCTGGGAATAGAAGGGGTGCATTTCTTGCCCCTTTCTGCCACCGTGTGCAGACATGGTAGAGGTTGGAGGTTGCTTCAGAGCTCTCCTCACCATTCTGTACTCCATCATGTGTATCCCCATCCCAGAGCAAAAGGATCTGCCTGGCCACCCCTGTAACCCCTCTCCTCCTCCAGGCCACAGCAGTGGCAGGAGATTCCCCACTTGAGAAAGGGGGATCCTTTGCATGGTTGGTCAGACAGCTCCTGTTGCCAAATCTCCTAAGGAAATGCAGGGTGGCAGGGCTGAAGTTTCCTGTGTGCTGGCATGCCTTTAGATAGCTCTGGATAAATAATGTGATGCTAATGTTAGAAAATTTATTTAAGAAACCAAACAGAAAAGGATGAATTTAATTTTTTTCGTTGTATTTAGTTACTTTAAGATGCTTTTTACAGGAGATGGTGACCAAATAGACTCCATTCAGAGCAAGCCTAGTTTTTTCATTTGTTTTTCATGGACCTCTAACGTAACTGTTCTGAAGGGCATAAAAACAGCACTTTGAAAACCACTGATGTCAAACCATGCCTATTAGACAATAAAATGGCCAAGTTGGTTTTCACCCTACGCTTAACCAGTGAAATCTCTATGGAGCAAACAGAAAAATGTTGTTAGTCATTCTTGAAGAAGGGAATGCTTCCACAGAAGAATGGGGTAGTAGAGCATAATATTTCATTTTAAGAAGCCAGTGAATAGTGGTGACTATACCTCTGGTTTTATCTCAGCTGGCTCCTATTTTACTTGAGTGTCACTGTGCAAAGCCTTCTTGTGCCATTGAAGAGTCAAGACTTACTCTTAGAAGCTGAGTAGTATGTCCTGAGAATGTGCTCTGAAGCACTTAACTCTTCTGCATTAGCCAGCAGTTTCTGTATCTCCTTCAAAGCTGCACACTGACTTATATCTGCTCTTACCTGGGCACCAGAAGAAAAGGTTGTCATGAAGCTTAGTATTCACTGAAGGTAATTTTGTGCATGTCCATATAAGATTGCTAGGAAATACTGATATTTTATTACAGACCTATATATTCCATTTACAGTCCCAATAGCTGGACTATATTATGATGTCATTAGTTGGGCAAAATTCGGCTTACTCTATCTCCCCTTTGAAAAGTCTCTTTGATGTTAAATTATATCTTAATGGGACCCTTACAAGACCTTTAAAAAAATTTCAGCCAATGCCTCTTCACTGTTGTGTGTTTTAATAAACCAGCTTTTCGGAAGCCAACAAACAATGGTAGGGTAGGTAATTAATTCCTCTAACAAAGCTAAATGGAGAAATGTCTCATCATGCAGATTTCCATGTTTTAATTCTTTGATCATCCAGCTGGTCTGAGCTGTATCTTTCAATGCAGTGCTGTATTTGTCTTTGGTTCTTATGCTGACCTGCAAGAAAAGTGATACTGATTTAATTCTGTTGCTTTGACACCCAGCTCAAATATTCAGCTGATGCTCGCTGCTGTGTCTATCCCTCTTTATCTGAAAGTGCTTATGTACTTTAACTGAAAGAGAAACATTTCAAGAGTACTCTCCAAATGCAGCATCAGTGACCTACTTGTTTCAGCAACATGAACAGGGAAATCTAGCATCACTGTACAGTAAAACACACAGAGCTCTAGTTGCAATGAGAGAGCTATGAAGAGGTATTTTATTTCTGTAGCTGTTCCAATTGTAAATCTTATAATTTCCTCATCTGATTGCTGGAAAATGCTTAGGGATGTGGTTTGTGTGCCCTAATCTATCACTACATCACCTCAGGCTCTCATATTGCAGCAAAGCTAATTATCATGTTTCCAGCAACACAGCATGATCTCATATTTGTTTATTGGTGGAAATATAAATATGGCTTTTCAAACAAAAGCCTTACATATATATTATGTCATGAAAAGCCAGGGATTTGGGGGAAGGGGTAAGAAAGAAAATGAGAAGTATTTCCTCTTTACAAGGTTTAGAGTTCCTTCGGTTTTGTTAGATAAGTTCAGATAATTTTATCCTCTGCTTTTTGTGATATTTTACACCTAGTGAGAATGTGGCACTGCATGTGCAAAGCCAAAGTGAATCTTCTGCTGTAAGAAAATTACTGCAAAGGGACCTTTTTATGCTTTGTAGCTCTATGTGTTATGTGAG
This sequence comes from Machaerirhynchus nigripectus, assembly GCA_013397975.1. Lineage (NCBI taxonomy): Eukaryota > Metazoa > Chordata > Aves > Passeriformes > Dicruridae > Machaerirhynchus > Machaerirhynchus nigripectus. Next base: position 394,150 of record VZRQ01009621.1, read on the forward strand.
TCTGACCAAATTAAATTTATATAGGGCAAGTGGTGCTGCCCTGACTAAACTGCCTTGATTTTTCTACTGCAAACACTCATGTTCATCTGCAGGCACACTAGTGATCTCTCAATTCATGGCATCCAGAAATCTCCATTTAATAGTCTCATTTTTATTTGTTTAATTTGTTAGCAGGAAGAGATACAATCAAGGTAGCAGCTTGGTTGTTTTTTCTAGTGTGTTCCTGAGCAGGCAGAGCCTTGCAAATGCAGCTCGTCACGTACCTCCCCTGGCAGCTCCACCATTCACATGAAATTTGTGTTTCATATATCCCACTAGAATTATATCAAACATGCTGTTCTCTGGGAGATAACACACTTATTAAAAAGCATACCAGATTATAAATATCTACTGGCACACAGAGGCTTCTTAGACAATGACAGAACAATAATACCTCAGTCCCTGCAGCTCCCCCTGCATACAAAACTGGACTTCTGTCAGCTCTTTGCAAGAAAGTCTTTTTAATGGTAAATCACAGATGATGGGATTGAAAGGATCAAGGTACTACTCGGATCCAGCCCCTTGCATTGAGCAGGGGAGGACCCTGTGGTGTTTGATTCATTGTGCATCTGACCTCTCCTTAAGGCTACTGTGAGCCTGTGTCATAACTCTCTCATTAGTCAAAATATTCCACCAATTTTACTGAAAAAGTTTTCCTAGGATGTCAGTGAGATATATACCTATTTTTTATTACTAGACTGCAGACTGTTACATTTGTGGAATCCAGCATGAGAAATTATTTTTCTCCCTGTACTAATTTTCCCACCTCAGATAATTTGATGAGATCAGAACAGGCTGAATGACAGATGCTCAAGGGAGGTGAGACTGGAAAGGTCACAAATGAACTGGGTTCAGCAGCACTGATCCCTGTGAGAGCTCCCCATTTGATCCACTGAAGTGCAGTGGTGAAATTTATGAGTTTCTTTGCCATTCCTCTCTCCCATTTCTACATCAGTTTTCCAGGTGAGGAACACAGAGCATTCCCCATGACCAAATAAGCACCACCACCCCTGCTGTGCTGCTGTCCGACAACCAACCACTCAAGCTACTCAGTGAACAGGTATCTCCCTAGGGAATGGTTCCATGTGCCTCAGATAGAAATAATCTGTGGATGATTCATGAACCGGGAAGTATCTCAAATCAGTGGCTTTTCAGTCTTCCCAGTGTGGGTATCACCCTTACTTTTATTAATATTTTGAAGCTTTGCAATTCCAGCCTATTCTGTTACCAATTTATATTTCCTAAAGTAAAACTCACTGATGCTTTTAGTATTTCAGTAATATTCAGTCTATCTACAACCTGGAGTGATTAATCTACCCAGTAGAAACACATACTACAATACTTATATAAAATCTGTGCACCCTTTATAATCCTCATTCCCTCCAGTACTGCCTTCCAACCACTCTTAACATTTCTAAGAAATGTGTGACATCTTTAAGTTTGGAAAGCAGGTTCAGGAATAGGACTTCAGAAGACAAAATGAAGAGAGTGTATTATCTTGTAGCAGTACCAGTACCAGCATCTACAAAAGTTGGGATCGAATGTTTTCAGAAGAGTAATTTCTCTTTCTGTGCTGCTTATTTTCACAGAAGATTTTCAGGAGAGGAAGGAAGAGAAATGTTTTAGATAAAATCTTAGCTCTCTATGCTACATGAAAATAAGAACATGAATATAAGCTGTGTTTGAAAAATGACACTGGCATTTAAATGTTTTTTGTAAATGGATTGGAGCAACTATTCAGTTGTGAGGTACACTTACTCTGCCTCATCATTTAGAGTATTGAAATTTTTGTGCCATGGAAACCCACAAAAAAATTAAGGAGGGCTCTAATCTTTGGCATTAGTTTATCAGTTTGGTCATACTTTGTTGAAAATATCTGATTTTGAACATTTAGCCTTGCTGCTTACCATATGATTTAAGCCCCAACTTTCCAGCCATGGACTGTATATAAGAGAGACTTTATCCAATTTGCTAATGTGTTTACAGGCTCTGTTAAATCAGGATCTGTGAATCAGGCTGTGAATTCCTATTTTCCATCAACGGCAAGATTCATGGGGATAGAATCATAGGAAAAACCTCGCAGCATCATGTAGACTGATACATTCAGATCTATTGATGGAAAATACAAATCTCTGACAGATAATAACTGATATTTCATTTGCCATTGTTCTTTTTTTCCTTGATAACAAGAGATATGAATAATATTGGGCTTTGTTTTTCATCACTGACCTTGATTAATCAGCATAGGGAAGGTAATTGAAACATAATATGAGGTCACATAATTAAACTATTTCTGAGTAGAATTCAAAGCATTAAAGGAAAAAAAAATGTGTCAAAAGAAGCATCAGTATTTCTTTTTAATTCTACAAATACATATATAAAATTATATGTTTCCAGTCCATCTTAGTCATCAACACAACGCTAAGAAAAGTAATCAGTCTGTACTCTCTGAACCATAAAAAAATTTATATCTAGGGAAACTAGAAGTCTGACACATTTGGCAATTAATACGGAGAGATATTAATTCAAAATTCATTCCATCTTTCTCCCACTACCACTATGAAAAGGTAATTTATGTAGGTTTGGACAATACACTCCAAACATAACACGAACTTGAGAAATACTACTAGCATCCAGACTCAGTAAACTCTGTTCTTATTGCTTGCAAATTTATTATCCTTTTTTTAATGGGGCTTTGTTTCTTCTTGACTGAGCTGCTCTCTGTATTTCACAAAGTGATGTCAGACAAAGTAAACATGCAGAAGTATCACCATCCTACTCACAGTGGTGCAGGTCCAGGGCAATCTGAATTTTCTTTCAGCTGAGATACTCATGAGTTCCCTCTTCTCTTGTGCAAGCCTCTTCTGCACGGTATTGCAGTTTGACATGCATAGATGGCTGAGAGAGAGCTGCTGCATGTACATGGAGTAATTTCTACTTGCATGTTGCTAGCACCCACAGAAATCCCCTGCAACCCCTCTGAACTCTCTCATCTTGCTGCTTAACCTACGTCTTCACAAATATCCACTACAAGTACCTGATTCTACCTATTGTCACTACTATTAAGACAACTGAGAACTACTGTCTTAAAAACAGAACTAAGGCACATTTGAGAAGACAAGATGGCTTCATTCAATAACTGTGGATGCTGAAAAACTCTTAGCCGAGAAGTTTTCCAGCTTTCTGCAACATTCTGTGAGAACTCTGTCTTTCTCATGCAAGCTATGAAAAACAGGGAGACGGATTTGTAAATGAGTTCTCTATCTAACACCCGCTGGCTTGTTTTCCAAGTTTTGTTATGGTTCTTTGGAAAAATATTTTGAAATGAGTGTCGTAGAGTCTTAGCCAATCATGCTGAGGGGTGGCTGGTCAAAGGACCAATGGCCTCCTGCCATCTTTGTGAACCACCTTATAAAAGGCCAGATTAATTAATAAATTATTTGGCTTTTCTCCCCGGACTTGGACTTTGTGTCGTGCTTTTTCTCTCCATCCCTGACTCAACAGCGACAAATAACAACCTATATTCTGTAACTATCTATATTCTACAATGCCAACAATGGCATAATTCTCCCCCAGCTGTGTAGTCATATGTGCTTTCACCAGAAAGTTCAGAGAAAGCTGTTGAGGAGCTAAGAGCCACAGCTTCTACTAAGATGGGGTGAAAAATGAGGTAAAAACGACTGTGGGTTCTGGGATGGGCTTGGTAGAAAACCTGGGAGCTGCTGAACTCTGGAGAAAGGCCCAAGATGAACTTGTGTAAGTTTTCCAAAAATTCCACTGTAGTTCAAGGTGAGAAATTACTTTTAAACTGTGCAGTGTATAGGCTCTTTTTCAGAGCAGGTGCGAATGACACCTGTTCACAACCAAATCAAGATATATTCCTTATAGGAAAAAAGTAAGTATTCCTTAGACTCAGCATGCTGCAGGCTATGTAAAAGCCCTTTATTATTCCTTCAGCATGGATATCCAGACAGGGAACATATATTTTGCTGGATTTCATGGATATAAATATAGTGTGTATTTAGACTTACTACAAAAAGTAACTCATGTATCATTACTAAATTACAATTATAGGATGCCCATACATGCATCTTTAGTTGCTTAGGAAAGCAGTCTAAATGCTTCTGGAACTCTATCTCTTCCAAGGGCACTTTTTCACTCTGGTCCTGTAGTGAGAACAAAAGCAAAATTTCATCTGTCATATTTAAACATTACCAAAATACTGTGAGGGCCATAAGCACGAATTTGTAAAGTGAGTCATTTAGCTGCAAATCTACTATGTAAAATAACCTTTGATCTTTCTGAAGGCATGAGACTGCTGCAGTTGTGTGAGAGAATCTGTTTTGTGTATTTTTGAAAGCATTTCAAATTGATGGCTGAGGCAGCTTGAAGACAAAGAAGAATCTACAGCTAAACTATGTACTAAGAAAAGTGTCACAAGGAACAGTAGCATAGAAACATTTTCTATATATCTGGATACACACACACTCTTGCACCAAAGAAGAAACAACAGTAAATACATATATGATCGCCTCAATCAAAATGTACAAAGGACAAGGAAATTTAGAGAACAAGGTCAAAAGTTGAATCTGCAAAGTTATTTAGGTCTCTAATCTTGGACCTCCAACATGTTCTTGTAGGCTTTAGATAGTTAAACAACTTGTGGATCTGAATTTGGGTTTTGCTCAGTCTCTGTGAAATAATGTTGAGATAATAGTTTCATACATACCCTTGGTGTGAGGAGTGACTGCATCGCTGTTAATTCATTTATGATTGTAACCTGTCTTCTGAAAGCTTAATTCTCTCAGTATTTCCCAAAATGCACTGGAGCAAGTGTTCTTTGTCCATGGAATATTGGTGGCTACTTGTTTTTGTTTTATTTTAGCCTATGGATTTAGAGACCAAAACTGTGCCTTTTTAACACCTATGGAACTGTGACTGTGTAATGCCTGTCAGTCAGAGCCAGAAACAGAGCCAGAGCCGTGTGTGATGGTCTACAGGCTGGCACAGCCCTATTCCCACCAGGAAAGCATCTCTCCAGTCTGCTGTGTTTCTCCCTCTGTCATCTCCAGTGCAGTTGCAGCTCAGATGTGCCTGTTCAATCACAGATGGAAACAAAGGTGAAAAGGAGGGTGAAGAGTCAAAAGAAATTTAAAAAAATGTTAATCTGACACAGAAGGATTGTGCTGCTAAGATTAAGAGACAACATAATCTGAATAACAGAACCTGAGCAGCATCCCTGCCTGAAGGGGAATTTGCTCCATCTCCTTCTCAGACACGTATAATGCATGTCTGGTGATATTTGAATTTGAATTTGTCATTTCCTCTCCCTTGTACTTCACTGACAGAGCAAGCAATAATTATGAATATTGTGCCATGTAACTAACCATGTCAAGTCTTTAATAGCTTAGCATCTGTTAGATGCACCAACATCATGTAGGATGTTCTCTGGGATGTCATGATGAATTTAAAATTTGTGTGCCAATGGCTCAGGCAACCCTGAAAAGTTTGATTATGCCCTAATATAATGATTTGCGATCTCTATATTACTATATTACCTATACCAGTTAGTAATATTAATAGGTCATACACAATTTCAGGCTGCCATTTCTGTGGCAATTTCTTCCTGATGAAAATGCAACATGTGCTACCTCCTACCTGAGTCTCAAACAGGAAGACCTGCTTCAGTAGATGGGTGTGTAGGTACCATCCACGGAATAACCATGATTATTTCTGTGAAGCAGATTTAGTAAGAGCAGATAAGTTTACTTAGAAACTGTTCTTTTGACTACACAATGCTTAACTTTTTGAAAAGCTGCTCCAATATTTGTGCAAGTACCAGAAGCAGCTTACAAAATCAACGGCTGTGTTTTCAAATCTTGTGTTCAAACTGACAAGTTTGTGAAACATATTGTCCAGAAGCCAAATAGATTTTCTCTGTGAGCAGATAACCTCTTGAAGCCTTTCTCTAGTATTTTTTAAATCCTGTGCTCTCATAAACGGTTCTGTGTTATGCAAAGGGAGCCTGAGCCTTTGCTATCCCATAATAAGATGTCCACACAGGATGGTGCTGGGTTTGCTACAGCAGGTAAATAGAGGGTTGAATCTGCAATTTTGAATGATAGGAGGATTTAGATGCTTGAATGCCTTGGGAAGTCTGTGCTGAATCCTTCGAGTTAAACTATAGATGTTACTGTCACAAGGCTGTCACATATAAACACAGGATCTTACTCCAAATGTCAACTCTTGATGTTGATTTTTCAAGACTTCACTCATTGATTATATTTATTCTCCACTAGCCCTGCATCTGCTCAGTCACAGCAATGAATCCAGTGCAGCCTGGAAAAGGGCTGAATAAGGAGAAGGAGTGTTTTGTAGTTGTCACTAGTTATCTTCACAGGAGACGAAATAGAGTTTTCATTCCCCTTTTCAGGTTATGTGGACTTACCAGTTGCCATGATAGTTAATAACACTTATCAGTGAGCTTTTAGCATCAGGTTTTTTTGCTGTCATGTTACACAGGCATGCTTTTTTTGGTGGTTTGATGGGTCAGAAGCAGCATGTCCTCACTTTGCTTACGCCTGCAACATTTGGCAGCTGGCTCACACAGCAGTGCTTTCAACCTGCCATCATACACTGCTTCCCTGTCCTCTCTTTGGCCTCCCTGCTCTCTTGAAGCAACATTAATCTGGTTCTCCTGACATTAATTTGTATTTAGTTTTGCATAACTTGCATAACTGTTAAAAATTAAACCAAATGCTCAAGCACAGTGGGACGACTGAACCCGGAAATTGTTTCCTACGAGGGGCCAAAATTCTTCTGTTCCTTTCTTCACAATTTCATTATTTTCATGTCTGTGTTCCTTGTGAAGAATGTATATATAGAGATGAAGGATTACAAATATGGCAGCGCTTGGCCTCAAATCCTGATTTGTGGTGTTTTTTTCTAAGGAAACATTGTCTTTCAATGGACAAATCTATACGTTACAAAAAAAGCAAAATGTACTCATACCAAATCTAACATGAGCCATGTGTGCAACCATTCAGTGCAAGACAAGGCAATGAGATGTTATCTCAATCCAAAATATAAAGTCATTGTTTCTGTCTACCACTATGACTTGACTGACAAACCCTGGTTTTCCACGGAGAAAGCTAATTTGGTGTAGAACCACATAGGTGTGGCTACAATACTTCGGGAACCAATCACAACTGTTGGGATGTTTTGAAGGGCTGGAATTGGGAGCTTTTATTTCCATCCATTTTAGAGGGTTTTACAGCGCATAAATAAATGAACAATTCCAAAGGGAGCCAGAAGGGAGATTGACAGATAAATGCCGTGATAATTTTTAGGCAGTCGTGTGATACAGTGCCATACCTCAACCAGGCACATGTCACCAAGGTCAGCTAGAGGAAATCAATAAAACCTTACTGATGGAAGCTGTATGGCTCTGTAGTTCTAGCAGGTTTGTCATTATTTTTAGTTTACTGCTTTGTAGATGATTTTTCTTTTCATGCGGAGCAGGGGCTGGGGGGGAAGTTAAGCAGGAGAAAGAAAGTTTATCTCCCTCTCTCATCTCTTAGGAGTTAGAGGTTTGATCTGAGGCAATGACTTCTTCTACTATAGTCAGATTAGCAACCTCTGAAGAGCTTTTGATGACACCTATTGCAGGCCTCCACTTAAGGGTGAGGTGAGGCTTCCTTTGGTGGTGCCTGCTCTCCACTGGTTATAAAAGAAACCTGGGAAAGTAACTTCAGTCTGAATGACTCCCTTTAGAACAACACACATTAGGCAGGAGCAAGAGAACTCAGGGTGTTCTCCAGCCCTGGCTGTTGCCCTGAGTTTTTCAGTCTTTTTATGTTTTCATTCCTGTAGTAGAATTTCTCAGGCACTTTCCTGTAAACATAAGGCATATTTACCTACCCGTCTCTATTATTATCATTCCTTTTGTTAGGCAGAGAATTATGATAGACTTTTGGTTTGACCAGTGTCATGGAGAGGTGGTAACCCCATCCTCCAATCCATGGTTGTCTCTAAAAAGATATATAACTGACTAAATAAAGAGCCGGGCGTTCTTCTCTCTTCTTCCTTCTTCCTTGCCCCTACCTTGGCCCTTCTTGCTCTCTCTTTTGGCCCTGGCTCCTATCCTGACAGAACGGTGTCTGCGTGGTTCTTTTGTGTCTGACTACGACACCTGGCTGCACAGGCACAGAGCTCCAGCTGCTTCTGCTGGAAGCTCTGGGCTATGGACCCACATTCAACCCCCTTTCTCAGGGGACTGGCTTTGGACACAGCCCCCTGGCTTTCTGATTATAATACAGGTGCAGCAGTGGGTTCACAGGCACACATCACCCCCCTTCCCGCAGATAAAGCTCCAGAAATTGTTTGTGTTAATGGGGTTTTAAATTGCATCAGGAGGAACAAAAGGTGTCTGAGAACTGGAGACAGAGAGATGAAAGAATAATGCAAATATGGTACTGTAATGATTGAATTTTACCTCTTCTCTCAGTGACCTTAACTCTTCGGATGAAACAACAAAGAATGGGAGCAATCCTATATATTATACTTCAGTCTGCATGGGCTTTGTGAAGCTCTCACTTTGACCCATGGCCTGTGTAGTGGGTTGTTCGCATTTCTTACCTTCTGTGAGATAAGAATTAGGAGGAATGCAAAGCAGGCTCCAAACTTAAAGAATATGAAGAAGTTTATTAACTAAACTAAAAAAAAGGATTAATAAGAGTCAAAATACATCTTCAGAACACTTCTCTTCCCCCCAACCTCCCCCCTCTTCCCAATTACAACATAAAGGCACAAACTTGAGATTATTTCAGTCAGTTTACCACCTACATAATAGTCTTTCACTTAGTCTTTCACTTAGCAGTTCACTTAGGGAGAGGAGTCTCTTTTGCCCATGCTATGGGGCCTCTCCAGAAGAAGGAGTCTTCTGGTGGCTTCTACATCACAGCACAAGCAGCCACCTGGGGTGGTTTTCTGCTGGCATGTAAAAAGTCCCTTCCCTCGACTTACAGCTTTCCCCACAGCTGTTTTCAAGGGTTCAGTCTTAGCTAATGGGGTACTATTTTAAGGAGGAGCAGTTCAAGAGCAAAGTTTCTCGTCATCTGTCTCTAGAGGCGTCTTCATCTCAGGAACAGAGGTCTTCTTTTCCCCTGGGAACAAGGGATCTTCACTTCATTGCTATCCCTCTGTGTTCAAGCTTCTCAAGTGGATCAGAGCTACGCAACCATTCTCTCTGATCAGGCTATTCAGTGAATCCCAGCTACTTCAACATTTACTTATTCCAGCACAGGCATCTTTGCTCATGGCTTTAATTTGAACAGCTCCACCCCCCATGCTTATCATGAAATTACAAGGGGTTTTCTGATGTATCATAGTCCATCACCATAGCTTCACAAAAGAATTTCAGCTTCTAGGTTTAAAGCATCTCCTCTATCTCCTCCCTCTGGGCTTCAGCTCTTTCCTCTTCACTGACTTTGGTGTCACTATCATGGTATCTATTCATGTGCCTTTGCCTTTCCCTTTCCTCTGACCTGGGAGAGGATGCATGTGGCAGATCTCATCTCTTCTGGGGAATTTACAGTTCAGAAGGGGTTAATCTTACCCGGAGCCTTGGCTTGCAGCCAGAACTTATCTCTCTGGTGGTCACATGCTCTCTACTGGGCAGCAGCCAGGAGCCGGTTTCGGCCGAAGCTGTAAAAAGTCCATCTCTGACTGCCCTGGAGAAGGCAGGGGGGGCATCCCGGCCCTCACAGAGCCCTGGGCCTGGCCCCAGCCCCTGCCGGGGCCGAGTGGTCAGGCCCGGTCAGGCCCGGCCAGGCCCAGCCAGGCCCAGCCCGGCCATGCGGCCAGGGCCCTGTTACCAGCACAAAAGCTGGAAGGAAGAGAGATTTCCCGGGCTCCCACCTGTTTAAATATGTGAATTTCGAGAAGCGTTATTGGTCTAAACAACTGTCCAGCAACTCAGGTTCAAACCATCACAGCCCTAAAGGTGGTTTTGATTTACATTGTGGAGATCTGTAGAGAATGCCTTTCTCATTTTGATCATGATGGTTCAATCAGATTTAGCTGCTACACAGTGGATGCTTGTAGTGTTTGTATTTCCCTGCACTGGCACACCTAAGTTAAAGAAAAGTAATTCCACATGGTGCAAGGGTATTTCTAAAGGCAGACTGTCATCGAGAGAAAAGTATTTCTGCAATTTCCACAAACTAAGGTGTTTGTGCTAGAGACATCTGGAAATGTGTCTTACTGTACATCTGATTCCTAGGATCAGAAAGAGATATGGCTTACTGATTAATGGGAAAATGAGACACTAATTCAATCTTTAAAGAATAGATGTTCAGAGATTTTCAGATTGCATTACTATAATCATCTGTTTCCTTTTGTATCCTACAATAAAAATCTTGCCAGATACTTTAGTGTGATGTATTTTGTCTGGGATGTTATCTCATCTGATGTCTTGAAGCTGAAGTCATTTATTTAGACACTGGGAATCAGCATCAAGCTAATCTCATTTCCTTAATCCACTGCCCACCGATGCAGCCAAGTTATATGGATCTAAAAGCTCTGCAGGTATATGTAGGACACATTAGTGATGCTGAACAAATTGATGTGAACTGCAATTCTACATGTCAAATAGCACTCAACAAATAAGAATTTGCAATAAATATGTCAATTCCCATAATTCTCTAATTTTAAAGAGTCATTCAAACATGTATCCCAGGACAGCACTTTCATGTTTGATCAAGTACACTTGTTTGTGCTTGGAGCGTGATTTTTCATATTTTCCAGAAGAGTTTTTCCTTTCCTTCTCAAACAGAAATGACAGGGATATAGATAAGGTAGAAAAACATAATTAAGGACTGTGGTAAAAGCCATATGATATTTAGTAAGTGTCTCTGTTTTTTCTGTCTATCCAAGATTCTATTTTCCATAACTTATCTGATAAAATATTTCTGTTGCTTTCTGCAGAAAAGTATTATAAAACCAAATTTCTGAAAAAGCCTGCTTTAAGGCTTTCCAGGCAGTTAGCCTTGTCCCCAAGTGTTACGCGGACAAACAAAATGTGACAACTTTGCTTAAATTAAATTCTTCACTGTGATATAAAAACATGGATAAATCAAAACAGAAGTGATGGGGATCATTATTATGCTGGCTGTAGTAAGAAAAAAAAGAAAAGGCCCTATGTGAAAGTGAAGGGAATTTGTTCCACAGTGACAGGATGAAAAGCAGGTTTGAAAGCTGAGCCTGTGATAACGGAGAGCTTCCCTGAGCTTTTTTGCAGTTATCCAAGGACATGCAGAATAGTGACTGCTGAGTGTCTGAGAATTGTGTATGACTGCAGTTGTCATGGGCCTCACTCTTTCTTTCTTTTTATGTTGTCATTCTTATAGCCAGCAGGAGAATTGCACTACATGTGTAGCTACAGTGAAAGTCAACTTCTGCCCAAACTCTGTCACTCTGGTTTGACTGGTGGATAGAAAGGGCTGTTAGCTGCATGGAATTTGCCTGGGAGGAAGGAGAATGAGATAGTTCCAGGCACAACTTTTATAAAGGTTTGGCAAGCCTGACCCAAACCCAAATTTGTGAAATTGTGGTAAAGTGGTTCACGTTATGAAAAAAAAAAAAAAAAAAAAAAAAATCACAGTTTTGACTCAAACAGCATAGTGAAAAAACCAGTCCATCTAAGACTATGGTTATACTGATTTTTATGGAAAAAGTTAGCCCATGAACAAAGCATGTCTCTGTTAAGTCAAATGAAATTTAAATTCATATTAATTTTTTAGAGGACTGACTAGCTTCATTCTGTTTTCCAGTTTTGGCTAGGATTTCTGGGAGGTCTCTTGAAGACACTTATACAATGCTGGAGTCAGGGTGTCTGGGTGACATGGAGAATGGGGAATAACTTGCTTTGCTGAGTTAGATATGTCCTGCTTATTTTGTGTGTCTCTGGTCACTTCTGAGGATTTCTCTTGCCATATTTGTCCAGACTGTCCTTGAGCCCCTGTAAACTTTGAACACCTTTTGACAGAGTGATTCTTTTCTCTCCTGTTTCTTGGTTACTCTTTTCACTGATCCTACTAACATGGTACAATGTTCCCTAGTTCTTGAATTGGTTATTCCTGCTTTATTTTTGGTGTCATATGTCCAAACCAGTGGATTACATTCCAGAGAGCTCCATACTGGCAGCAAGCCTTGCTTCAGTGAGCTCATGGTTATCCCCACCCTGGGCGTATGTGGGGTGGACGAAGAGGGCAGGGAGAGGGTGGGAATATTCAAGACCTTTACACTGATGTGGAGTGTGTGTCCTTGGTCACACACGGATACTGCCCTCTTCTCTCCCTCGGCAGCGCTCAGCCCTACAAACGACTCTGCAGGCATCACATCTGGAAGATCAACAGTCTGTTCACCATCTCTGCTTTTGGTGACGATGCAACAAAAATTTAGGGGTGTGACTTCAGTTCAGAAAACAATGCCTAAGGTGACTGCCAAGTTGACAAAAAGTAACATAAATCAATTTTCAAGCTTGTTTTCATTTCCCTTTTCTATGATAAATGATTTGTTTTTAACTTGCCAATCTTTCTTATATATTTGCCTGTTGATCTTTCCTGTTGCTTTAGCTTTTGACTCCTTTTGCCTTGGTCATTCTCCTCAGGTGGAACCAATCATTCCATAAAGAACATTGTCTTCCCCACTTTTCTACAGTATTTCCTTTTATTTCTTCATTTCCAATAAGGAATTATGATTAACCATTCAAGTAGTGATTATACGATATGGAACTCCACTTATAAATCAGATCCAAGAGCGCTTTTATTGCTGCAGACGTTGACATTGAAGGATGGGACCCAGAATGGTAACAGCGTAATAGTATCCTTTGTATCGTGTGCTGCCATTTAAAGGATCTGCTCTGCTAGTAACTTTTGTGTCACTCACTCAGTGCTACTAAAACGTAAAGCTCCTGTAGGAAAAATAACTGCAATGGTCAGAGCCTGCACGAGGTGGCAGTACTGGTATCACATTGCTTTTCTTTTTTGGGGGCTTGCTGGTTTCCAGAAAATCTCCCTGTAAATGAATTGATTCATGTCAGAAGTGGGCAAGCTTGCAAACAAGTCCATCTGGTAAGCAGCTTACTACATTTCTATATAAATAAAGAAGATCATCCAACTCTTTCAGGGTCACTCCGCCCCTCAGATCATGAGAAAGTCTGTTTTCAATGCAGAAAAATTCAGATACAACGCTCCAAATGCATAACTGAGCACATCCTGCCTGGTTAGACGATGATAGGCAACTGCAGTGCCTGACAGCTTGGGGCAGAGTGAATCAAGCCTTGTAGAAAACCGAGGACGGATTTGCTAGGCAATCTTTTCAGCTTCATGGACTTGGGGGTGAAATGCACTTCTGTTTGACTGAGTCCCAGAGAATAGGGCCTTAGGATAGGAACTAACTGGGTTTCAAGCCATCTACCACCAAAAGAAAAAGTATTTTCATCTCATCTAGGGCCCTATTTTCATGAAATGCTTTAGCTTCGTGGATAAAAATCTCTACCTCGGAATCAGATACTCTTATTGCAATCAGTAACATCAGTGGACAAAAATGAAACAAGTAGTCTGGTGCATTTTCTTCTCCTTCTGTTTTCTGAGATTTTTATGCCAATTTGATTTTTTTGTATGAGATTTTTTATTGCTACTTTTTAAACAAATGAACCAACCAGGGAGACTGAGGCCTGTGCTCCACCTAAAAATATTTTAAGTGTGTTGCAACAAGCAGCAAGCAGTCCCCTGCATTTTCCATCCTTATTTTACTCTCTTTCTGTGAAAAAAAAAATTAGAAATCTGAATTCCCAGGCAGATCACTCAAAGACTTTTTTTCCTATGCCTCTCACTGTGTTGGCAGGATACGGTTTGGAAGACAGAAGGAGGTCTGGGCATATGAGCGTGGAAGTGGGTGGAACATGTCACCTGATGGGGAGACATGTGAGGCGGGCCATCCTTAGTAGCTCTGAAAATCAGTGACCCCCTGGCTCTGTGAGCCCCAGCTTCAAAGTGCAGAGGGCCAGGGGATCATGTCCACTGTATTGATCCAGAGGGAGCTCCAGGACTGTGCTGTGTGTGAGGCACAGATACCTGCAGGGCATGTGGAATGGAACTCAAGCATCTAAGTTTTACATATCTACCCTGGGGCTGAGCCTATCTCATCCACTTGATTTCCTTGAGCAGCCCTCCAACTGCTCCATCGTCTCTGTCCTTCCCTGGCTATTCCAGGTTGGAGAAGGACATTGCTGTGGAGGATAGATGATGTTTATGGAGTATTCAGCTCAGGTCATTGTTGACAGAATCTTGGCTACCCTGAGAATTAACAACAGGAAAGCCCAGCAGCTGGTAACTCACCAAAACTCCTTCCCAGGGCTGAGGTTCTGCAGCTGCAAACTAAGTCAGCCAGCAGCAGTATGGTTCCCAGAGGAGATGCTCGGGAAAAGGCTATAAGGAGGGACGTGCAGATAGGTCAGGAACAGTGCTGAGGCTCTGTGATTTGAGGATATGGTGCATTCTCTGAGATGCCAGTGCTTTCCACCTCTTGAAAGCACTCCAAGGTTTTGTGCTGCTTTTCCTATCTCCGGAGCAGCTTTAGGGAAGAGGCAGACAAATATAAAGAAACTGCAGAGAAAAAGCCCCAAACCTTTGGAACTATTTGGTATCTGAACTTCCACTGAAGTCGTGAGATATGATTCTTTACAACCCTTTCATATTTTGGGCATGAGAACCCTTACACAGAATTATTATATTGCTAGAAGTAGAATCCAAACCGAAAAAAACAGCTTTCATAACTTTGTTTGAAAGAGGGAAAGAAAAATAATAATTTAAAAACAATTTGGTGTGATTTTTATATTTTAAGGCTTCTCAGTGGGTGCAGAGAAAACAACTGAAGCAGTGAAAGAGAAGTAAGTTGATGTTCTGCAGCTCACCAGAGGAGAAGGAGAGCACCACACTTGGCAAGGGCAGGTATCCATGCTTTCGCTTCAACACCTGCCACCTTACTAGAAAGGTTCTTACAAGTCCTGTCAGACTAAAAGGCAACGACTAAAGAAAGAGTGGGACTCTTTCCTGCCCCTTTTCTATATTTTCCATCTAAAAAAAGGCCTGTTTCTTGATCACAGTAACCTGAATGCTTTAAAATCTGTGCTCTGAATTATGACCTGAATTCACTGGATCATGCCGCCATTCTTCGTTATAAATGAAAAATGACCAGATAGCTGGACTGGCAGGCAGGGAGCAGACACTACTTTCATATATAAAGTGTTTTTGTGGGATCTGTGAGTACAGCATATGTTGTGTCAGATAGTTTGCAGTCCCAAAGCCCTTCGCGAACCTGCATTTCAATCAGTCCTTGTCTGCAGCACTTGGCACCGAGGCCCTGGCTGAGTGGTAAAACAAGATTATGTCACCCTCCCTCACATCTGCTGCTCTTCTTGGAGAATATCTAAATTCAGCATGATTCATCTGAAAAATTGTGGTTTTCTGAGGAATGGTGCACTTAGAAAAAATGCTGAAAGAACTGATTAAATGGCTTTTAATCACTTTTCCCTTATGCTTTGGTGGTCACTTGCAAGGGGAAATGGCTTCAAATTGAAATTGAGTAGGTTTAGTTTAGATAGCAGAAAAAAATTTCTTTGCTCCAGGGGTTGCAAGGCAATGGAAAAGGTTGCCCAGAGATGCTGTGGATGCTCCATCCCTGAAGGTGTTCAAGGCCGGGCTGGAGGGGGCTCTGAGCAACCTGGTCTAGTAGAAGATGTCACTCCTCATGGCAGGGGGGTTGGAAATAGATGACGTTCAAGGTCCCCTTCCAATCCAAACCATTCTATGATTCTATGATTGTCTTGTCCTCTTATCCAAGCTAAGAAGGGCAATAACTTGTTTGTTTTGTTTTGGTTTGGTTTGGTTTGGTTTGTTTTTTTTTTTCATATAACAATTATAAAAAAGCTGAAATAGCAACCAAAAAAGGGATAATGCATTATTCATGCTCTTATTTAATCTTTTCTTTGTTGCTCAGCCGTTGAGATGATCCAGTATTTCAAGCAAGCTGTTTCCAGTCTGATTTTACAATGGACGATTTCACTGGGTTTGCAGTTACCAGAATACAAAGGAATTCAGTCTGCAGCTAGGAGAGTGGCTGGGAAACAGGAACTACTAATCTGTTATCATTCCCTCTGAAAGATCTCTCCCACCTCAGAGCAGGCACTTTAGATAGCTGGTGTGAGTGGATACTCTCCTCACTCAGATTATCTCATCCCTAATTCCCATCTCTGTGATGCCAAACTATAGAGATGACAAACAGTAAATGAAAACATCCTGCTTTGTTAAATTAATGGCTCATGTGTTGCTGCATGTGTTGCTTACCAACAGATGCCACCAAGATCATGACTGGTCTCCTGGTGGAATATTTGGGCAGGCTTCCAGGTGTGACTCTGATGCTGACATTAGCCTCGCAAAGCACACTGTTTCTCCTCAGTATGTCACCTTCCAAAATATTGCATGTTACAGCTCCTTTCATTTCCCCTGAAAAACTATTAATTCTTAATTGTGTCTATGTCCTTAGAAACACATTTTCAAAGTATTAGCAAACACAAATCAGGATCAGTATGAGAACTGACGAACCACTTTGTTCTTAGGGCAGTACAAAAGGAAATATCTAACAGATAAACTCAAGCCTGTGAAAATGTTTGACAAAATCTACTAGCAAGTGCAAAATGTACATTACTGAATCATTAAATCAGATTCATCTTAGTCATATGGAGAATCAGTGATTTTTGAAGTTTGCTTTTTGGATAAAGTAGTGATGGCACCTCTTTTTAGATGAAAGTGGAAAAATGACTGTGCACAGAAAGGAAATTTCTTATTCCCTGAGCCTGACAGTGAGACCTATTGCAGAGATATAACAGAGAGATTGTAGCAATAAAAATTTTCAGAATAAAAATTGTATTTTGTAGCAATAAAAAGTTTCAGAAAAAATCTGCAGAAANACCTGCCTCCCAATATAGGTGTGTTGTGCAACCACTGTGGTCAGTCCAGCCTCTGGACCATTGGGGATTGCTTTCTCCTGGAACAGCTGCCAAATTGGGGCCTGTATTTCCAGGTGTGTAGGGGCAACACATCCCTGAACTATGTTAAAGCATTAAGCACACCGAATGCTAAGTGGTAAATTTGATAAATAATTCAAACGGACCAATTTCAGCTGAATTTTCCTTATTTTTAAAGAGAGCTTTCTGCAGTTGAGAAGGAATTTGAATACAATAAAATATTCAATACAAAAATGTCAACAGCGTTATAGACTGCCATAAACAAAGCGTTGAGAAAACACTTCATTTTCTCTCAGGAATAAAAATGGTTCTTTTCTCTGAGGCATAGTAGAAGTACTCAGGTGTGAAAGAAGTAGTAATCCAGAACAGGGCAATAACGGGATAAATATAGCTGTGACAAGATGATTGCCTTTTGCCTGCTTGTTGCAATAGGTAAACATAAATCAGTCCAGGTATACAACCTGTCGATCACTGGAAAACATGTAAAAATACCTAAAATTGTTTTTCCACTTACAGCTGCAGCAGGCACAGTTTTTTTGCAGAGGTGAAGTGGTCTGCACTCCACTATGCGCTTTCAATGCCATAAGCTGGGCAAACAACTACAGCTTTTTCCAAGTTAAATTTAGGAGAGAATTCACACATCTGCATAAACAGCTGGGATTCTGCTTGAGGTTAGGACTGCTAAACGTTGCTGTTTTCATATAGGTGTCAATATGTGTGCTGGCTGCCAAAGCTTCCTTAACAGTCAGCAGCAATTTAGTCAGGACAGTCAACAGAGGTTCGAGAGCTCTTCAGGTGAACCAATGATGCTCGCTCTGAGCAGATTTGAAGAAGGCATTGGCTGGAAGATGCTTTTAGTTGCCGAAACACATGCATGTAATACAATTTGGAACTTGTCAAAATCATTGTCCATGACCCCCAGAAGGATCAACTCATGAATGAATCTCCCAGACCTGTGTCACGTCTGCCAGACCTGTGTGGCTCCCTTGGAGAGCAAAGGATATCTCAGGTCATTGTGGTCAGCTGTGTTCAGGCACCTGTCTTAACTCTACAGGACCACAACAGGAACTTAGAAGTGTACCTCACGTTGTGTATGCGTGACTGTGCACGTCCCTTCACACACGGGCACCTGTGCATCTAACATAAAGTGTAGATGTGTATATAGGCATGTATAGGTATAATCATAGAGATAGATCCAGGTGGAGGTGTATGTGTATCTACAAAGGCTTTTCTCTGTATGTCATTTGATCATATACATTTATACAACCCTGCAGGTGCTTGTATGTGCACCTATATGGGGCTATAGTTAGGTGTACATATCATGTACATATACTGGTTTGCCTCTACATGCACTGTTTAAATTTTGCTTCTTGATCTAGAGCAGATGCTGAACCTAAAAAGCTGTTTTCTTTTGCTTTCATGAAAGCACAATTTCTCAAATGAAACCAATGGTACTCAGAAAAAATCCCATCTAATACTCCTTTTTCTCACTTGGTAGCAGTGGGGCTGCCTAAAGAGTTGGAAGTTGTGGCTTAACAGTAAAAAGATTTTGAGATGAACCACTTTGAGGTCACTTCTGAAGCTGCGATACTGGATTGTATCAATTCACATTTTTGATATTGGCAGCCCAGTTCCCTGCTGCTCAGTGCCTTATAGATCCATTAGGCTTCTTTCCTCACTCTCCTCGTTAGTATGTTAGATGTGCAGCGTGAGTGGGCAGTCCAGCGGGACTGTTTACGTTACTTTACAATATCAGTT
>VZRQ01009622.1:0-68871 GCA_013397975.1 Machaerirhynchus nigripectus
GTCTTTCAAACCAAGACAAAAACCAAAGGAGAGTGGTTTTCATTGTACTTAATTTGAAACACATGGCATAATTTTCTCATTTTCTTTCTTCTTTCACAGCAAATCACTGATCTGAAGAAAGAAAACTTCAACCTGAAACTTCGTATTTATTTTCTGGAGGAGCGAATGCAGCAGAAGTTTGATGGTCCCACTGAAGAAATCTACAAAATCGTAGGCATTTAGAATAATTTCCAGGAACCGTGTCTCTTTTTGAAGAGTTTGTTTTGTGGGCAGGTTGCCTATTTCACTTCTAAGGCTTTTTTTGTTATTGGAAATTTTGTTGTGGTTATTTTATTCTGACCTTATCTTTTTCAGTAATAATAAAATTAAAGTGACCTAAACAGGTGCTTTCCTTAGGTCTCTTGAGGCATGTTTCAGTAGTTAAGAACATAAATTGATGTTTGGGTAGATCACAGTTTCATCTGAATATTGCTGCTTGGTCTTCTCCACTGGTGATTTTTTGTAATTTGCTGATGTGTTGAAATGGTGTTTGTCAGCTTCTGGGCCAAGGAGTTCTTTGTACAATTACATCATGAGAGGTTTCCTCAGGCTATAACAAAATAATTCTGAAGTTACTGTTGATAAAATCAGGTTTTGAAAAGAAAATAAAATATCTCATAGCTTAAAGAAAAAATATGCTTGGAAACCCTAGAAATTCCCAAACTGAAGTGCAGTACTCCCCATTAGAGCAGTTAAGTGTGTGTGGAGGGGATTTGTATTGCTTGAGTGCAATGGTCCCTAATGCTTTCAATATTTCTGGAAGGCTTGAACCTTGTAAAATGTCTTTTAACAGCTAAATGTCTATTCTTAGCCCAATGATACTTTATATTTGCTGGTCCAAGCAAAAAGTAATGTACATATCGCCAATAACTTTTGGGCTGGGTGATCTTCCAGTTCTCTGCAGACATTTTCATTCTTTTGTCACAGAACATTGAGCTGAAAGTTGAGATAGAAAGCCTGAAGCGTGAACTGCAGGAGAGGGAGAAGCTGCTCATCAAGGCCTAGTAAGCACCAGTTTATTTCTTGATGTCCATTACTTAGGATTTGTTTCTATGTGTTTTTTTTCTTAATGCTTTAGGAATTGGAAGATCTAAAGGGCACTTATCTAGAAATGTCTGGTTCAAAACTAACCCAAGCTGGCAGCTGTTGATTGCCCCATGGGCCTCAATGGCAATGGAATTTTCTTCGTTTTCCCGAGGACCAGATGAATTTTGTTTGATCTCTCCAGGTTGCTTGAAGGGTATTGCTGTGCTTTGAAGGGAACCTTGCACAAGGTCATACTAGAAAGCAAAATTTAGGTGGCAGTCATGAAGAAGTGGTCATCTGGTGCTGAGTAAGGAAACACTACCTGTTCTTTTCTTACAAGGTGTTAACAAATACTGGGAAGGCAAATGGAGAGATCTCAGCAGCTCCACGTCTTCATTTATTCCAGTGCTGTTTCTTGTAGAAAACACAGCTCTGCTGAAGGCTTTGTAGTGTATTTGGAAGCTTTAGATGTATAAAGGAAATATTTCATTTCTTCATCATACATATGAAATGCTTCTTCATGCACTGTGCCAGGCTTGTATGTGGAACTCACGGGCACCACCCGAGTTGCTGTATAGTCTGTAGATGTTTGTATTGAACCTTAAAGTGGTGAGCAGGTACAGAGAAGGTGGAAGATGCTTGAGCATAATCCATCAGCCACCTGCAATGTTTTCCACATTGATATGCACTGGGATTTATGTCTGTGTTACTGTCTTTCAGTAAGGCAGTTGAAAGCTTGGCCCAGGGTGGTGATGCTGAAGTGCAGCATGGGAAGGAGGCACAGAAGAAGATGCAAGATATGGAGGAAATGCTGACTGGCAGAATAAACCTTCTGGAAGAGGTGAGTGACCACAGCTGAAATGATAATAAGAAATCACTGCTGTCTTTACTGTTATCTGAGATTTGATACTGTGGTCAACCTGTATTTTCATAATGTCTTTTTTTATTCCTCACTATCTGTGCTTGAGAAAGTTTATTCCTGTATTTATTGTTGAGCCATTTCTGGTTACTTTACAGGGAAATTGTACTGTAAAAGGAAGGGACCCACAAGGATGATTGAAGTCCATTTAAAGTGAGCTCCTTGAGGGAGGAGGAAAGGGGAATTTCCATGGCCTGTTATTCATTTTAGTGGAAATGGGATTTCTGAAAGCAGTTCTTTGTGCTGTTGAATTGGTAGAGAAGTTCTTAAATTGCTTCCTCTGTCCCGAGTCAGTCAGTCAGGCTGGTGTTTCCCAGATCTGATGGGCTGAAGAGCAGATTTTCTAATCTCATGGAGATCGAGTATCTTCTGTAGCCCAATGATAGTGTTAGCCTCTGACATAAATTGTATTCTGCTTGTGAATTCAAACACTGCAGTGTGGTTTTAGTCACAGGTTTACACAGCACCATGTAATTACACAGATCCAGGGAGTGCTAACAAAGATTAATTTCCTTCAGAGTTCTTGACTGACAGGTGAATGTTGGCAAAACAGCTTTTCAGGAGAGGGGTTGAGTGGGAAAGTTCACTGGTGAAGGAGCTTCTTCTCTCCCTCCCCCAAAGAGATGCTTTTTAGTTTAGATGTGAAGCTGAGAGGGGAATGACTTGTTAGGCTACAAGGAGGCTTTTATGTCATAGGAAGCTAAATTGGGTGAGCAGAGCAGGAAAGCTTATAATGTAAAAATGAAGATCTGAATCAAATTTGATGTAGTATAACGCAAGTGTATTTTTTTTGGCATTCTCTGTCTCTGTGAGTTGGGTCACCCAGAGGAAGTTGACTGAAATCTCTGGTTGTTATCTCCATTTCTTTTGCTGTTCAAGAGAAAAATGTCTGGTTCATACTTTATCAATCCTTGCATAGTATTATAAATGATGTTGGAAAGAGTTCCAATTAGCTACAGTGAGCTTGGGAATATTAATTTTATTGAACAAAAAAGCCTTCTTTAACCTCTTTAATTTAAGTCTAGCTATTTATTTTTATAGTGGGAGGACAGTGGGACAAAACCATGTTATAATTGCTAAATCTCAATCATAGCATAGGGGTACTTTTGTTTCCAGTCCTGTTATCAGTTAGGGTATTTATTTTTTATTTCTTTGCAACAAATTTCCCTTCTTTCTGTACCACAGAAAGTGGATTAACCTTGAAAATGCAGACATGGAGTTCAGAAGCATTTACAAATAGATGGAAATACTTGGTAAAAGTTCCTAAATTAAAGATCCTGACATATGTTGGGTAGAAGAAACTTCAGTATATGAAAAAATTCATGAGCATTTAGTTCTTATAGACATCAGGATCGTGTGTTTTAATTGCAGAATCTTAAAGCTGCCCAAGAAGAGGTGGAAAAAGCCCTTGCAATGACAGAGAAGGAGAAAGCTCTGAGAATTGCTGCTGAGCAGAAACTTGCTTCAATTATGAATTCCCCAGCCAAGGATGTGGACAAGGTTACAGAAGCTGAGAAGGACAGGTCAGAACTGTTGACAGTAATGTTTCTAACTGCTGGAATTCTTTATTGTTGAAGTGTGAAGAGTCAGCATGGGTTTGGGTGTGATTAGCTTGGTCCTGCCCTTGGGTACAGGAGAGTTACTGGCCATCTACGGAGTGAATGGCAACACAGCAACCAGTTTAGTGCTTTGTGTAGCAAAGTCATCTTTGAAAGTTCCCTGAAAGCCTTAAAGGGTCAGGATGTGTGAAACATAAGCTCATAGATCAGGCAGGTAAATTTAGTGGGAAGAGAAACACTACTAGAAATACTTTTGCCATCTGGGTTACATAACATGAGGAATCAGGGATGGCATCTTATGCTGCAGAGTTTTCATGTGTAACACTCAGGTCTGTCAGAAAACATTGGTATTGTTCTTGGAATACTGGAAGTGTGAGGATGTGTATTGACAAAAGACAACAGCACTGACCTGACTTGTTTTTAGTGTGGGTTTTTTTGTTGTATTTATATGAAATGAGAACCAGCTTAGATACAAATTTAGATGAAACTGAGTACTCAATGGACACTTGGTGAAGGCAGGTAAGGATGTGGTGTGTGAGCTAAGAAAGGAAAGAGATTAATAAGGTTTTTGTGTGTGCTGTAAAGGACAATGTAAGTAAAATACTGAAATTTAACTGTTGATATTTGAAGTGGTATTGGAGGAAAATAGGAACGAGCACTTTGCAGATAGCTCAACCCTGTTTGCTTGTGTTAAAGTTACAGCACTTTTTCAGGTTTTCCAGGGTTATGAAAGTCCTCCCTTAAGTTCTGCAAGTATTGTCTCAAGTCTTCACTTAGGGGACTTGTCTGCAAGATTTACTGCAATGACTGGAGAATTGGTGGTAGATGGTGGAAGATTAATATTTTAAAATCTTATAATTTTAGACTTATAGAGCAACTGAATCTGTCACTGAAAAGTAAAGAAGCTCTAATTCAGCACCTTGAAGAGGAAAAGTTTCAGAGTGGATCTTCCAATGGGAACTTGCCAGCAGAAAAAATCAGAGAATTTACCATTGCTTTGAGGCTTGAAAAGGATAGTGAGATAGAGGTGAGGAAACTGTCTGACCAATTATATGTTATAAATCTCACGGGGGGTAGGATTTTAAAGGTTTTGTGCATGACACTGTGTGAGTGACATCAGCCAGTTTTTTTAAATACTATTTCCTCCTCAATTTTCCAGTTCCTTACCATTCATGGATTATGCTGTGGCTTGGTTGGCAATATTCATCCTCATTTATCCATTCATTCAGTGAGGGGTTGTTTCCCACTGACTTCATGCCTGTGTAATAGATACTGTGCAATTGCTTCACAGAAGTATATATTAGAGAAATCCTGGATGTTAATAGATCCCTCACTGGATGACATAACTGCTGTAAAAGCTAAGAATGTGACTTGAGAGTTTGTTCTTGGGAAATGTCTCTGGTGTTATGGTCTAGAAAAAAAGCTGTGGTAAGGGAGGTAGGCATAAAAAAATCTCATGAAATAAAATGCAAGTTTACCCCTTAGCTTACAAAAGGTGCAAGAATCAGTCTTTCATTTCACTTGGCTCCTAAATAGGAAGACAGAGATCCTGAAAGCTGGAATGTAGAAGCAGGTCCTGAGAAGTGTCTTTTTTTCCTACTGGTTGTTCAAAGAAGAAATTAAAGCTGGCAGAATTAAGGAAGTTAATTATGGAGGCTGTCACACATCTGAGAATTTTTCTTCACTTTTGTTTTGGAATTTAATACTGCTCAGCTCAGTACCTAAACACTTTTTTTTGTCAATGTCAGGAATCTTTTATGCTTGAATTGATTGCAGGTATTAAAAGTTTTCGGTTTTAGGTGGTCTTGCAATTAAATCAATCTGTGCCAGGAAAAACCACCCTGGTTTCACAAGAGTATTTGTGTGTCAAGGTGAACACAGCATCATCTTTAGTCATTCCACAGGAGGTGGGCAGAGTACATATGATCATTTGGGGTGCAGTATTGGAGAAAAAAACCTGATGAATATGTTTGCACAACTCTGGTTTTATGTGTGATTACTTTTTTAAAACAAATAATTCTGTAACCTCCCCAGGGAAAAGTGCTAATTAAAATCTCTCTTGATAAAAGCATCTTGCTGACAAAGATAAATGTCACATAAAAATGTACCTCTATTAACTCAGCAAGTGCAGTTGTTCTGTCTCATTGAAGAACATGTTTTGTGGGTTTTTGTTTTATTTTCTTTTTTTTTTCTTCTTAGTTTGGACTGGCTTATTTCATGCCCAGGGTTTTTAAGCTCATTTTGCTTCACTTTAATGCTTAATGAGTTGTATTTGTGTTGTGAATGAATTAAAGTGACCCTAATAACTGTTTTGTTCTTACAGGCTCTTAGAATGGAGCTTAAAAATGAGAGAAATTCCTTTGAAAAAAGAATTCAGGTAAGTTGCAGTTTTGCTCCTGTTTCCTTGACCCCTTACAGTGTGTTGGGCTCCCTCTGTTATCCTTTCATAGGCACAGGAAGCCTTGACTCCAAGAGAAGCAGAGCAGATCCTCTGTTAAATTCTCTTTTGTATGGAATGACAGGAAAACCTTTCCTGTTTTAGAAGCAATTTTCAGTAAAGCTGATAGACATACTCATCAAATATTGAAGATGATGCTCATGTCCTGCCCCCTTCTTATACAATATTCCAGGCAAAGCTTTAAGATGTTGCCTCTCGTTTTGGGTACTGTATTTTATGTTGGTAGTCCGAGTAATAAGCTCCAAGAACTCTGAGGGAATGTACTTACTAATGTGCAGTTACAGTATCTCTTAGTGGGAAGTTAATGCAACTTTCACATAATCTAATTTAGTCACTCCAAGAAGAGCTACAAGAGAGAGAAAATGAGCTTGCTGTTGAAAAGAAGAATGGTTTGAAAAGGGATAAAACTATCCAAGGACTAACTGTTGCCTTAAAAGCAAAGGAAAAAGAGGTAGGGTGATAGTGATCTTGCTGGTTGGTTGAAGTACCACTTTGGGGGGGGTGGTGTTGTGTGTGTGGCAGGATCTGATCTCCCTGGAACCATGAGGAGGCTTCTAGTGGGTCCCTGTCACTGCTGGCATCTCTCTGAGCTGTTCTGTTTGTCTCCAGTTTGGGCTCTTGGACTGGAGGAGAGAGGAGAAAGTATCACTTAAGTATCTTTCTCCCTTAAGAACTTGAAAGAAAAATGTTTTCAGTTGCATGCTGATTTTTATCAGCTCTGAGCACCACTTGGAAGATATGAGGGGTATTTTATGTTGTTGAGTAAGTGGAGCTGTCAAAGGCAGCTAAAGTAAGAGAGGTCAACGTCAGCTGAAATTCAGATTGTGCAAGAGTGGGAAATACTTCACTTGAGTGATAGGCAGTCTAGTGAGTGTATAAGAGCAAGAATTTCTTTAGATAAGATTCACAGTGATGCATTTGGTGTTCTTGAAAGTGTTTTGTGTGGTTGGGTGAATGGATAACGAGACGGGGTAGAAATTACTGTGTTGCTATCCCTTGGAAATAACTTCCTACACAGTATTCATTTTACTTTATTTAAAGAATGAGGAGCTGGGTTTTGAAATTGAAGAGTTAAATGCTTCATTGGCTAAGGCAAGAGAGGCAACTCACAAGGCACATGTCCAAAAATTCAAGGTAAGAACAAGCAATTTGTTGTGATTTTCCCCATTCCTGTTCCTCCCTTCTCTGTAATTCCACACAGCAGGCAGTGCTTGCTATCTTTGAAAGCAGAGGAATGGAAATTAGTTTAAAATGTTGTTTTAAAATGATTAATTTTTCTTAATTTGAAAAAAATTCTCAAATTATTTGAACAATAGAATGTTAAAATGGCAGATAACTTACCTTGTTTCTCCTCCTTGTCTTTTGGGTTTTTTTTTAAATCTAAACCAACTGAGAATCTTTAATGGAGAAACATATAATATTGAAATAAGTTAAAAATAAAGACACAAATTATTGGGAAGCTGAGATTACCTTGAGCTTTTTTTTTTCTGGACCTGGTTTTTTTTTTCCCCACAGTGTGGTGCCAGCACAGGCTTCCTCTTAGCAGAGTTGAACTGGGTGTGAGAGACCTGCTTGGATTTATTTATATAATACATGTGAAACCACTATTTATGAAATAGTGAAATGTTATTTGTGAAATTGGGATTTAGTAATGCTTTTTTGTGTGTGTGTGAAGGAGAAAAGGGACTTTATGATTTTTGAGACCTTGATGATTTTTTTAAAAATTCTAAGTTTAAAAATAGTGTGCCTGATCCCTCCTGTCCACAGAATCCACATTGCAGAGCAAGTCCTTCTCCTCAGTTCTCTGCTCCTTAGCTACACCCTTGGGCTGAAGGCAGCTCTGTGTGAGTAAATGGTGCTGCAGAGACCCTGCTCCTGTCACCTCTGCTGCGAGCTCCAGGGCCAGTTGTAGCAGTGTGTGGTGGGGATGAACACAAAACAGGCTTGTGCCAAGGGCAGGGGTGGAGTCACCATCCCTGGAAATGTTCCAAAAATGTGTGGCTGTGGCACTTGAGGGCTTGGCTTGGTGGTGAACACCATGCTGGTGCTGGGTTGGCAGCTGGACTCGATCTTAAAGGTCTTTTCCAACCTTAACTCTGTGATTCCATGGGAGAGTCAGTAACTTCCTGCCCTAGTCCAGACTGAAACTGGACTCTACTCCAAAAGTGGAGTTTTATGTAATCAAAGCTTTGTGAATCAGTAATACTGCCATGACCTTGTTTGCACGGTGGACTCCTTTGCACATCAACCTTTCTCTCATTCTTTGTTACCTCCGACGTCCTTAGCCTGCACTGGATGTCATGGAAAGTTTTGTCACATCAGCAGAGGAAATTTTTGTTGTACACTTTCCTTGTTTTGCCACTTCACTGTTCCTTTGCAACCCCAATTCTGAAACACTGGGAAGAGGGGCAGGCTTGTGGGTTTGGATGCAGTGGGAATAGACTCCCAGGCTCTACAAAACCACCTTCTGGAGCCTGAAGGCTCTTTTGTGTTTCAGGGTGCTGCAGATTATCAAGCTCTGCTGATGGAGAAGGAGACCCTGCTGGCAGAGCTGCGCTCGGAGAACCTCACAAAGGACGCTGAGAATCGCAGGCTACAAAGGATAATTAAAGTCACTGGTCAAGAGCTGAGTGATCTGAATTTGGAAAGAGAGAAAATGGAGAAGGAGCTGGATGAAGCACAACTACAGAAGAGCAGAAGTGACAAAACCATTAATGTTATTATCACATTTTTGCTTTATTTCGTCAAGTCTAGAAATAATTCAGTGCTTCAGCAAGTCCTTTTCTAACAAAATTAGGTTTTTAATTTAAATAACTTTTGGGAAGGAAATACCTGACACTGCCTAACGCTGTGTATGAAGTTTGAGGAAAATTCTGGCACATAATCTGCACAGAATAATATTTTAAATATAATTTTGATAGTTAGGTCCTAGGAAAAAAACCATTAACCTTTAAAAGTGGTAAATGGTTACTGTTGATCCCAGTTTTTCTGATGGGAGGATCTGAACATGCATGATGATGTATGTTTAAATTTCTGCCATATTTGTCTTGTTGCATGTAGATTATCTTAAATTTCACTGCTTAAACTCTCTTCTAATTGCGACCTGGAGCCGAACCTCAGCCTGCTCTCTGCTCTCCTAGCAGGTCACTGGAAAGGCTGTATATTAAATAGCTTCTGCTTGTAAAAGACCCAAAGCACAGGATTAATTGATCACAGCTTAACATAAAAAATGAGGTGCTGTTCATTAATTTTGCTGCTTCATATTCTGTTGAGGGTTTTTACCTTGCTGTGGGCATTCAGATAAGCTCTCCTGCTCCCAGCACTCACAGCTGATGCAACAAAGTGCATGATTGGGTTTCTCCTTTTCTTCCTCTGAAAAAAGGATGCACCTTCTCCTGAGGCTTTGACATAAACCACTTTTTTACCTGAATGCTTTGTCATGTGGATTTTGCTAAAGTCTTCCCACTATTGCTTCCACGAGGGCAGCATTTGCATAATGAGCAGAGCCCTGCTTGCATCCAGAGTCTGATCCTCCTCAGTTAGGGATTAGTCTCCTGCTATATTAAATTACATAAAAGATTTAATGAGCCTGTCTTTATTCACTAGATGTTTTGGTTCCATTATTAAACAAGGACCTTAATAAGCAGGGAGATGTGGAAATTGCTGCTCCTGCACTATTCCTTAAAACCAGCAGAGGGGTCTCTTTACCTACAAACAAATTAAGTTCCTCTCCCCTTCATACTCCAAATTCAACGCATTTTTGTTTGATTGTCAGCTGTGGTTTGGCTGCAGTCACAAAATCTCTGTCTTTGGCATGCTTTGAGATTTCTTCAGGGCACTGAGGTTAAGGAGAGTGAGAACAGATCACCCCTGTCAGTAAAACAGCCACAAAGAACATTTACTGATTTGAAGTATTTTATATTTAACTGTCTTCTCTATTCAGATTTTTTTCATCTTTCAGGATAGCTAGAATATAACTGTACAGGAAAGATAGGAATAATAGAGCTGAGTGGGGAACTGCCAGGGGATTCGAAGTTACCTGGATTACAGAAGCCCTGTTTGACTCCATTATGTCCAAGTTTTTCATGTAAACGATGAGCTCCTTGGGGAAGAGCATTCCTGCCAAAAGATGAGCAGTCTTACAAAAATTATATCCCTAACCTATTTCCTATTCCTTGCAGAACAGCTGCTTTGATTTCAGAGTTGCAGGTACATTGGATAGAACCACATTGCCTGTGAAGGGTTGCCCATTAAGTAGTGGATATGTGGGAGTTAAAAAATATGCTGTGAGATTTTGCTCTTTGACAAATAGGAAACTGTTTTGGTGATCTGGTGCAAGCTTTTTATGAGACAGCCTTAAAAATGCAGTTTTATTTATGCTCCAAGATACCTATTTATCAGTGTTTCTATTTTGTTAGAATAAAGTCAGCAAAAAAGTGTATAAATTGTAGAAAATGCCCTCAGTATCTGTAATGAACTGCTGTCCTAGCTCTTCACTCACTCACATGGAAATTTCCAGTGACTTTCCATATACTGTAATTGGGGTAATGCTAATTTTTGCACATATTCATTAAAAAAACCCCAAACACCCCAACAAACAACCCCCCTAAAATGTATTTCTGGCCTGCTGTAAACCCAGTTTATCTGGCCATGAATTGGGCATTACTGTCCTGGAAGGGAAGAAGGTGAAAATAAATCAAATAAGACTGTTACATGTGAGCTGATCATCCAGATCACAGACTTTGTCCAGTATTAGGAGTTTCCTGTATTAATGGGTTTAGATGTTGTTGAGCCATGTTCCTGCCTCAGGGTGGGCAACTTTAAAAGGTATCTGAAAGAGCTTTTAAAAGCTCTCTCAGTTTTGTACTTTCCAAAAGCTGTTGTTAAGTACCACTTTAAGCATCACTGGCAAGATGCTCTTAAACATCACTTAAAGCTCTTTGTAACAAGAAGCTTTGGACTTTTATTTTCACACACTATTTTTGAGGAATAAACATCTCATCCTTGATGTTGTTCATGGCTACCATGTTACTGTGCCTGTAACAGGGATGGAGTGCTTCTTCCTGGAGAAGTTTGTTCAAATTTACATGATTAAACACTCCACATATCCATTCTCTCTCCAGGCCTAAATGTGGACAATTAGAGTGTATTTACTAGATACTCATATTTGATCAGTTGGTTGGGGAAATGCAGAATAACTCATTAGGCAGAATTTATTATTTAGTCTTCCTACTTCACAACTTAATTATTCACCAAACTGGTTTTCATCTGACAAGGAGGGGGAGGCATCTGCTCCAGTTTTCTATATTATAGTGTTTCACATTCATTTTTCTTAGTTCAGCTATCATTAATCATAGGAAAGTCTCTTGGGGAACAGGTTGGCAGAGGGAATTGCAAAGTTTATGCTCTGAGAGCTGTAGGTACTATATTATCCTTGCAAGTCAATGTATAGAAACCAATAGATTTTCTCCCAGACAATTTGAGTGGTCAATGAGTTCAAGCAACCTGCTACAGTGATGGATAGTTTGGTGTGTTACAGAATTCCAGCTCATGCAAAGAAGGTAATTTTCTAGTCTCACCTCTAGCTTTCCTTGGGAAGGATTTAGGGAGTTATGGGGGCAGAAATAGTAGAGGCAAAGTGAAGTGCAAATTGCAAGTCTCACACAGGCTGTTTTACGTTTTCCACAACTGCACCCCTTGTCAGTCCAGCTCTTTCCATAAACCTGGCCATTACACAGTTCTGCTGCTTTCAAGGGCAAAACCTGGTTTCTGCACCTGAAAAGTGCTGGGCACCAAGAGGACTGAGATGAGATGAGATAACGGGTGGAGCACAGTGGTTGCAGCAGCACCTTTCTAACTCTGCATGTCTGTCATCTTCAAGCTGCTTATGGTTTTCATTAAGAGGAGTCACATGTTGGTCACTTGGAATTACAGGACAGGTGAAAAGTCCTCTGAAGTTTAGTTACAGGTAACGTGTCAGTTAAAGCCATTCAGTGATGTAATAGTATAAAAGTAACATTGAGAAAAGCCAAGGAGTGACCTCTGCAGTGCAGAGAATGTGGTAACACTGCTGTGTTACCCAATTTGCTTCCAATTCCAGTGCTGTGTGGCAGTAGACTTAATGTGACCCCCTTGAAGAGCTCCATAACTCGGAGCCAAAAGCCTTTGCAATTATCAGGCCTTACACTGCTTCCCACTGCAGTTTGTATTTATAGGCAGCAGTTAGGGAGAAACAGGAACATATTGGAGAGTCTGGGTATTCAGACAAAACTTGGACCTGATTCTGCTGTTCTTCAGTTTTCTTAGTTCTTCTGCTCCTGAAAAAAATTAGTTTGCAGAACTGAAGGTCTGCGTGTAATCATTCTTTGAATAACATTTGAGGGGGTTTTGGGAGCTGTTAGGTGTTTCTTAGCTGAATCCTGGGGATGAAGCTAAAATGAGGAAAGTAAACCAAAAGGCTTTGTAAATGCCATTTTGCATTTAATGTGCAAAATAAACAAATAAAGCACTGAAGTAATAAAGTGATGTTAAGGATTTGATGTGAACCTGCATGAAGCAAGGTAATTAAGTCAAGAAAAGGACATAAAACAGTTTGTAAAGAGACTGCAGTTAAAATATCACTAGTACTGTTTCTTTGGACTTAGAATAAGAAACAACTATTAAATTTTAAATCCCAGTGGAGGTAAAAGTAAAATTTACAGGTGACTACCATATGTGCAAACTATTCAAAGGGCTTATGCTACTTCACAAATGGGCCCTTTTGGGGAATGAGTAGAAAACATTTATTTGAAGATGTAGGCTGTGTTACCTGGTTCTTTGGGCCTGAACAGAAGTTTAGATAGTCTTAAGTTTCCTGTAAGTTTGAATAGTTTAATTTTAGGCAACAGCTCCCGTGTTACAAGTTTCTGCCTCTTTTTTTCCCACACAATCTGTACAGTAGATGCAGAGGAAAAATTTATAAAATGAAGCTGGGTGTCTATTCAAGCTTTCCTCCTTCAGCTGACAGTGTTGAAACTTCCCAACGAACCAGCAAAAATGTTGGAAGTGACACAAAATAGTTGTGGTGGGAGAGAAGGTGGAAGAACACAGAAGCCATGTTGGAATTTTTTTTATTGCTCTGTGCTCCTAAATATTTTCCAGTCTGTGAGCTGACTATAAATTCCATGCTAATAATCTCATATATTCACATACATGTAGTGATTGTCCTGGTTCATGGCAGAATGTAAGGAATGGGAATTTTTCGATGTTACTTCTTGGAACCCAAGGCTTTGTCAGGTGGCCATACTTTGAAAGCCCAGAGAGAGCTGTGCTGCCATAGGTGGATTTTCAGGTGGAGTGGGACAGGATCTGTACAGTTGCAGAGGAGAGCTGTGACTGTGGTGCAACCCAGGAGCTGCTGCTCTTCCATTGCAGCATTCCATGTTGGTCCTAACAGATCTCAGAGCCCTTTGGACTTGCTGCTGTGTAGAAGCTGTTGAAAGAGATTGTTCTTGTGGTTTAGGAGCCCAGTGGACAAGGAGCACACATTTCTCTGATGGGAAACTAAGATGTGGAGGTAATGCAGCTAATGTTAGAGCTGTAAGAAGTAATTAATAGTCAGAGTCAAGATCAAGTTCTGTTCATCCCTTCTGATCGTGAGGCTGACCTGATTGGTCGTGTGAAGTTTGTGTTCTTGTCAAAAGAGAAAAGTTTAAACATTTCTGACCTTTTTTTTGATGCCAAGGTAACCAGTGATACAGAGTTAGTGCAACAATTTTCATGGTGTGATGAGAAAAAAGGCAAATGACAAACTGAATCACCCGTAAGCAATTTTCTCCTATTTCTAGCCAGGAAGTAAATTGACTCAGAAGTGAATGTTCATTCTGAGAACATCTATGTGCATAATATTCCCAGCAGCCTTGGAGTCCAGCCATTCTGTATGAAAAACATTTAAACAACAACCTAGATTTTTGGAAGAAAATACTGACATCTTATCTGAAAGTTGTTCTTTCTTTAATTGTATTCACTGATGCCAAGAGAAAGTGGCTTCAGTACTTCTTCAGTGATAGTGTGGGTTGTTAGTCTTAAAATTTCTTTAAAGTTGATTTGCTGCATATTCAGTTTCATTTTTTTTGTAGGACCTTAGAAATCAGCTAGAGAAATTACATGGTGAAATGACTGAGAAAGAAAAAGCAGTTGAACACCATTACAATATTCTTTTGAGTGAAAGCAATCAGAAGCTGCAGAGCCAAGAACTTGTTATAAGGCAGCTGACAGACAGTGTCAATCACAAGGATCTGCTGCTTGAGGTAGGTAGACTTAATTTGAAATGAAAAATGGAAAGTTATCATTTGATTTTGTATGGGGAATTATTACAAAGTCACATTTGTATTTGGAGTTATTGTTGATTTTGATGATAATCCTTCACTTCTCATAATACTGTATTTGCAGAACAGACCTATAATTACAGAGTGTGTGGCGTTCAACAGGATTTCTTGTTAGGGTTTTGTGAAGCGTGTGGACAGAGGGGGAAGAAAGCTTTACTAATACTTATGTAGGATTGTCACTGTTGTAAAAGCTCTGAAGTGCTCACGATTTTCAGTTTATTGTGCAGAAAGTGGAAGTTGAGGAATAGGTATAGATACTGAAATACTTTATCTTCTATTCTGGGAACCCCAAGTGACCTGTGTGAGAAGGTTCCTGCCTGAATGGTAACAGACCCCTGCTCAGTTTTAACACAGAGTGAAAAAAAGTAGTGATGGTATTCAGCCAGCAAGGCAGAGAGTCGGAGCTGAGGTTGCTCTGTGCCTGGAGACAAAGGTGCATGCCTTGACTTCATTTTTTAAGGAAAAAATTCTGAAAAGATTGCATAGGTGGGGAAAGCTTCTGCGTATCTTTTGGGTTTGCTTCTGGTATCTTGAATTGAGCTCTTTTTGCAAGATGTGTAAATAGCCTGTTCCAGGCCATCCTTGGATATTCTCCTGAATTTTGTTAGGTTTTGTATTTTGCAGTTTAAAATTACGGTAGATTTTGTAAAACTGTCTGTTTTCTTTTGTTAGAGACTTGATGGAACAGTTAAAGAAAAGGATGCAGAACTGCAGGAACTCCAGAATAAGTGCAAGAACCTTCTAAGAGCTAATGAAGAACTTGAACTGACAAATGAGGGCTTAGTAAAGGAGAAATGTGCTGCACAGACTCAACAGTCAATTATCAAGATAGTCAGAGAGCTGGAGGTGAGTTTTGCATAGCTGATCATTTGCAGATAAGTACCTTGACTTCAAATTGAAGAGAATTTTGACTTTGGCTTTAAAGCTGTGGACTCTTATATGTTGTAATTCACCGTGTGTTGTGCTCTGATGAGTTTATATGGCATCACTAAACTCCCTACTTCCAGAAAGCATTTAAGATGTTTTGCCTGCTATAAAGAGGTGGAGGTTTTTTGGTGGTTAGGGCAGACATAATTCACTGAGTGGGAGGATATCTGCATTTCTGCAGAGAGATGCAGAGAAGAGTTTGTGTGCTTTGGATAGATAAGGGGAAAGATTGCACAGAGCTGGTGACCACAGGAGCCAAATGGAATGTGAGGATAAATACAGGTAGGAGTGAAAATATGTCCAGGGCAAGAAGAAAACTGCTTTAAAGCAAAGGACTTGTACAGAAATATACGTATGTATATTAAAAAAGGGTGAGCAGTGTATGCCCATTATTTTATTTGATGCCATGAACTGAAAAGACCTGTACCTGAAGTCAGAGGTCAAAATTCAAAATTTTAGTTCTAGAAGTAGTTCCTTCTCTCTTTACCCTCCATTCTGTTGTAGCAAAAAGAAGTCGGGTACTGTTAAATTTTCGAATCACTCCCTGATTCCACAGTGCATCATGGTGTACAGACTATTGAACAATTAAGCTGCTTTTGAAGGTACATTTCTTGTCTCTTTTTTGTGTTGTTTGCAGCCTGGTGTGTCAAGGTTTCTAAAAGCATCAGGCAAAGTGCAAATAATTAGACTGGTCATTAGACATAGTAATGGTGGAGAAAGCTTTTCCATTTCTTTAGTAATATATCAGTCATTAAGGAGGCTTTCTGAAGGAAGTTCAGAATAAAGGGAGCCAATGGCAAAGGAAACATAAGTGCAGTGTCTTGGGTCACATTCTGAACAGTCTGGTGGTGAGGTGATGAATGTGATGGGCGCTATAATTAACCATGGGAGAGACAAGAACATGTGAAGTCCTGCTTATGTGGCAAGCTCAGAGTAAAGGAGCTGCAGCTTTGTTTGCCTGGGTGGAGTGAGGGTTTATCCCAGTATATGTGAATGTGCAGACAGAGAAATAGCCTGGGAAAGGCTGGGGAGAAATTCCACCTCTGCACAACAAACTGCAGTGCATGCACATAACTGCTGTCACAAAGGCACCTAGCATGGAAAATCGTAGGGAGTTAATGGGAATCAAACACTGACTTCCCTGTGTACCCCTGGCTCGGTTCAGGTGGATAACCAGGGGCAGGAGCAGTGCATGGTAATCACCCAGACCCACATTCTAATCACAGCCCATTCTCTGCTGCTGGTGCACTCAGCCACTGAATAATAGCTAATCACAGCCCGTTGTCCTCCCAGCCCAACCCCTGTGCCGAATGTCTCCTGTAAGGACCCACTTTGGCATATTAATCACCAGTTTTTGGACAGAGATTTCCCAGAGCTCTGCTCTCATTGGCTGCCTGGCACTCTTGGATGGCTTTGCGGTGCTGCACCGACTCTCAACAAACCCACAGCTGGATCCTCCCCACCAAAGGGGACAGAAACCAGGCTCTTCAGCCTCACTGAGCTTTAAAGTTGAAGAAATTGATTTGAGAGATAGAGAACTTTTCTCTCTTTCAGCATATCTTTGTACTTTACTTCAGTGTAATGATAAATTTTAAAGCAACCGATACCCAAAGCTCTGCTGGGTGCCTTGGCCAGGCCAGGAAAGATAAATTACAGGTTCTAATTTTGGAGTTTGGATTCTTGAGCCACTGTTGTGGCCTAGAGAGAGTGAGCAAGGGCACTGATGATTAAGGGAGCCTGGCAACTTCTGACTCTGGTATCTCTGAAGTCTCAGAGTTAAATGTGTTTTACAGATAATTTAGAAGTTAGAAGAAATTACCAAATTCTAGTGATGGATGAATGCTGGATGGATCAGTGAGGAGGTGTAGGTTATATCCTTCTCTCAGTCATTTGTCCTTGAACCTTCAGAGATTTTGAAGCGACCCTGAGGGTTGTTGGAAGCACGAGAACATTCAGTGAGGCAACTGGATATCCTTGTGACTTTGCCAATAAGTCATTTATTACGGAGGTATAAACCTTTTACTTCTATTGCTTACAATTTAAGGAACCTTTAATGAAAATAGGTTATGTTTTCCACCACTGCTGCTTAGCAGTACTATTTCAGACTTAAATATAGACTTTAACATATTAGATTGCCTCCTTTCATGGGAATATAAATCTTTCACTGCAATATGGTCCTGGATGTCTTGCAGCTATCTCCTCTAACACATTTTCCCTCACACCATGTGTCAAGAGGTTTAATGTTTCATTAACTCCCACAGCATTACAGTCTATTTAAGTTATAGAGCTGCCTTATGTTTTGTGTACTGTTGGGGAGTTGATTGAAATAATTCACTCCTACACGTTATTTAGAAGTGACAGGAATAATGTGCAAGAAAAAGGGATCTTCATGCTGCATCTTCTCATCCTTACTATTCATGAAAGATTCTGAAAAAATCAGGAACACTTCCTCGTGATTTTGCTAACCTTTACCTAGGTAGCTGAATTTAGAATTTAATAATTTGTGTATGGTCTGTGACATTTGGAATTAAGAAACAGCTCGTGTCTCCCGTTACGCAGAAAGAGTTGGGAGGATTTCATGAGCTTACTGAGATTTTGGTACAAATGGAGAACTCAACAGGTGGATCCTAAAAGGAACAGGGAAGTGGAACAGGGTTTGTGTGTGTGCACTGCTTTGTTCATGCAGCAGCCACAGACCCCAAGCCATGGGTGACATTCCTTCCCTCATTTGTGCTCCCTAACTCTGCACAGAGACATTGCTCTGCCAGGGCTTCAGAAAGAGCTTTAATTAGGATAGAGTTCTATAGTGTCCTCAGTAATAATTGCAAGGTTTGTATCAGACATATGGAGGAGTTCACTAGAACTTTTAATAGACTGTTAAACAACTAAATTAAGTCAAAAGATTTATTTTTTTCCTGTTGCTTTCTAAGTCATTGGTCAGTGTTTGAGATCAAACTTTTCCAATTTAAATTAAAACCCATGTATTTTATGTTTAGTGACTCTTCTTGAAAGGCTGAGATTCCAGCACATTGATAAGACTCTTTAATTCAAGCTTCAAGATGTACTTTTAAACATTTTTTTCCATGAGATAATTTAATTACTGGCCTCTGGATCACCCACCTTCATCTGTTTGCCTTTGTGTTTCTCTGTGCTCAGTCAGCAGCTTTGCTGGGAGCTCCTCCACTGCTCATCTAGATAAAAAATTTCAACGTGAAGCTCAGGATTTTGCACTTTGATACAGAATAGTACTTAATGTATAAATTACACTGGAACCTGGAAATGTCTCTTAGAACACAGCAGCCTTTAGATGGCAGCTTAACGTGGGGCACGTGTCCAAAGGTGAGGTGGCTGCTTCAAAGGCTCTGGAGTATCAGTGGCAGGAGCTGCAGCAGGACCTGCCAGGCAGCTTACCTTAACTGCAGTCATTTGATCACGGCTTGATTACACTTGCAAAGCATTATTTAACATATTTGCTGGCATATTGTGAAGTAAGAGTGTGAATAATTAAAAGTAAACACCGGTTGTCCTTGCTTTTGTGCTGTTTACTTTGCAGAACACCGAATTGTTCAAATTAACAGTCTTTGCATCTTTAGTGTGAATTAACGAGGTTCTATTGTAGCTGAATTTTTTTTGGTTGCAATTTCCTCCTTAGGAATTGCAGTTGGAATAATAGCAGCTGCTTAAAACTCCTGGGTGTAGGTTTCTTCCTTGTTAATGATCTGTTCATTAATGATTTAGTATCTCTTAAGAGTTCCCTTAGCTGAAATTCCCCTTAGCTGTGGCACCTTTTTTGTTCCTCCTTTCAGTTTTCAGTCCAAAAAGAAAACTGAGAGAACCAAAAATTCTCTAACAGAGGCAGAATGTGCCTGATATTAATACATCTAAATTTGCTATAATATTCCAGTTACTTTCTCTTTGGAGATGACTGATATCTTAGATACTCTTATATAGTAAGTGCAAGAAAATACTCCTTTAAATGGCTGCATTTTTTGCTTCCTGCTGAAAAAGTGACTGACTGGTTGTTTTGGAGTGAAAAAAGTCAGGACAATTTAGTGGATCCTTACTGAGAATGTACCATAAGAGTGTGTGTTTATTCCTTTAATGATAATATCCTTTCTGTGAGCAAGACTGCAGATAAACCCGTTTTCTTTTTTTCACACAAGTGAAGCAGCAGTTTGTAGTGACCCAGATGAGTGTGCAGAAAATTGACTTATGGAGTGTCTAATATGTTTATCCTTCATTTGGGGCTCAATATAATCCTTCTTGTTCAGAGATGGAACAGAATTTGCTGCATCTCCTCACCCCAAAAAAGCCAGTTTTATCCAGAACACAGAGAGGACCATTTCTAAAACGTGTGCTTGGAGCTCTGGCTTGTCTAATCTCCCTTCCCTCCCTTCCCCTTCTCTGGGATAGCTGCCTGCCAGATTGTTCCTGCTTGTTGGAACTTTGGGAGTGAGGATGCTTGAGTTGGGGCTGGGGGAAGCTTCTGAGGCTGTGAGGAAAATGCTGAAGCACTGTTCAGACGTGTGATTCACTCACGTCAGGTACGTAGTGAAACCGTCTTTGCCTCCTTCAGTAACAGCTGGGTTTAAGGACAGTGAATGGTTCTCAGATCCATGCTGGGCATTGGTGATCCTGGTCAGAAAACTGGGATTTCAGCTTCTGTCACAAATGCTTCAGGACACCAGTACACACATGGTCACAGACGTGAAACATAAACATTACACTGTGAGCGCAATCTGTTCTTCTTTTAATTTAGGAAAATAAAGAAGCTGAATATGAGAAGCTGATCCTTGCTTTAAGGAAAGAACAGAATATTTATTCTACACTAGTGAAGACCTTCAAGGAGTCAGATAGGTAAGTGCTTCTGTTTTGGGGGATAATCTGAACTCAAAGGGCAAAAGTCAGAAGTCGTGAAAAAAATGTGAAGCAAGTGGAGATTTAGTTTGTTCTGGCCAGTTGTTTATAAACTCTCTGTAGCAGTCTCTAAAGAGAAATAATTATGGGAGTTTCTATTATCTAAATTACTTAAATGTTTCTGAAGATATTTCTTTTTAGATTGGAATCTCAAATGAGCCCTGTATCCATTTAGGTACCAAAGTAAGCAGCTGGATTTTCCATACTTAGGGCTTGTGTTTTGGCATATAGGAATAAAATCAAATTGCAGTGAACTTTTGGGCACTGGACAATTTGCCGTGGTTTACTCCTAAAATACAGATAGTGCTTATCTTAAAAGTGACACTGTGAGAATTTGGATGAGAATATAAATATGCAGGATTTGGCAGAAGGTTAAGCAAAACAGAATAATTGAAGTTTGCATAGTACACTTTCAGTGTAAAGCCTTGAAAAGGGTGGCAGGAGCAAGTGGTTTTTAACCTTTTAAAATCAAAGAACGTAACAATTTAGAAAGAAATCTGCAGCCTACTCTGTATCCTGTTAATGCTTGGCAGTTGACGAGGAGACGTTATGATAAAATAAATTCTTAGTCTGTAGGCAAATGAAATTTAAATATTTTTTAAGAAATTTACTGTTACAGTTGCAAATCTCCTAATGAAGTATTTAACATTTGAGAGCCAGCTCCTGAAAGCAATGGCTTATACCTGCCAGCTTTGGGGGAATGTTTATTTATATTTTGCAAT
This sequence comes from Machaerirhynchus nigripectus, assembly GCA_013397975.1. Classification (NCBI taxonomy): domain Eukaryota; kingdom Metazoa; phylum Chordata; class Aves; order Passeriformes; family Dicruridae; genus Machaerirhynchus; species Machaerirhynchus nigripectus. Next base: position 20,934 of record VZRQ01009622.1, read on the forward strand.
TGGTTTATAGACCATTATAGTTTGGAAACCATACAGAGAAGTAGCACTAGAGTAGATGAGATCTGTGTGTGAGTTAAGCACTTAGCAGCAATGCCAGCTTGTGCTTGGCCACAGCTCAGACCCTGCTTTAGATACTAGAAAAAATACTAATTCAAAATAATGATAGCAGTCAGGTTATGGAGATTATTTCTGGTTTCATGTGAAGAGTGTGACCTGACACCAACTCCTGCTCTGTGGGCAGGGAGAGGGCCCACATTCTGTACAGCAATGACAGCAAAGCAGTGTGGCTCTGAAACTGGGTTTTCTTAGAATGCCTTTCAAATAGGGAAACTTAGAACTGCAGATAGAATCATTGGGGTTCTGCAGTGAACTTTTGTAGGATCAGGATCATTAGTCCTGCTTCCCTGATGTGGAATTATGGAGTGCATGGAGCAGTCAGTGCCCGCTGTGCCACAAGAGCAGAGGATGCTCAATGAGCTGGGGCTTGGAGCTGCTCTTATTCCTCCACCTCACAGTTCTGGGGGCTGAAATGTGCTGTAAACTTCATCAAGACTTGAATCCCAAAGTCTTGGGGAATGGGTAGACAAGCCCTACAGACACACAGATGAGGAAGCTGGCTTTAATTGCCATCCGCAGTGACATGGATTTTGGGCAAACATCTGTTTTCTTGCTGACGTCTTTTGGGCATTATTTATTTGAAGCAACCTGGGTGGTTATTTTTCAAAATGAGCTACTGGATGTCAGGACCAAGACATTCCTTCTCTCTCCAAGAGGGGAATCAGTGCTTGTTCTTACAAAACCTTTAACTAATGAGAAAATGTGCTTACCTGGCTTCTAGTCATGTGTTGGTTTGGTTTTACTCTTAATTATTTTGCTGAGCCTTTAAGAGCTCTGTCTCTTCAAAGAAGCTCTTGTATGAGGAAGAATTGGTTAAAGCAGTAGTTTCTTGTGCAGGAACCCCCAACAGCAGCACGCTTGTCAGGAGACAGACTGAGAGGTTTTTCATACATTCAGCCTTTTAATTAATGTGCATCTGCAATACTCTGTTATTCTCGTGCAAGTATGTTGTGCTCTGTGTTCCTGTGCAGTCTCCCATCAGATGGATTTAAATTTTTTTAAAGATCCCTGAGTTCTCTGGCATTTAGTGCAGTGGCTTGGAAATTCTGCAGCAGCCTAATTTATCTTAAAATACTGAGTGAAGTAAATGTGAAAATAAATAATACAAAGAGTTCAGTAACACCCTTTTATTTATTTTTTATTAAATCGAATTTATTTCATTTTATTGCAATTTCAGGTTGGTTTATTTTGAGCACTTAAATCTTTTTACAGATTGATCAGAACTGCCTTGTTGATGTAGTTGAAGGGTGTGGGGAAAATGTAGCAAGGGACAGCTGACTTTGGGGCCTGAGGAGCAGCTGGTGCTGAAGAGCTTCAGTAGCAAAGTTGCTTAAAAAATTAAATCACCTTGACAAATTATAAATTTAAAGTTTGGACATTTATGCCCCATTGAGGTATTTGAAACAATTTAGAATGCAAGAGGTCTTTTTACAGACTGTGGATAAATGAAGAAATAAAACAGTTGTGTCTAGGTCCTATTTTCAATGAAACAGGATTTTTTGATGTTTTTCCTAAGTGCAGTATTAGATTATCCAGTGTAGCTCTGTGGCAAGGGAACAAAGTTTCCATGGTCACTAGAGAGCCATCAGCATCATGTGATAATGATATTTTTCTGCCATGCTTTTTAGAAGTTAGTAGTTTAGAGTTTCCCTAAAAAGAACTACCCAGGCAGAGGCTTGGTAGAAGAGCTCTGTCAAGGGGAAACTGACTTAGGCAGCACAGTCCAAAAGAGCAGGACAGGGCTATGTATGTAAACATTTAATCTGCTCTTTCTCTGTAGGGATTTGTTTGTGCTTATGTGTCAAAATGATGGAATTGTGGGATGAAACCCAGCCATGGGGAATGGGAAATGGGCTCTTGGTGCAAGCCTGGATGGAGAAAACACCAGTGCACACCAAAACGTTTCGAATTGAATCTCAAATATTTATTTTTCCCCTTTTTTTTCCAGTATAAATAGCTTGCAAGTAGAACTGAACAACATTTTCATGTTGAGAAAACAACTGGAAGAAGATGTTTTGGGTAACAGGAATCTCCAGAAGATCTTACAAGATCAGATTAAGGACATGAAAAACCACCAAGGTTTGTATCCGTGCCCAGTCCAACCCTCCTCCTCCACAAAAGAAAAGTGATTTTATTACGGTCAGTTTGCTGGCATGGAGAAAAACCATTTGAGAGTCAAAAAGGTGTGAAAAGATTTCTTTTTGACTTTGTGTACTGAAGGTGATTTGGGGGATTTGTGGCAGAACGTCTTGGAGCGATCAGGGCGCAAACAGAGGGACAGCTTCTCTTTCCATGCAGCAAATGTTAGAAATTCTGTGGCAGTTCTACTGCAGGGATCATTTTATGCTGCCTGCAGCTTTGTACCCACAGAATTTACTGTTTTCCACAGAATTCAGAGATGCCTGACTTGGAATCAGTTGGTGGCTACGGGATCTTTTTCTGACCATGGGATGTAATTAGTTCCCAAAGAGCTTGTGGCTCAGGCACTGGTAACCTCCTCCTGACACAAGTATTTCCAGAGAAAAAAAAACCACCCAGAAGTTTTGTAACTTAGTAATTCAGAAAAAGTAGAGCTTTTAAATATAGCTTAGCTTCTGGCTTTTTTGCTGTATGTCTTGGGAGGTGTTTTTAGTGTATTCTTAGATATAGAAAAGAATAATGTAAGTGGGTATCATTAAATAGTTTACTGCATATGTACAAGATGTTTCTGTTTTATTCCATAGGGGATATATAAATAACAGTAAAGCCTGTTCACTTCCCCTTTCAACTTAGATTTTCAATTTTAGCATCACTTGACAGCTCTGATAAGTGACAAAAGGTAAACTTCAGCTGTTTCAGAGTTTGCAGCCTCAAAAGCCCAGAGATAATCAACAGCCAGGGTGGGCCAGAGTGTCTTGTGGATACTCCAGGGTTCTCAGGAGCCGTTGTGTGGAGGGTGAGGCTGGTAGGAATAAAGACTGAAAAATTAGTAATGATTTGTGACATTGGGGTCCTTGCAGCAGCCACAGGATCAGTGTCAGAACTGGGAGTAGGATTTGGATGTCTCTTCTTTGTCCTAATTTAGTTATGCTTTCTCCCTATCTAATGAGATTTATTTATAGAATTGACTGTCATTTATATTGTAAATAAACAGGTGTTTATTGAAGCACAAATAATTCCTGTAGTTATAGAGGCAGTGAATAAGTAACTATTTTCAATCCAATTACTGCATACTTTTGACCCAAAAGCAAAATAAATTAACTTTGTCTAACCTGGCTTTTTGCCTTGAGGCCCTGAGTTCATAAAACTATAGTTAAAACTATAGTTAAAATAGATCAACTATTCATGCCTAACCTATCTTCCTAAAAGTTATTTCTAATTGTAATGCTAAATATGCAAATTATAATTCAGAATTACATTCACAACTAGTGCTGATAACCATAGAAAATACAGCATGTCTGTGTGTCAGAAGCACAAAGAAATATGAGGACAAAATTTTTCAATTAAACAGGAAGCTTATTTTGGGAATAAAACATTCTAACTGGCCTCCCACAGAGTTACTGGAAGGTTCTTATTTGAAAAGTCCTGTGGTCCTGTGCATTTTGTGCTGCCTTTTCCTGCAAATGGAGTTTCTGAAATAATGTCTGTCCTTGGCTGTTTTGGCAGATGAAACACTGTCTTTCTGTGGAGATCAAACATCTTATATGAGTATCTGTTTAGGAGAACAAGACCATTTAAGCCTTCAGATAGACCATCTGTCTCTGGAAGAACTTAAAAAAAAGGTATTGATCTTTTTTATTGTTTACTCTTTCTAATAGCTTAATTCTGCTTTGTTTATCGTTTCTGTATCTCTCACAGAAACATTTCTTTAGGTGCAGTGGGGTAGTTCTGAAAGGATTTGAAGCTCCCATCTCTGTGGTTTGTGACCCACCTTTTGTGAGCTGTTTAGACTTTGTTACACCACGTGGGCTTCAGAACCAGCTGAAAGCTGAGTGGTTGGCAGCCAGGGTTTCGTGGTATCCAACACCTGGACTCAAGGTGTTGACTCAGCACCATATTTCAGATATCAGCAACTCCAAAGAAAGGTTTTGCATTGAGCATCCCACAATGTGTATTTCATGCAGCTTTATTAATCATGGAAGTGGTGGTGTCTATATCCTGTGTTCCGTATAGCACACTCCATCCCGGGATTTGCAAATCTTTTGGTAAATAGGGCATGTTATAAAATAACCCTGAGGTGAGTTCTCTATTCTGCATGAAGAGAACTGAAATTCACAGAGATTAAATGTGCAGACCAAACAATAAATCAGTACTGGGGTTCAGAAACTTGTTCTCTTTCTTCTGATGCCATGCAGGGACACCTGATCCATGCACCAGTTTATGACAAGGAGTCATTTTGGATATGGTTGGTTGGGAGTGAGCATAAGTGATACTTTTCTGTTTCTCAGGGACAGCTGAATTGTAGGCAGGTGCTCACACTCTGAGGTGAGCAATCTGAAGGAAGGAACTTTGTCTTACTCTGAACAGGTGTCCCTACAAAAACCCCAGATTGTGTCCCAGTGCCATAAAAGTGTCACCACTTTTGTCTCTGAGCCTGTTGCCTTCAGAAGGCTCAGGAATACTCATTGGCAAAAGTTATTTATAAATAATTTCTTACTGGAAAAAGAGTTTGTGTGACTGAAAGCTGACCTGGTTTACCAAGTATACTAATTGGTCTGATGAAAAGATTTAACTTTTTTCTCCAAACTTTGCCTTTTTGATAGAGTTCACAGCTTTGTGGCTGTGAGAGTTTTGAACCCGACTGCCCAATCAGATTCTGGGTCTGTGAAGCTACTCAGAATGAGAGTGGCTTTTAAAGGGGGTTGGAGACACAAAACCAGCTTGTTCTTGAATGCTGCTGCTATCCTGTAGAGCTGTTTTTTCTTGCATTAAATGTTTCTTCTCAAATCAGCTGTTCCTGTGAGGTGCCCTCTTCTTGCTACTGACTTGTGAAACTTGTTACCTAAACTTAACAACTGCCCATGAGCTACAGTGTTACAAACTAAGGTACCCTGAACACTAATTCCCAAATACCAGAAGCGTGTTTCCATACCCAGGGAGATTAACTCAGGAGCAGCTGCACAAGCCCAGGCTTCCAACTCTGCAGTGTGCATTTAGCTGGAGATTTATCTGTCATCATTTGTTGTCCTACTAGTTTGGATGTTACCAGTTCTGCTTGTTCTTCCTTTGGTTATTTAGGTCGCTGACCTGCTCCTGATGGTCAAAGAGCTGCAGTCAATTAATCAAGAACTTAAGGCAAGACAGTCTGGATGTTGTACAAAGGATTCTCAAGGGAAGGAAGCACTGAGAATATTAAACCACACAGAGGTAGGTTCTGTGTTTTAAAGCAGTGAGTCTGACTCTCACATCTAATCTGCCTCGTGGAGTCGTTTCCATCAGTGAAGGAGTGTAAAGCCTTCGGGGCTGAGGTTGCTAATTCCTTAAAACAACTTTTTAAATTAATGATGTAAACAACTTTAACATGTTAGTACGACAGAGAAGCAGCTCAATGCAAGTGTTCAGTGATGTGTCAAGTTGATTTTAAGGAAGCAACATACTCATATAAATATTAATTGGGTGTGTGATCTATTTGTTTTGTCAATTGAAAGGGAAGCAAGTAGTTAATTTTACGAAGAAAGCAATATCTTAGAAAACATTTTAATTATTCCTGAAAGTCTGTTTGCTATTGCATAGTCATTCTCAGGCTGTCTCTAATTTTTTAAGAGTTTTGTTCAGATCTCTGATGCATCTTTAAAATAGGAGGGTTCCGTGTAGTCAGAAAAGAAGGAATAGAACGTCAGGTCACCTAAACATGTGGCTATTTCTTCATATAGAATAGAGAAGTACATGAAGAAGGGGCCAGCACTATGGTGGGTTGCTGAGAGGTGCAAGGAAATAATCCTTGCTGGGTGTTTCATTCATTTCCCCAAAGCTGGGAGGGTTTTCATCTGTGGGGAAGAAGAGGCCTTGGCAGAATACTTGCACTGAGCAGCATTTTGGGTGCTGGGTCCCCACATGTGTGTGAGTGGTGAAGGATGTCCAGGAGGTTCTGGGTGACCCTTCCAGCTTGGAAGGTATTACTTGAAATGTGGTTGGTAGTGCTTGTCTTTGTGTTCCTTTGTGGCTTTTGCTTTCAGTTCCCTTGGTGTTGTGCAGAACGTATTGAATAGGAAGGAAAAAACACAAAAGGAGTGATGATGGTGCTGGTGTTTTGTGTCTTGAATTTCTGAATTAAAAGAATAAGATTAGGAATAGTGTGGATCAGTTACATGCAGGACTGGCTGATTCAGGAGCTGGGACTGAGGAATTAATGACTTTTCTGCAGGACTCAGGAAAAAATCTGTCTTTTCCTGGGTGTGCTGCAGGTGTACTGAGACCGTCACAAAATATTCTTGCTTCTTCAGTTTTAAGACATAGTCATGCTGTCTTTAATTGAAGTATTTTTTAAATTAGAGACAGATCCTTAGGTGTGCCATGGTTTTATTGAAATGCTGGATGTATGTGTCACTGGGAGGTTTGGGAGAAGAGCAGGTGGGCAATCACTGTCTGGGTGCCTGCACTCTCCAGAATCAACATTTTTAGCAATTTGTCTTGTCATCCTGCAGAGGGCTCTGCATCCCCGTGGATGCCACGGTGAATTCCAAAGGAATTCCTGTCCTGTACTGTGATTATCCTGACAGGATGCTGTGTGCTCCTGCTTGTCTTGACATGACCAGTACGTACAGGGCTGCTCACTGAAGAAGCTACAGAATTAGATGTAGAGTGACAAAGTGAAGCTTGTAAAATGTAAATAAATCTCAGCATTCTGGGAAAGGAAATAAGAAAGTTAAGTATGGAGTTTAACCAGTGCCAGAATGACTGTAGTACTATGGAGCACAAAAATGAAAGGATCTTTAGTTAAAAGTTTTTAGCTCAAAAAGGTATCTTTTTATCAGTCTTGGCAATAAATGTCAACCTGGATATTGGGTTATGGGTGTGACAGCAGTATATTTGACATATTAACAACCAAAACCCCCCTACATTCCGTTTTTTGTGTTTTTTGAGCTAGAATTTGTTGGCAGGTAGTGCTAGGATGACACTGACATATGTGTTACTAAAGGAATTTGGATAGACATGGGAGGAGGGCTCTTCCTCAGGTTCTTCAAATGCTCCCATCCTGCTTTCCTTCCCAAAGCCAGAGCACAAAGCAGGTGAATGTGTACCTTGGTGCCTCTGCAGGGTCTGACAGCCCCTCGTCCTCTGCTCCTTGGCTTCCTGTTGGTGCTGGGAGGGAGAAGGAGGACAGGAAAAGGTTGTTCTTGTGCTGCCCTCTGAACATCTGCCTTCTCAGAGAGGAGCAGCCTCGGTGATTTCAGCCTTCAAGGCTCTGGGGATCTTTGCAAACCAAGCACATCAGTGCTTCATTTAGGAAAAACATTCTCCTGGTTTTCAGTCTCCAAGGAAATACTTTAAAACAGGCAGCTTATTCTTGGTAGACTTATCTTTCTGGCCTTAAGACACTTATGTTCTTTTAATATTTTGTTGCACATTAGGTTATATTCCTTGGAGTACAGGGCATTTCTACCTCTCAGACTCAGGACCCATAGGATCAGGCTCAGCCTCCAGTGATTTATTATCACAGCGTATTTATAACCTGTTGGTCTTATAGAGTAATTTCATTAATGAATCCTCACTTATTAAACCAAATACTGGCCTGGGAAAAGCAGATGCTAAAAAATGTTGACCCATAAAAGGTCATTGCATTGGATGGATAAGTTACATGTGCAAATAAGTTTATTTTTTATACACAAATGCAGGGTTTGTCCTGAACAAACATGGAAGATTCAACCTAAATAGGTTTTTTTTTAATAATAGTTAACATTATTGGACTTTTGGCGTCACATGATTACAACAAAAAGATTTCTTTGTAATGCATGCTCTTGATATATACCACAATCCCCTCTGAGTCTTTCTCCAGTTTTCAATTTGTCTTTAGCCTGTGTTGTCCTAGAAAACCAAGTCTGAGTGAAAATACCAACATAACCCAAACATTATTTGGAAGTCAGTTTTCCTTACAGAATTCTAGTTGTAAAAGGCAAATATATTAATACTCTGCACCATCCAGTTTCTGCCTTTTAAAATTTGTACCTCAAACCATTAGAGTTGCTTGTACTGCAAGGGGTTGGGAGATAAAAGGGGTTTTCTCATCAATTTCATGTGTATGTGTAGGTATATATATATGTTTGTACATATTCAGTGCATACTCAATGAAAAAATCAAACCCCACACATACATTCGATTCCCAGTGTTGTCAGGAAGCAGAAGTAACTCTGTCCCTTGCAGGTTGGAATCCTCTCTGTCAGGGCTGTATCCTGCCTATGGATTAGGCATATTTAGGCTTTCCAGAGGAGGCCACAGAGATGCTCCCAGGGTTGGAGCCCCTCTGCTCTGGAGCCAGAGTGGGAGAGCTGGGGGTGCTCACCTGGAGAGGAGAAGGCTCCAGGGAGAGCTCAGAGCCCCTTCCAGGGCCTAAAGGGTCTCCAGGAGACCTGGAGAGGGACTTTGGACAAGGACCTAGAGTGGCAGGACAAGGGGGCATGGCCTTAAGTTGAAGGAGTGCAGGTTTAGATGGGATATTTGGAGGAAATGGTTCCCTGTGAGGGTGGTGAGGCCCTGGCACAGGTTGCCCAGAGAAGCTGTGGCTGCCCCATCCCTGGAAATGCTCAATAGCATCCAGCAAACCAAAGGGATTCTGCTCCTGCTCTCAGTGATGCTGATGTCAGGGACTTGGGTGCTGCTCCTATAAAAGCTGAGTCTTCCTCCTCCTCTTTGCTCAGGCAGTATCAGTGATGAGAGATGGGTTGGGAGCTGTGGAAAACAGGGAGTAAAAGATGATTTGGCACCGTTTGCTACAAATGGGCAAATTTAGGCCTAGACACAGCAGATTGTAACCTTCAGTGGCCCAGTAAATCTTTCTTGTGTACAGCAAGCCACATGCGCTTAATTTTAAAAGCATCTATTTCTTGAATGCTGGAGAAGAGCCTAAATGGGGTAGCAAATGAAAATAAATTCTGGAAACTGGAAAATAAAATAGGCAGAATGGGGACACGACTGAGGATACAGAGCTCCTTTGCCACAAGAGGTTAAATGGTTTTTATATGTTCTATAAATTCTGAGGAGAAAGGGTTAAATAAAAACGAAGGAATGTGTAAGATAAAGTTTCACTTTATTTGATATGAGTCATTCCTGGGGTTTATATTAATTTTCCTTGATCTTGTTGAAGGAATCTAATTCAGTGTTTGTCACTTTGTATTACAGGCTTTTTTTATTTTTCTTTTAAGACATATCACTGACTTATTTATGCATGTTTCATATCACAGTATTCTTTTGTGCTACATTTTCACATCATTCCATGCTTTATGTAGTGTCTTGAAACAACAGAGGAGCCTGTGATGCAGCCCAAAGATGGTGACAATGACAGGAAGATGCAGAACAGTCAGTTCTGTGAGAGGGTCAGTCAGGTATGATCTGCTCGGGGTACGTTATGTTACAGTGCTCTCTTCTCTGCATGCCTTTAAAATGTCTGTATTTTCTTAGAGCATAAAGTCTTTGGCAAACAAAACATACTGTTCTTAGTATCTGATTTTGCTTTCAACTATTTGTTAGCCTAAAGAGCTTCTGGAAGCTTTTTTCCTGTATTTTTCTGCTCGTTTTGCATTCAGGATTGTTTTCTTTGTGGACCTTGTTTTCTGTTGTTTGAGTACTCGTAGTCACCCTGAATGGGGATGACAGAGAGTCCCTTGAAGTTGTGTTTCTTTACATTCAGACAGGTTGATCTCCTGCCTGCATTGCAGTCAGGCCTGGAGTACAAATTGTATGAGATTCACTTGCTGTGACTGAGGAAAAAATCCTGTAGATCCTTCTTTAGGGTTGAAGTGCTTGATATCTCGGTAAATCGTAACTGCATTTTCATACAAACAGGAATCTGCTGTCCTCTCAATCTAATCAACGTGAGATAAAACATCATGGAATTTGTAATGTTGCAGAGTGATGACATTCTGCTCTGTGAAATCTGTCATTTCTGTGTTTCTCTGTTTACCAGGTGTGCCTCCAAGTCTCTTTGGACTTCCCCTGCGAGGTGGATAAACAGGTAAGTGACGTATTGTAAAGACTCTTTTGGCTCTTGTTGCTGATGGGAACTGTACCCAGACTGAATTCTCATGTGATTGATACAGATTTTGATTGTTTTATTGGGGTTTGAGTGACTGTAGAGATCCCAGGTAGAAATTCCCTAGGACACATCCGTGATGGTTTATACAGAAAGCTGGCAGCTTGTAAATGCTTCCAAGTTTTGTCCTGTCCCAGCCATCAGGGGTTGAATCTGAAGATCTCAGGACAGAATCTGTACTGTAAATACAGATGATTCAAAGCTGAGCTAATAAAATTGTTAGCTGCAGTCTGCAGGCAACATTCCAGAAGTTTCATACCTCTTGTTAGCTAAAGACCTTCAGGGATATCTTCTCACTCCATACTAAACAAATGATCACTATGAATTAATCATATGAAATAGATGTTAATTGGTTTTTCTATTAATAAATAGCCAGCAAAATGTCTGTGGATGCTTCTTAATGCAGATAAAGAGCATCAGGAATTACAAAACCTGATTACAGAAAGATTACAGCCCTGCTGAATTCAAAAGAACATTACATACCTGTGTAATAAGACAATGTTTGCAATTTTTTAACAGATAACTCCATCAGGCTATTCAGAGAATTTCTGCAAAGCCAGACATTATAGGAGTCCAATTAAGCCTCAATCTGAGCATGATACAACTGACAAACACTTGGGCAGAATAGGAATGAGAAAAAATGAAACAGAGGAGAACTTGCTCACATCTCTTCTGAGAGAAAATGGAACATCTGTGCTGGAATCTACGTAAGTATGAGGGATATGCACTGCTTTGACAGTATTTCTGTTTGAGAAGAGAATAAAGTAATTTTGCTAAAGTGAATTTAGATAATGGCACTGTCTAATTTACGTGAGAGATTGGCAAGGCACCTTCAGAGCCATTTTAGTCTATCATGCTATTAAGTAATTAGGAAACATACTATCAGTAGAAATCCTTAAGAAAAACCCATTGCAAGAAAGAAACTCTCCAAAGTTACTGATCCCTGGAGCTTTACTGCAGGGGCTGATTATTTCCAGGATGGGGTCTAACAGACTTCAAGGGCTTAGTTGATAGTAGCTGGTATTTTTCTTTAAAAAACCAAAATACCTGAGAGCACAGGCCGGTGAAAGATGGTGTGGTAGAAGGGACAACATTTTACTGCTGTGAAAACAGTATGTGAAAGGATCTAAGGATGGAGGAATTGGAGTTACCGTGACTTTTTGCAGGGATAATTTTGAATGGATGGTACTGCACACTGAATGCCCTTTGCCCTTCCACCTGGCCTGCCTGGACAGGGGTTTGCTGCCTCTCAGTGTGGGGAGTTGGGGCACATGTCCTGCACTTGACTAATGGGTTATTCCAGTGCAACCACTTGTAGGACTGGCTGAACAATGTTGTAAGTCCTGTGATCACTTTTCATGCAGGAGAAAACACTTGTGGACCTAAATCTGTACAAGCTCTACTGGCACCAGTGGATTTCAAGTGTGTGTGTGTGTGTGTTACACTGTGATTGATCAATTCCCAGCTGAAATGCTCATTTCCTTAGGAACTGGACAGTGCCAAGCAAGAAAAACCTGTGCATGAAAACCACACACCCTGACTGATCTCCCCCAGTTTCGTGCTTACACCACTTAATCTCCTGGTTGAGAACTGAGTTAGGGCTTTGGTGTAGATAATTTTCATGTTCCTTTCCTTGTTCTGTAGTTTCTTTTCCTTCTCTAGTTCTTTTCCTGGATGCTGTACTGACTATGTGCAGAATTATGTGACTTTTCCAGTGCCTGTCAGTGCTGGGAGCAGAATATCCCATGGAGTTACACAAGTCAAACCCTGGTTTCTGTGTTCACAATGCTGCACTTGGCTTCACTCAGGCAATTCTGTATTTTCACATTACTATTTAAAACTCTCCCAACAGGCATAAATGGTCTTAGTTGTCAGAGGAGTAGTTAGTGGTGAATGAGGAGATACTACTCCCTTAGAAATGAAGAGAGAGCATTGTTTATTTGTTATCTTTACTTAAAAGTTGGCTAATGAGTAATTCTAGCACTGCCATCTTTACCACTCTAGTGTGTAATTTTTCCTGTGTTCAACTATAAATGACCAGGCTGATGGGTGATGAGCCTGTGCTTTGCATAACTGAGTTCTTACTAATGTCAGTAGTTGCCAGAGGAAGCCATAAAAAGCCTGGTTAGCATCTACCATTTCAAATGCTAAACTATATAAATGCAGTTGTTTAAAACTCTGGTTTCTATGTTTAGTGGCACAAACAGCTCTCTATTAGACACATGAAATTGTCTGTAGGCTTTCAGAGCTTGCTTATGCTTTAAATGCCTCTTACTTGGCTTCAGTTTCCTTTAAAGCATTGCTTTCCAAACTGCTGTCCATGAACCGCTGGTTATCCATGGGGCAGTTTGGTGGTCTGCAGTGAGCTGCTTTTGCAGGCTTTTTGGCTGATTTCTCATTTTTCATCTTCCCTGTCCCATTAGAAATCCATGGAGTGGTAGATTTTCACAAAAGCTCAACACCAGGGCCGGGAGTTGCACTTTGATGGTTCTTGCGGGTCCCTTCCAGCTTGGGATAATCTCTGATAATATGGTCTAGAGTCTGATGTGGTTTTGGTATAAATTAACTTCTAAGGTAGAGAGTAAACTTTTTTTGAGCATCCATTCATATTTCTTGTATTTCTGTGGTAAATAGGAGAAAAGCCATGATGAGGCAATTTATGATATAATTTATGTTGAGAAAAGGTTCCAAAAACTCTGTTAGTGAATAATTCATTAGTGAGTAAAACGGAATCTCCTGGGAATTTCAGATATGTCACAACACAGCAGAAGGGTTTCTTGGAAGGTATTTTTGTTTGCTTAAATAAAAATCTAAATTCATGCCTCTTCTCTCCTCTTTCCTGAGTGCAGCAGACAAGAACAAATGAAAATTGTAAATGAACTGTTAGATCATCTGAACACGACAGAGAAAGAATGTTCAAGTGAAGATTTAGAGAAAAAGGATGAAAAAGATCTTAGGCAAATGATTATTCAACTAAGAGCTGAGCTCAAACATTTCAAGCAGGTCACTAAATTCTTGAAGCAGCGAGTAGAATTGAAATCAACTTTTGATGAGAAAGAGAAGCTTTATCCAGACGCAGTGCCACAGATTAATAAGGAGATTCACTTGTTGAAAGTGGAATTGAAAGATGCAGCTACACAAACAACGACTTTAGAGAGTAATGTCATGAGATTCAAACATGAAGGCAAAAAAGGAGCCTCAGAAGAAAAGTCAAAATATTCGAAATTAAATGCAGAAGCAGAACATCAGCAAGAAAATGTGTATAAGAAGGGTGAACAGCATGAAAGAGTTTCTTTTACTAGAACAAGTGAAGTAAGTTTATTCTCTTTTTTGTACTTAGGGCATAGATGTATAAAAGGGAAAAATATGTTTCATTTCTAATATTAAATCTTGCTTTTGTATGATTTTTAATATTAGGAAAAGAGATGTAAGCCAAATATATTTTAGATAATTGTTCTTAATGTTCAGAGCTTTTCATCTCCAACGTGCTTTAGAACGTTAATTAATTGAATTTCAATCCTCCCTGGGACCATGTACTCGTAAATATTACAGCTTTTGGAAAAAAAGAGAGTCTGTGGTTTTTTGTTCATAATGTACAGAGTGAGAGCATTAGGAACTGATGAAGTCTAAATGGCAAAAGTGTTCTAGAAAATTCCAGATTTGGATTGCATCTGGGAGCAGGCTGCAGATGGGTCAGTGGGAGACTTCCACAAACTCAAATCTTAATTTTAGGCTTTTGTTAACATGCTATCATTGTGCCTTGCTTTCTGAGGCCAGGAGTGCCCTGTGAGATGGGGGCAGTTTGGTGTGTTAGTTTGGGACCTGCGTGCACACAGCCTGTTCTGGCAGTGCAGACAGGGTGTGCTCGTGCCAGGTGAGTTTTGCAGCCTTCTGTCTGCAGGCAGTCTGTGATCCCAAACAAAGAGGTGGGAAAACAGTGTCTGCTAAAGAGTTCCTGTGTATTGTTTCAGCAACAGTGATAGAAGTGAAGTTGAAAACTCTTTGAAGATCTTGGCTCCCGTGGAGCAGACAAAGGGGAGCATTGCTTTTGATTTTGTGCACTGCTAATAGGGAATGTTGTAGCACCTCCTGCAAAGAGTGGCTTCCATAACTTTAGTGATCAAGAGATGTCTGAGAGGTAGCAATTAAGAATCATTCATTTTTATTCTGGCTTGTTCCTCTTGGATTTGTTTTTCTGAAGGAAGGGGCTTGTAAATGAAGGGATGTTGATATGGCTTTGGTCTGGGCATGAAGTGCCAGGACAAGGGGGAATAGCCTTAAGATGAAGGAGGGCAAGATATTGGATATTAAGAAAGATGGGATATTAAGAAAAAAATTCTTCCCTGTGAGGGTGGTGAGGCCCTGGCACAGGGTGCCCAGAGAAGCTGTGGCTGCCCCAGCCCTGGACGTGCCCAAGGTTGGAGGGGGTTCGGAGCAGCCTGGGATAGTGGAAAGTGCCTGTGCCTGTGGCAGGATGTCCTCCTCTCCCTCTCTCTCTCTCGTGGCTGGGGCATTTGGGAGAGATAACTCAGTCCAGACTGATAGCCCCGCAAGGGGTCAGAGAGCCCAGCAAGGGGTCAGAGAGCCCAGCCAGGCGTTATCTCCAGGCGCTCGAGAGCCTGAGCCCAAGGCCTGAGTACACATCTTGGTATGGGAGCAGATGTGGAAGGAGATAAAAGAAAATAACCATTGGTGACCAAAAGACATGGCTGTTGTGTCTCTGAAAGCCCACACAAATTATCACAGAGGCAGAAGTCTCTTACACAGTCCTTGGGGACGTGTGAGAAGGTTTCTCCCCGATGTCTGGACGCAAGTTCTGTGGTTACTTCTCTGGAAATTGAGGGAAAGGATTTTGATGTGTACCCCTTCAGCAATTTGGTGGTAAGAAACATTGGATCCTAAGTTATACTATTACTTAGCTAACTTTAAATTTAATGGTACCTTTAATCCCTCCTGTATAATACTACTATTCCCTTTTTGTCTCATCCCTGTGTAGTAATAGTCTGGTTTAAGTCTTATGTCTGTTAGTTTTGTGTCTGTTAATAAATAATTCATTCTGTAATAGATCTAATCAGCCATTATTAGAGAACTACAAATGAAAGTGGCTCTCGGGGTGCTGGCCACCTCAGTAACGTGCCTGCCTGCTGCCAGAGGTCTGGGCAAAAGGCAGGGACTTACTTAAGCCCACATCATCCATTCATAACACTGCCCAGGGCAGGGGGTGGAACGAGATGAGCTTGAAGGTCCATTCCAACCCAAACCATTCCAAGATTTTCTGATTCTTTGTGCAATTTTCTTTTTATTTCTCAAGTTCCTGTTTTGCCTGAGTTTCAGTTTACTGTTCTGAGGCACCATTTTCCAGATTCCTCTCTGGTTTAATCAGTGGCAACCTCAATGCAGCCCTTGAATCAGTTGCTTTAAAAGCTTTCTTGTTTGGACTAATGCACTGTATCTTTAGCTTTGGAATGGCTTTTATAAATAATTTGATGTAGCTAGCTGAAGTGGCCTTTGGGTAATCTGGGTGACAAATGTGTCTGTGCCACAGGCCTGAGACAGCTGGAAATGGTTTGGTGTTATTAATGCAGTTTAGTTAGCTGCAAGTTCTGGATTTATTTTGCAGCCTGTGAAGGATACTGTACTCATACATGTACAAAAGGAATTGAGGATGGCATTAGGAAAATGGAACTTGCTTTTTATGATTTTAAATTGTGTAAAGACTATAATTGCTGAGAAGTGAATGTGGAAAGGCATTTCAGAGTGCATTGGGTGGTGAAACAAATTAGGGGACTTAGCAGCACTGGTGGAGCAAACGAACAACAAAATTATAAACTAAATCTATCTGAACATGCCATTATTGGTTTTTATTATTATTACACACAGTTTCGTAACTCTCATCAACACATGGCATGCTTTTATCTTTTTGGAGACAGCACTGTTTTATTCTGTGTGGTTTAAACAAGGAACATTTATTTTATGCAGAGTCTTCCAAAGGTGAGAGGCTAAAATGTAGTGACTTGAGAAATGTAACTTTCCCCAACTCCAGTGAGGGAATGTCTGTTACAGCAGGAAATGGGAATCCTCCAGAAGCAATTTATAGAGTGGATCAGCAAAGAAACTGGTTTTGTTCATAAAGAATTTCTCTGGGTCAGAATAAACGTCCTCTGTGGCTGATGCAAAGTTATGCTGATTTTCTCAAAGCTATGGAAGTAGGGCCTGTTGGGTGGAGACTAAAGGAAGAAAGGAAAATAAGCTTAGGAGTTGTTGAAAAATGAGGAGGATCCTCAACTTAAAAAAAAAAAAAAAAGGTTTTAAGGGAAACAATTGCTGGGCTGGCAGACATTTATCATATAAATGACAGTGGGAAGTAGCAGTTAGAGAGGTCAGTTTGGGTGAGAAACTGTTCTCCTAAGGCATCCACAAATCCAGAGCTAATTAATGCTGCTGATGGTTAAAAGCCTTTGGTAGTCACTGCTGGGTTTGCTGTCCTGCTTCAGGAGCTGGAAGGTTGTGGATGCATGAACAGCTGGGACTTAGAGAAAATTGTACCAGTGGAATGGGTTTTTTGCCTCTCTGGATGTTTATTTCTCATGTAGCGAGGGGTATTGCAATTTTATTTTCAAAACTAACATGACAGCTGACTGATTTTACAGGAAAATTTTTACTTTTCCTTCACTTGACTGTTACACACGAGCCACTAACTCCCCATTTTCTTCCACGCCTTTTTCAGGCTGACTCTGCTTCCTTGCCTAAGAAGTCACGTCTGCCTGTGCCCTTAAGGTCCTGCAGACCATTAGGAAATGTGCCTTTGAACTCCTGGGGGCAGAAATCAGCTTCAGAACCACAGCATCGTTCCCGGGCGCCTTGTGAAGGTCTGAGAGCCTGTGAAGTACAAACCAAACCGTTTCAGGCACAGCCTAATGGAGAGTTACTGAATGAGTTTGGAGCTGAAAACCTTCCAGAAGAGCCTGCACAGGGAAGCATAGAAGGGAGAGGTAAATAAGGAGCAAACCTGGTGACTTGTGGTACTGCCTGGAAGAGTGGCAGCTTCTCTTGCAGCAGAAAGTAAACTCAGATCATCTTTATATAGCTACAATGCTGCTTAATCTTACAAGTTTTCCTGAGTAGACAAATATGTGTAGATTTTGAAAAAACACCTTTTTTCCTTTTTTTTCTCCTGTTTGTCACTCTGATATAAAGCAGCTTTTTGTGGAACAAAAGGTGCTGTGTACACATGGCATAAAGTGTAATAAATGGCAGATCACAGGGTGCTCACGTGTGCACACATACATCAGTGTTTAGGTAAACGAACAATTTCCTTAATAAGATGCCAAGTTTAATGAAAAGTGTCTGTAATGGAGACAAGAGAGTATAAAAATCCTGGTTTTGTTTATGCCAGATAATTAAATTTTTCCAGTATTCCACTGATCAGTCAAGTCATCCGTGGCTGTTCCCACTGTGGCTGGGTTAATTTAAACTCAGTTGTTGACAAAGTATTGGGATCAGCAAAGTATGACAAATTGTAAGACAGAGAGCAGTGGGTATTTTACCACCCCAGATAAAGATCTGGGGTGGTAAAAAAATAAAGATGTACTTAGCAGTTTGATTAAAAACTGAGTAGAGGTGTGAAGGATAGGTGAGGGAGAGTAAATATAAAAATAAGACTCAGTCAAGTGATGGGTGAGCCACTGTCAGACCCAGAGGTTGCAGAGACTGTTGTTAATAATAGCATTGTTGTGGGAAGGCACAGATATGGTACAATTTATTGTAAATATTAAAGGTGATGGGACTGGAGCAATTAATTCTGGTAGGTGCAAAATCCATGGAGAATCCTGAGAAGGGCAGTACTTCTGAATTTGATCCTGAAAGGAATCAGGAGCTGCAGTCCTTGATTTCTTTTCCACTCTGATTTTTTTTGCCTTGGATAACAGGTGTGCTGCACACTTGATGATTCTGAGACTTGCTGCAGTTACTGCAGGAGGCTGGTTTGTCATCAATGCTCAGAGGGGAAACTTTAAAGCCTTTTCTCTAAGCTTAATGTAAAACGTCTAAAAATGCACTAGAGATCAATTTACTGTTACATTACAAAGGGGACTTACAGATGTTTGTTTTCATTTGTTAGTAGGAGCCTTTGCAATTAATTCTTAGTAGTTACCGTATATTTAGTTCAAGTATTTAACGATACTCATATTATCAATAAGATTTTCCTGTTCCAAATTGTCAGAGAACCAGGTTTGTATTTGTGAGGTGAGGGGTTTTTCTTTGCTTTTTTGATTTTATTTGTTGGTTTGGTTGGTTGGGTTTGGTTTGGTTTGGTTTTTTAACTATCACCACTTCAGTCTCTTACTGATTTCTGTTTTATCTTTCCCCACTGTTCTCCAGTTGACTCCTTGCTCAAACTGGGTAATACTGAGACCCAGGTGGAGTTGCAAGATACTGATCCAGGTACAGGGAACAAGAATGAACATGTAAAGGACAAAAATCAGCAAAACTGTCAAGGTAGAGCATTTATATCGTACATAATTTAAAGAAAAAGGAAATTTAAAAACTTTAGTTTCTTCTGAGTTGTGCAAAATTGTAAATTGCTTCAGGTAATCATCTCCCTTGCTGTTATTTGTGCATTTTAAATCTGGTTTTCTTAGCTGCTTTGGATTAATTGCTCCAAGAATCCAAGTTGGTCTTTCAGGCTTGTGCTTTCAGAAGGGCTTCAGGGATTTATGAGTCTGGTTTCCAGTAAAAATAATGAGTTGTATGCCTGACTCTGATCTCTGTTGCTAATGTCCTCACTTCTGAACTCCCCTCTGAATTAAATGTTTGTTACTGCTTCTGCATCTGGTTCTGAACTATTGGAATGAAGCAACTGAATGATAGAATTTTGCTTATCTGAGTTATTTGAAGGCATTCAAGTAGGCTGAAACCTAATGGAATCATTTAATGAAAATGTAAATAGGCTTTAGTGCTGTGTGTTCCATGTTTCTGCATCATCCATTAGTCTTTTTTGGGAGGGCTTGAATAACCTGAGTAACACTGGAGAGTGCAGAGGATGTGGCCAGTTCTGTGATCCTTTGGTGTGCAGAGTCCTGCTCAGTGTGCACACCCTGTGGGGGTGTGGACACATGCACAGAGAGCTCATTAGTTCTCCTTTAATTATAGGGCACTGATTCATTAAAAACCGTAGCCAGTGCTCTGATCTGAAATATTTCTTCGTTAATACCTGTTTTTATTTTCTCTGTTTGTCACCTGGAATGATGCATGGAACCAGGCAGAGTTCTCCTGGTGGCTGGGTTTTTTGCCATCTGTGTTACTGCAGCAGAAGTTAATGAATGAAGTGTTGCATTCCCTTACTGTGTCCTCTGGAATTTGTACCTGGGCACTTTCTTGGAAGCATTTCCTTCCTTTGGAATGCCCCACAAAATGAGTGGAGTGCAGCGACCATCCTCTGGCCTTGGTCTCTGGTTTAAGTTGGAAGGGACCTTAAAGCTCATCCCAAGACACCTTCCCACTATCCCAGGTTGCTCCAAGCCCAACCTGGCCTTGAACATTCCAGGGAAGAGGCAGCCTCAGCTTCTCTGGGCAATGCTGATGTCCCAGAATCACAGCTTCATTTTATTCCAGCTTTTAGGTAGTATTTATTTTTATTTTCTTGGTCTTGGTCTTTCATACAGAGCCGCTCCCCCTGAGTTTTTGTACTGATTTACAGCTTGAACCAGGGCATTCAAATTCTCCATGGAAACCAATCTGAAAGTATTACAACCTGTCTGAAAGATCAATGAATTTGCTCCCAAAAGGGAAGTTCTAATTCGTAGTGATCTTTTGCAGAACTAATAGAAGGGGAAAATTTAATTTACTGGTAACTTGAAAATAATCATTTTGCTAGCTACTTACACATACAGCCCTTAACATACCCAGAACTATAAACATGGATTATATGTAGGAATATAGGGCTTTTATTGGGCTGAATCTGAGGTGATTGCATTACTTATGGATGGCAAAGTCACCTGAGGGATGTGATGTTCATATCAAATGTGTGCCAGCAAAACCTTTAACACCAAACACTTTAGTGGGGTTTGTTTAGAACACCTTTTAAAAAGAAGTTATTATAGCCTCCTTTTCAAATCTGACTATTTTGTTGATAATATTTTTTAAAATTCCACTGACTTTATGCTCCAGTTGGTTTTGTATAGATTTTTGAAGTGGGAAGAAGAAGAGTATTTAATTAGAAGCTTTAGGAGGAACCATGTGAAGTCAGAGTCTTCTTTGCCTCGTGTTTGAGGTTATCTTTGTGGCTGGAAAGGTCTGGGCTTGATCAGTGTCTGATTCAGGAGAGCATATGGCAAAAGGAATTTTCAGTCATTTGGGAACAGAAAGTGGGTGTATTTTGAGTATTGTTTATTTGAAAGGTAATAAAGGGTTTGAAATACTTGATGTGCAAATTGAATTAGTGGCAAATCATAGAAAGAGGTCAAAAAGTCCCAAACTAATAATTTATAGCTTGTAATTACCTGCATTTTGATGCTATTATAGAACGAAATTAATACATTCTAGCGCTGTTAAGAACAGAATGTCAGATAAAGAAATATTAATATTCACACACAAGCCTCCTGTTTTTCAGAAATGCAAAATCATCATAACATTAGCAATGGAGATATCCAGAGTTCATTAAAAGAGGTGGATGAAGAGTTTTATTCCATGGGACACACAGACATGAGCTCAGCCCCTGCACATTCAGGCTCCAAGTGCCTGCGTGCTCACCAAGGGAGTGGAGCAAGAACAGATGCACTTGGTGGCTGTGAGGCCACAGAGGATATAGAAGAATTGAAACAAAGAGTTAAGAATATGCAGTCTGAGCTTGAAAAGTACAAAATTTTCCTGCTGCAGCTGCAGAGCTCTGACCAGCTCTTGTTCAGTGGTGTTTCCAGTGGAGTTGTGAGTGATGCAGCCCTGCCTGTGGAAGGGTTTGTCACACAAGTGCAAGATACAGCCGTGGAAGGAGTCCAGACATCCTCTGGTGTCCATCAGCTGGATTACGAGATCCACACCAAAAATAGGAATTCTGAGTCTTTGGAAGCACCTGATACATGGGCAGCACAAAACCTTAAGGAACTGCTGGTGGCCAATGAGGCAGAACCTGACAAAGAGCAAGTTGTGAATATGCATCTTGATGAAGTGTATCCTCCTCAGAACAGTCTGAGAGCAACATCACCATCCAAGTGAGTAAAACTGCTGCTGTTTGAGGTTCCCTTTTGTAAACAGCAGTACCAAATAGCACAGCAAAGTGATATGAAGGTAATTCTATTCACAAGTGTTGTTACAGTAAAGGCTAAATTTCACTAACGTTAGCATAAAGGAACTGAAACGTTTTGCTGAAAGACCCCGTGAGTACAAAACTGATAAATTCATGTCCTCACCTGTACCTGTCCTGTGCCAGACACATCTGTCTCTCCCCACACCTCAGGCCCACAACTCTCTTTGCTGTCAGAGACCCTCTCTTGAGCCAATTCAGATCTCAGGTTACCTGTGAGACAGGCTCACCTCTGTCATCAAAGCACCACAGCTCTGCATCACTCAGTGCATTTTCAGGTGCCGAGTGTAGGAAAATGGAACACCCCATTTAAGACAGAAATGTGTCTGTGGGCAATGGGCTGGCAGATTCATGCTGGCCCTTCTGTTTGTGTGGCCAGACTTATGTGTAAAAATAAGATGTTCACGCTCCAGTTCCGATTTATTTTGCAGTTGAGGGCTGTAGTGCCTTCCTGTGAAGGATGTGAGAGGAGATAAATATAGAAATTAATGAATGAAATTTTATAGGGTAAGCTCATAAGCTGGAAAGTCATTTATGGGAGGCTGAAAAGTATCAGTCTTGGATTTTGTATGAGATTTGGGGCAGCATTTTGGCTACATATGTACAAATAGCAAACATATGACGGGGGATTATAGGAGTGAGCCTTTTTTAACACCCACTCCCCTCTTCTCCCTTTTAAATATTGTTATTGTCCTGAGGGCCTGTGGAATATCAGAAATTGTAACAAAGAAAGGCATCAGCCTTGTGCCTTTCTCTCAAATGCTTGAGTAGAAATAGGTGGAGACACTGAGCAACTGCCAGCGTGGACTATTGTCTATCTCTGAGTCTTGCTGTTGTGTAATACAGTGGTGTTACAGAGCCCATATAAATTTACATACCTTGAAAATATACCTCATCTACTTCACAAAGGAAGGTCTAACTGTAAATTAAGGAATGAGGCCCTGTGGAGCACGGTGAGGTTTTTATGGCCACTGTCTAGGACAAAGTCATGAGTCACGAGTGACAGACCCCAAAATGAGTTATGCATCTCTTCCTGTACAAATGACAGTAAAAATGCTGTAACAATCCACACCACCATAGATTTTAGATTCCCTGCATCTTTTAACATCCTCTCTCCTTTTCTTCATACTAATGGATGAATCTGGAGAAAGAACTCTACCTGTGGTACGGACAGTGGCAGTACAAAGGAGATGTCTACATTTGCAAGTATAAATTCAATAAATGAATTCAATTGATTTGAGTTGAAATTTATATCCTGGCTTGTGGAGTACAGGAGTTTTGGCACCACAGTGGTTGTCATTGTCTCTTGCAGTACACATGCAGAGATGTGCAGAATTTTCAGACTGGGTGAAACCATCAGTTCAGAAAGTCCAATATTGTGGTTTTGGCAGGAAATACATGAAGTTTCGGAGAAGGGACAGCTGTCTGCTTCCATAGGGAGTTAAGAAAACCACAGAACACCAAAAATAATCCCCAAACAGTCAGGAAAAATATATGTATTCTTGAAAATTCTTTACATGTATTCACTCTTATTTAGCTTAATTTGGCACCTCTGCTGCCATCCATGTTCTTTCCAAGCAGGCCATCAAGTCATCCCATTAGTTTTGGCCCATTTTATAAATGATGCAGTTAAGTGAAGGAGAATAATCCCTAAATACCAAACTCAACAGTCAGAGACAATACATCTCTCGTTGTGGCTGTTAAAAACATTTTAAAAGCAAATTGAGCCACATAAAATTATAGTTTAGGAATATAAGTCTAATTCCCTTTTTATTTATATGTAAATGTCATTTACGGGCAGAAAGTTGCTTTACAGCTGATTTCGTTTTCTCAGATACGATTCATTAGTTCATTCACAAGTTCGGGAACTGTCCTTCCAATGCCAGCAAATCAAGGAGATCCGCTGTGGCTGTGTCACCTACCATGAGCACCTCACCAGCCTGGTGAAGGCCTTTGAGGAGCTGCTCCAGGCCAGTGATGTTGATTATTACGTTGCTGAAGGCTTCCGTGAGCAGCTGAACCAAAGTGTGCTGTTGTTTGAGAAACTGGAAATGAAATTCCTCTATGGTGAGCAGCAATGTTTTGTCCTTGTTGTGCTTGGATAGATTGACGCCCTTGGAATGGGAAGGATATTATTTACTTGTTGCTGAAAGGGAAGACTTCCTTGCTCTCGGTTACTTTAAGATGGTTTCTTGGGAGGAGTGTCATGGAAGGTAAAATTATGATGATCCAGCAAGAATCACAAAGAATCACAGAATTGGAAGGGACCTCTGCAGATCATCCAGTCCAACCTCCTACAAAGGCAGGGTCAGCTGGAGCAGGTGCCACAGGAACGTGGCCATGTGGGTTTCTCCAGAGAGGGAGATTCCACACCATCCCTAGGCACCTGTTCCACCCTCAACGTAAAGAAGTCTTCCTCATGCTGAGATGGAACTTCTTGTGTTGTAGTTTATGGCCATTACTCCTTGACTGGATCTTACTTTTGCAGCTGTACTCTTTATTGACACCTGCTATTTGGGGTCATCTCAACACAAGCATATTTCAACTGTCCAAAACACAGTGGTTATATAAAAGTTTTGTTACAGGTAGCTTCAGGGTTTCCTGTTTCAGGGAACAGCCCAGCTGACTGTTGAAGACACCTGGGGACATGAGTTAGAGCTGGGCCTGGCAGTACTGGGGTAACAATTGGAATCAGTGATCTAAGATGTCTCTTCCAACTTAAATTGCTCAATGATTCTCCTAAGGGACCTGCATTGTGCTGCCTGCTAGTCTGGCTGGTGGAGAAACGTACACTGCCTTCCATAAGAGAGCTAAAATACAACCATGTTTTGGAAAATGAGCATCACAAGTGACATTTGTCACTTGAAGGAAGAGTATAACCTGCATATTGCCTCCAGTCTGTAGTTTGAAGAAAGTTAGCAGGAAAGTGATGGAAAAGAGGTGCTGTTGTAATAGGAAGAAAGACCTTTTCCTGGCATCACAAGCGTTGCTCTTGCTGCCCCAAACAACCAGCAATCCTTCACAGCTGTCAGCTGCAGGAGTGACATCTCCAGTGAAACACTTGAGGTGCCTGAGATAGGGACCTGACCCTCACATCCTCCTGGAATTGGCTCTGGGAGCTACCTTTGTTCAGCCCCGTTTGGGGCCCAGTCATAGCCTGATCTGTGTTGTGCCTTTCATTACAGATCGTGGCAGGATGTTGCAGTTTTGATTGCTCATATAAAGCAGCTGTATATGAGAAAAAGGTATTACAGCCTTGTGTCATAGCAGGGTAATAAAAGATTGAGTGTATTCAACGATTTCGGTGGCTACAGAGATTCCTTGCATTGCAAATGAGAATGTAGTGAATAAACATTTAAATGCCTTTAAACCAACAGATGGTATCCTATATACTATGAAAAGTCACTGACAGCTGAGACAATTCAATATATCTAACACAATGGTGTTGCATTGAATCACACATTAAAGTAAAATTATGTTTGTAGGGTTGTAAAGAATATCCAGCCTACTAAGAATTGACTGTAAAGAAGAAGCATGAACAGCCGTCTGTCTCTGCATTTCCATCCTGACCTTCAGTTCATTCCCCTGAAATTTCAGCTGTGCAACTCTTTCCTGCCACTTTTGCTTAATTGCACACAAATCTTAAAATATGGGGAGCCAAGGTGACACCACAAAACTCTTGTTTCCGTATTCAAATTAGTGTCTGAGTCCAGATCTCTTGCACTGAATTGTGCCTGTGCTCACACAGAACTCCTCAGAGAATGTTGCAGGCAGAATCCTGTGCGTGCTCCTTCATTAAGGATGACTGGTTAGCCTGACTCCAAAACAAGCACAAAAAATCCAAGTGCGATGGAATTGTTTTTATATAAATGTTATTGAAGGAGTAACAACGTGCGCCTGTAATCCTTTTGCCATATAGCACAATTATTTCAAATTGGTATGCTAATTAAAACACCAAGGCTGTAAAATCTGGCACCTGTGGTCCCTGATAATTTTTTTTGTGAGTTCCAGAGCAAGCTATTGCTTTGTTGCTGGGCTATAAATAGTTTTGCTCATGTACAGCATTTGACACTAATACAGAGTGTGTTAGTATCTGTTGATTTCTCTATTTTCTCATTAATTTAGCACTCTGTATTTAAATAGACTAAGATGGAGGGAAAAAAATTTTAATTCTCAGGGCATGTTTTTAATCAGCTGTTTCTGCTTTGCAGGAGAATCAATAGGTACAGAAGTCACTATACTTTATGAATTAGCTCAAAGGTAAGAGTACAACTGAATGTTTAGCAAAAATATGGTTGTTTCATAGGTTGATAAGGGTACTCCATGTTTTGTAGCATGTTTTGCTGTTTGGCAGGGCCTTGCTTATTAATGTCCATTTTGTTAATGAAATACCCATTGAAAACAGGCTAAAGCTTTTTTCCCCACTTCTCACCAAGCAGGTGAGAAACTACTGAAAGAGAAACTTTGTGCTACCAGGACTGTTCTTTTCATGAACAAACAAAACATGTCCATAACCCACTGTGGTGCATGCTCAGACATTACCCTGGTGCAGCTGCCAGGGGGAACAGTCCCTCCCTGGGTGTCCCCATGCCCTTGGGGCTGGCTCAGGGTCACTGAAGTGCAGCACTGCTGAAGTTCATTCTCAGAGCATCCTGAAGCTGAAGGTGAAGAGAGCAGGTGTTGTTGTGCTGTGTACGTTGGTTTTATGCTGGTTTGGGATTCTTCTGTGCTACAGAAATCCTCAGCACCTTGGATCCTGTTCAAGGCAGCTTGAGGTCCCCTGAACACAAAGGTGACTGCCTGGTGCTGGAAAATACAAAGTAGGCTGCAGGGTCAGTGATTACTCCTGCTGACTTCACTGAGCTCTGAATTTCAGCCTTGATACAACCTCTGATGTGTAGTGGTTTTTCATGCCCTGTCACATAAATTTACCTGTAAATTGGTGTCAATTTGGCACCCTCTGTTCACGCTTCCCAAAGTCATATAATAACTTTTAAACCATTTTGTTTGGCACAAAAGGGACAACGAGAAGAATGCCACCATGTACCAGCATCTTCAGGGTGAGTCGCCTGTGCCATCTGCTCTTCATAGCTCGTCTGACTTTGATTTGTCAGAGAAGTCTCCCCTTGGCTCACCTGAGCACAGGCATGACCTGGAAGGCCAGCACAGCACACTGCCACTTCTGCCCAGCAAGTTTCCTCCAGGTAATGTTTTTCCCACTGAAGATTTGCTGGATTTTGGGAAAAGCTGATAAATAAAACACAAGGGAACTAATTAAGAAATAATGAAGAATGTTTGTCTGCCTCAGCTTTTCAGTATCTCACATAATCATTGCAATTTCAGTGATAAGGCACACAGAGATGGCAGCCATCTGAACTATCCTGTTTGAGGCAATGTGAAGTGTTAGTTTGTGTCCTTGTTGTTTCAGGCTACCAGCTTTTACAGTGCTCCAGACACTCTTTAAATAGACAAGTTATAAGGTGAAAATAGACAATTGTCAAGAGGATTATTATGTGGAAAAGGAGAGATTTTCCAATTTTATAGAAGCCAGTGTTGTGTTTCCTCGAGAATTGTTACGTGCTGCATAATTAATAAGTGGTGTCATGTTTGACCTGGATAGTTCCACTAAAAACAAGTGATGCTTACAGTACTTTATCGGCAGCAATGAAAATTTAATAGCTGAGCTGGCACATCCTGTTGAGGGAGAAATATTGCAGAGTAAACCAGGAGTGTGTGACATGGATAAACTGACACATCACGCAGTGACAGGTAGAACAGATCGGCTCCTGAGTAAGGATGAAACTTGCAGCCAAGGAAAGAAAAATTGTAGAATGGCAAAGCAAGAAGGAAAAGGTATAATAATGGAACTTGATACAACAGATTTATTTATTGTGGAGTGCGTTGTGTAAGTCAAAGTCACATTTCTCTCTTGAGTTACTCTGGGAGCTTCCTGTGGCTGTAAGGAAAAATGCTTGCTGGTGATGTGTCGAGCCGGAATGTGGAGCTGCACTGCAGAGCTTTGGATTCTTTCCTCAGTACAGGGAATGTTTAAGTAGATAAAATTGTTATCTATTCCACTTTTGTAGGAAGAAGAAATTTGAAGAGCCTTAAAACTCTGGACCATTGTTAAAGTTAGAATGTAGAGTAGGAGTTGTCACTGAACGTGTGGTTTGAGCACTGTACGGGAAAGGAGGGTTGTGGAGTCAGATATTTAATATCTTCCATTTTTAGCAGCTCTGTGTCATCTTTTAGGATTAACACCCATTAGATTTGACAAGAGTACATAGTGTAAAAGAACACAATCATCTGCTTTAAATAAGAAGGGGTCTCTTGCTTTATTTAGAGTTATTAATGGAGCATCTGCAAGAAATTAGAATCCTGAGACAACGTTTAGAATACTCCATAAAAACTAACGAGAGACTGAGGAAGCAGCTTGAGAGACAAGTAACAGACAAGGAACTAGATCAAGGTAAGAATTCATTTAATGAGAAACTGAATCCATCTTTCCTGCTGAGAGCCTGAGGGATCAAATGCCACTGGAAAGGTTTCGTTTGCTTTTTTGAATAACCTCGCCCCTTCCAGTTGGGAAATGATGTGCCTTTCTCTGAGTCCTGCTGCATCTTGAGCTCTGTCAGCAGACACAGCTTTCCCACAGTGCTGTGGAGTGGTATAAATGCAGGTCTGATGTGCCTTTTCCTTGAGTCTGTTGCTGGAATTGTATCCAGTGCCGAGCACAAATCTTTCGTGGGATACGTGTGCAGCACAGAGCCTCAAACCTGCACTTGCACAGATTGCTCAGGGAACAGGACTGTCAGGGAGTTTTACAACATTTGATGATCCTGTGGTTGAATTTCATACAGACAGTTGAAAGACTCTTCTACTTTTGTTACCAGCAAACAGTCTGCTTTTTTTCCCCATTCTTTTTTCCTTGTGCCTTTGGGCTATCATTGTTATTGGAATGTTCCTGTATTTTAGGATGTCACCCTCTTTGAATTCTCTGCCTTGTGCAACCAGGGATAGTTGCAGCAGATGGAGCCCATTTTATCACTATGATTGCAGCAGGGCCCAGTATGAATGAAGAAGGAGGTGCTTTGCTCTCAATTATGCTGCTGTTGATCCAAAGTAGGAATTGTGTGGAATTAGCTTTCCTGCACCTGCTCCATGTACCCCTGGGGTGGTCAGTACAGCAGCACTGCTGGCAGGACTGCTGGAGATGCCTTTTCTGGAGTTCTGTCACTACTTTAAAGCCAGTTTGTGATCACACACAGGGACGAAATTTCTGTGAGACAGAGCTGAGGCCACGTTGTCCAGCCTGCCATTGATTTCTGGGATAAGTGTGTCCCAGACAAAATGCCATGGTGAGTTTTTAATGGGAAATACACAACAACAACCAATGGAAATTTTAGCATAGAGTTGGTTTTTATTCCAAACTCTAATATAAAGCAGTGGATGAAAACTACCAAAAACAGTTATGCAGGTTTGGAGCCACTGCTCTGTGTTGCTGGTGTTCAGCGTGTCTGAAAGCCAAGCTCTGAGGTGGATTTAAAACTTTTCACAAGTAGGCAACTTTCACTAAAGATGCTTTTGGAGCACCTTTTGAAGCACCCCATCCCTGTATTTTCCTACACTTTGCTTCACTCTCCTTCCCACCTTTTCCCCCATAGGACAATTGATTAATATGCAATATTACTCAGACTGGAAGCAGGTAATAAATGCAGACCTTTTCCTCAGTTTCACTGGTATTGACATTAGATTCATTATGTTTTACATCATCCCCATGTTCCATTTCTGTTGTTTAAATGGAGGCAACCTGCACATGGCAGTTTGCTTTCAGGGATAATTTACAGTGATGGAAAGGTGGATAAAAAGCATCCATTTCATTCATGAAGTATTTACACTGCTGGAAAGGCATTCTGTGCTCATGAAATAACCACACTGAAACACTTCCAACTCTTTTACAGCTTCATAAAGATTCTGGCAAGGGCATCCATTAATGCAGTGAAAGTATATTTTCTTTATAAACTGTCTTATGCCTTCCATCTGTCTTCTTGTTGCCTTAGCACATCCACCAATGCGTGCAGGAGAAATTGGGAAAAGTAAAGGAAAAAAGCAGCTACCTGTTAGAAAAGCTCCTTCTTGTCACTGTGTTCTTTCAGTCCTTGTTTCTCTCTGTATCAGAGTTCTCTTCCATGCTATCAGATACACACATTCTCCTGCTAGTGATGCTCCTTTTTCCTGATAGATGAGCTTTCTTTGACTTACACTGTAAAAAGAAATTCCTGAGTAAAGCTGAGAGGTTCACACGGGGGTGTGGGAATGGCCTTAAGCTGAAGGAGGGCAGGTTAAGATTGGCTATCAAGAAGAACTTGTTCCCTGTGAGGGTGGGCAGGCCCTGGCACAGGGTGCCCAGAGAAGCTGTGGCTACCCCTGGATCCCTGGAAGTGTCCCAGGCCAGGTTGGACAGGGCTTGAAGCAGCCTGGGACAGTGGAAGGTGTCCCTGCCCATGGCAGGGGATTGCAACTAATTGAACCTTAAGGTCCCTTCCAACCCAAACCATTCTGTGACTTGAATTCAACATTTTTGCTTTTAACTAAATGTTCTTAGTTTGTTTTCCTTTAAAACACAAAGCCAAGTTGTAACATGCTTAATTGTTGATGGCAGCCTGCTAAATTCATGATACTGAATTGTTTGTTCAACAAAAGTTATTGCATAGATTTATTCTTGTCTGATAAATATTGTATGGATGGATATACACACATCTGTCCACTGGTTTTGCCATGTTATTTTTAATATTTAGATTCTTTAACTATTTAAATGCCTCTGGGCTTCCAGGATCCTCTAAATGACTCAATGCTGGTCATGACTACATCACTCCTGTAGAGCTGAGGCTTGCAGTGCAAGCAGAACTAAAGTAATTGCTTCAATCATTTCAAATGCTAGGCTTCAAAATAAAATCAAAGGTTTAATTTTGAGTGTCCTAGGTTTCAAATGTTATTAACAGCAGTTAATGTTAAAAGGGGGTTTGTTTGCTTTTTTTAACCCACAAGTAGCTGATGTTTCTACTCAGATTTCTCTTGAGCTTTTGAATGCCTTTATTTTGCTTTACCTGGGAGTGAGTATTTCCTTCCTCATTGCTGTGATTTTCAATAGTGCCTTTCTTTCAGTCAGTGTTTCCTTTGAAACCTTCAAGGTACGTTTCCTTAGCACTCACTTTTTCAGCACAAAACAGAATGAAAACTCAAGTGCATTGCAATTGTGGTCCCTGATGCTCCACTTTCCTCTGGTTAGATGGACCTTTGCCTCTGTGGAGAGAGTAATTGATGTCAGCAGGGCTCTGCACAGAAGTAGTAGTCTCAATAGTGGGTCAAATTGTGGGATTGTGGCCCTATTACCACTGGCTCTACATTATCCTTTATTATGTAAGATAACTAATAGTTATATTCTAAAGCCTTTCAGTAGAACTGCGATAGCATAACTTTTCAAATAGGATAAAGCTGGGTGATGGGCAATAAATTAAATTAGAATCAAGACGAGACCATCAAGCCTTGCCACTTCAACTTGGATTGCTTTGTTACAGTCTGAAAGGAGAGAGCCTTTTGAGTTCACATAGCTGCCTCAACTCTTTAACATATAGATAGTAAAATGCCATTAGTGCCAGGCTTCAAGAGCCTTTGAGTCTTTCAGCAGTGACAAGAGGTTTGTATCATGGCACAGAACATCCCAGTTAGGTAGTGGGTAAAAGCTTCAATTGGGATTACAATAAAATGAGATTACTCAGAGGAAGTGCAGCACATCAAATTGAATTGAACTGCCAGAGCTGAAAGGCATCCTCCTCATACATTCAGCTAATTTTTTTTGCTGGCTGGTTATTTCTCTATTAACCAAATAGTTGACACTCATGTACTTATCTCAGGCTTTAAAGTGTGGGAGATCCTGGGATAACCAATCAGCTGAAAAATACCTTTAATTCCGGTGGGTTCTGAAGTGTTTTACTGACTATGAGAAGTTTACAAAGGGCAATAATAGTTACTTGACTTGCATTTCAGAGGCAGCACCTTGGGAATGGGATATGGCACTTTCCAGGCTGTGCTGCACCAGTGCACATCACTGGGGGATGAGTAGCACAAGTACAGTGCACTGAGGATTGCCTGGGCTGGGATTTAACTGGCTGGATACAGGATTTAACACTTAGATTCACTTGACTAGTGCAGTAGGATCCTCAGAGCAGGATTCACCACCCTTATGTTTGTCAAAGTCAGACATTTAATTCATGCCAGTTACCCAGGGCTTCTCGTGGAGGCACTGGAGGGAAATTCAGCTCTTGGAGGACAGGGGATCTCATCCTCAGAGATGTGAGGAGAGGAGACACGGGTAGAGTCGGGCTTTGGAGGGGCCTGTTCCTCCCCATGGCTGCTGATGGGTGATCAAGACTGACTCAGTTACCTCAAGTTTTAGAAACACGGATTTAAGAGGGATAAATCTTCATCCCTTTGATCATAAATGGGTTCTGAGTTTGTTCTCTGAGGCCAAGACAGTGACTCCAGCCTTATGCTCTTGCCTATGTGGTAACAGATCTATCCCCAGACTATTTACAAGCCTCCCTGCATTAACCCCTGTGGATTAGCTGGTAGAATCTCATTGTTCTCTCACTAAATACAGTAGAGTATGAGCAGAGCAAGACTAAAATACATGGTAAACCCTCCTACAATTTTCTTTTCAAATCATAGCAATGTCACAAAATACTCCTGCATTTTGTCCTGTTGGGATTTTAGCTGATAGGTAAAGACTGCCAGGGATAATTCTGCAATTTTAGTAATTGCCCAGCAATGAGAGGCACTTGTGCTGCACGGGGCTTTGGATTACTTGGCATTAACCTGAGCTGCCTTTTAGCCTGTACTGATAACCTTCAAAATATATAGGGGAGAAATAGCTTTTATAACATGTTTTTCTGCAGGTTTTTAAATTGTTCTTGTCTGGAAAGTTTAATCTTTAACGACCTAGAGATGACTCATAAATCATCTTTTATGTATATATTTATAGGTTCTGCAAACATTTCTATCCGTGGCTCAGAGCAGCATAATTCCCTGACTTCTGAAATACATTTCCTGAGGAAGCAAAATCAAGTTCTGAATGCAATCCTAGCAAAAGGCTCTAGAGGTAAAAATGTAAACTGTTCTTCACAGGAGCAGCCTGCAACTCATCCCAGATCAGAAAACAATAAAATATTCACAGTCCACTCGTTAAATTGACTTAACCATTCTTCCCAACCCTGAAATTCCATGCTCAACCATAAGTGTTCAAGCTGGGATTAGCAATAATGGAGTAGCAGCTGTTTTTTTCAGATAGTCTCCAAAAAAGCTGATTTAGTTAAAAATCATAGCCTTAGTGGGTTGTGGGCATTGCAGATACCTTGTGTTTCTTCTTGTTTCAGATAAACAAAAGGAAAATGAGAAGTTAAGAGAATCTCTTTCTAAGAAGAATGCAATCATTGAGCATCTTCACGAGGACCATGAATGCACCAAGAAAGAAAACGAAAAGTTGAGAAAACAGATTTGCCAAAAGGAAGATGAAATCAG
Organism: Machaerirhynchus nigripectus; assembly: GCA_013397975.1. Classification (NCBI taxonomy): domain Eukaryota; kingdom Metazoa; phylum Chordata; class Aves; order Passeriformes; family Dicruridae; genus Machaerirhynchus; species Machaerirhynchus nigripectus. The sequence continues at coordinate 54,152 of VZRQ01009622.1, forward strand.
ATACCTGACATGTCAGATTTACAGCAGTCGCAATGAACTAAACAGGTATTGATTCTGTCCACATTTAAACAGTCATTTAGAGAAGAAGTTTTCAGTGTGACAGGCACGTGCTTAGCCACAGCCATTAACATTAATGAGGGGCATGGATATATTCAAAAGGCAAGGGAAGAATTATGGAGGGAAAGACGAATGGGTTTTAGATTGTGAAAAAAAAAATCAGAATTTAACTCAGCTGTTCATTGGGGCTTAACAGGTTGCAAACAGAAATTAATGTAAAGCAGCATCAGATCTCTGAGAATGAGAAGCTGCTGCAGTCGCTGCGAACTGAGATCAAGGTTTATGAGAAGATGGAAGAAGCAAGAAGGAAGGGGACAGGTATAAATGCACAATTGTCTCTGTACCCTTCACCTTTGCACCCCTTCCCTCTGAATGTGCTCTTGTCAAAGGCCACTAGGGCTGGGTCACTGCTCCTTTGCTTCTGCTTGGGTCTGCTCTACAAAGAGAACTGACAGCCTGCTGCTCAAATGCTTTTTACTTGGGGATGTGTCAGATGTTGACTAGACACCCCCAAGTTTCCTTTATCTTTTTAGCCAAGCTAAAAACCAGAATTGAAGGCTTAGTGGCTCAGGCTGGATGAGTTTCCTGGAGATCTTAGACATTTACTTGTCTCTGAAAACCTGCTGCTGCATCCTCACAGGTCCTGCTTACTCAGGTAGCTTTGCTTTCTCTTGGCTGAAGGTGAGGGGAGAGGCTTCTCCCTGGGGCTGGCAGAAGTGCTGGCACTGCTTTCTGAATGAGGTGTTTAATAATTTCCTGTCCACTTTGCTGTCAGTAAAGGTGAGAGGAGGACTGGAGCTCACCTGAGTTCTTCCTACCCCTTGGAAGGAAGCTGTGCCACCACGCAGCTGTTGGTGTGCTGGGGTGAACGAGTGGAATGCTGTTCATTGCTGAAAAGTCCTTACCACATCCAGCAAATTTCCCACTGGAAGCTCTTAGAAAGTTGATTTTTTTCTCCCTGCTGCTCCAGGTGTTATGCCCTGCTGCCACTGGTTTTCCTGCCTGGCTGCAGCAGGAAAGCCCTGTTGGCACGAGGCTTTAAGGCAGAGTTGGCTCAGGGGTGGAAGGGATTCTCCTTGCAGAACTCCTGATGTCATTAGAGAGTAGCAGCACCCTCCTCATGCCCCTTCCCACTGTGTGGAGAACACCCTGCACAGCTGGATTTCAGCAGGAAGGAATGCACGGAGTTGTTTGTGTACTGATCTCTTTCTGTGAGAAGGCAAACACAGCCCTTGCTTTTCTCAGGTTCAGATTGTTCCTCTGGTTGCCAGGTGATCACTGTTTTCTTTTTTCCTCTGTGTATAAAATTAACCTCCCAGTTCTACTCCATCCCTCCTCCATGCTCTGATGTTCCCCATTCCTTTTCCTTTCCCCAGACTGTGCATTACTGCACTTCACATTTTGTAAATCCTCTTTATTCTCCTTTTATCTCATTTTTTGTCTTTTGGCATGAGACACAGTAGCTTTTATGGACAAAGTAAAGACAATTTTCAGCTCTTTAAATCTTTCAAGGGTAGAAGCAATTAAGACATGCTTTTTTTGTCAAACCATTATCTTAATGCTGTTTGTAGTTAATTCTTAATATTGAGGATAACACTGGCTATAACTTACTTGCTGAGCATTCTAGTGGGTAATATTATTTTAATTGTTAAAGATGTTTGAATGTTTCTTTTGAAATTGTCTCAGATCCCAGATGTGATGCCTCAGAAGAATTCCGGAAAGATCAGAATAATCCACTGGATTTACATGAACTGCTGACTGAAATCCAGAGCCTGCGAGTGCAGCTGGAGAGGAGCATAGACACCAACAAGTCTCTGCATGAAAAATTAGAAGAACAGCTTTCCAAAGGGAAGAGAGAGGAAGTGGGACCAGTGTCAGCTGTTAATATCAACTGTCTGTTCAAGCCAGGCTCTCAGCACCGTGCAGCAGTGGATGGTACTGTGCTCTGTGTGCTTTTGGGGTGCTGGAGAATGTGTGCCTCGTTCTTTAGGGATGCTCTTACAGCCTTAAACAACATCAGCTGTCCTCAAATCCCTCTGCTGTTAGAGCTGGTGTGTGAAGTGCACACTGCACTGTCCCAGAACCTCCAGCTGGTGCTTCCTTTGCATCCAAGCAAAACATTTGCAGAGTCTCTGGGATGGGAGCATGCCTGCAATAAATTGTAATAAATTTTGTTTACCTGGGAGATTATTTTTTCACTGCTGAGCTCTATAGTGTTTGCTAAGGGTGAGTGTGTATTACTCAAGAATGATCAATAAGTGCACTGAATGGGCTCTGGATAAATCAGCTGTCCCCTCTTTGCCCTTGAGGAATATTTTTACCTTTATTTCAATCACTGTTAAGTGATGCTGTTTTAGCAAACGAAGGAAAGTGTGATGTTTACACCCAGGGTTAGGTTATTGTTCTAATATTTATGTACATGGGATACAGAGGGCACGAGAATCTCCCTCCTCAAAGTGCTCTGCACAGTAACAGCTCTCCATACATCCAGATAAAATCACATGGACCAGAAGGATTCCTTGGAATGTCAGCAGCTGAATTTTTTAGGTGTGGTTTTCTCATAGGTGCTTAGGGAATTTGGAAGTTTCCGGAGAGGAGACAACCTTTAGTCTGGTACAGCTGTGAAAATGTCCTACTTCTTGTGGAGTCAATGGGAAGCTTACATTTGTTAATTAAAATATGTTCGTAAGGATGTACTTTAGATTTTTTAACTATGGCTTGATTTTTGGAGATACCTAGAATTTGGATAGGTGCTCAAGTACAAAACTAGGGAAATACTGGAAGATCCATGGCATGGTACTAGAAAAATCATCTGGTTTTCCCTGCTTCCAGAGTCCAAGTGTAGAATCAGCAATAAAAGGAACAGAAGAGCTGGGAGGGTTTGTTTTTAAAAGGCATGAAAACCTCTAATAATACAGCTTTCCTTCTCCCTTTTATATGTAGAAAACCTCTGCAACTGCCCTGTTGCCAGGAGAAATATTTGTGAGCTGCAGAAGCAGCAGAGCGGGTGCTGCATTTCGGTGGGGAAACCAGGTACACCCAGGCTGGCTGTTTAGGAGAAGTTGGAGTGTAAATTAATTTTTCGTTTGAGGAAAGAAAAAATGACCCGATTTTCCTGTGCCAGGTACTCGGGCAGCCCCTAAGGATGATGTGGACAGTGCCTCCCTGTGCAGCAGCACCTCGGGCTCCAGCAGGACGTGCACCCCACGCCTCGTGCCCGGCCATCGGATGTGGGCGGACAGGAACGGGCGGCACGTCCTGGGCCTCATCGAGGACTACGATGCCCTGAGGAAGCAGATCTCAGAGGGGCAGCAGGTGCTGGCAGACATGGAGATTGCTCTCAGGGAGGTCACTGGGACCAAGCTGCAGGAGCCTGGAGTAAAGGTGAGCACTGAAATCCTGTGAAGGAGGCTGGATTTTACCAAGGGGCACTAAATGTTGCAAAGGGAAGAATCGACTGAATAACTCAGCTTGGCACAGTCATCATCTAGGTGGGACTCAGTGTGATTCTGAGTTAGTTAATTCTAGTCCTTTAAGCAATCTCACTTTCAGTTTTGGCTTGAAATGAGGTAAAACTGCTTGGTTTTGCTATGGAAATTGGTGTTTGTTGCGCTGGAAATCATAAAAAAGCCAAACAAAAGCAGCAGCAGAAAACCCCAGGTGAAAATCTAAAATGCTTTAGAGAGGGTTTAAACTAGGGGTGTGTGAAAGTAACCTAAGGACAAAAATAAAGATTTTCATATAATGAAGGCTTGAGATAAACCAGGAAATATGAGACAAAAGAAATATGATACAGAGCTGATAAAGTTTTCCACTTAGTTGAATTCAGCCTTTTAGTAACACCAGGTTATAACTGTACATTAAAGATTGATGTATGCTGATGAGGCTTGTTTCATATTACATTCATATTTCAGGGAAGGTTTTCTGTATTTTTCCACTTCCTGGTTATCAGTTGAACATTTTAGCAATATCATAAGCCAGTCCAGAAACTTGAATATCTCATTAATGATCAAATACTGTCTTGTAGGACTCACTGTATCATCCTTTAGTCCTTCTCTGACAGTGTTAGCAGCTCATGGTGCCCTTGCTGCAGTCTTAAGGATGCTTAAACCAATAAAATGTTTATTTTGTCTTGAATAACATCAGTCCTTTTTGTGCAGAAAAAGGAGAACTAGTTAGTTTTTACTTCTGCTAACTTTCTCTTATGTAATACTAATTTTTGGACACAGTTAATGATGGCATATTTGGGGTGGTTTGAAAAGACAAATTTGCCTACAAGCTTCAGTTAAAGGGAAGGAACAATCTGTGCACATCTGTGGCATCTAATAAGGAACTAAGAAGCTTAAACCCCAACAGGAAGGGCTTGGATCAGGCATGGAAAACAGCAGCTAGTGGTAAAAATAATGAACCACTGGTATGGAGGGTGCTCAGAGATACTGACTGGAGGCAATTTTAAGGATAGATTATGCCAGTGTTTAAAAAATTCCCTGTAATGCTTTCCTGCCTTGAAGAGGGAAAGGAAACTAAGTGTCTAATGAAGGTCCTTTTCACCCCTATGATTTTATGATAATATAAATGTTGTAAAAACCATGCTTGCTGCTCTTCAGAAAACAGAAGGTCTTAACTGCAGGGATAAATTCATGCTACTTATTTTTGCAGTTATGATTAGTGAAGCTGTTGAAGGTGCAGTCTGCAACAATTATAAAATTCTTTTTGTGGTATCACATGTGCTTCACACAGTCAAATGATGCCTCAATGACACTTAAGACTCTCTGAAGTATCATAGATTTCCCAATGACCTAGTTAACATACTGATAATGACTGAAAAAGTCATCTCTAAGTTTTTAACTTGTTTTGTTGGTGTAAAGATAAAAGCAGTAAGTTTCACAATTTGCACTTTCCTACCAAGATTTACATCACTGAAGCTTCAGACTACTTAGCAAATGGGGTATTTTATGTGACAGGAGGATTCTGGTTAGATAACAATGCTAAATAAATACTCAGATTGTATCCTGCATGGGGCAGGAACTGCAAATGCTTTTCTTTCATTATCCTTCCCCCTTCTATAGCACCATTGCTTTGGTAATTCATTTGCTCCCCTCACATTCTTCCCCTCCTTTATTTCACATTTATGCAATTCCTTCAATCTGGTTTTCTTACCTGTCAGCAGAGGGAAACATTTTGTGTGTATCTTGATAGTTATTTTAGCATTAAATGGAGTGGTTTAAAGGGTCTGCTAAGGAAGAATCACCAGTATTGCTTAAATTGATGTCTGTAATCATTGACTTTCAAATAACTTGACACAAAATGCAAATGAAGAAAGAAGAGAGTTGCCAACTGTTACCATGTGGCATAGCAAATCTAGTAAATACAATCTATTGTTAATCATGGTTATTGATGAGGATGAATCCCCTCCCTCCCTGAAATTCTCAGATAATACATAATTCAGCAGCCTTTGTTAACTAACAAATTAGTTTTTGTGGCACACAGTGGGGTGTACATTATGTTAAATATGAAATCACACCAGCTGGATTAAACCCATTAATTAAGATTACATTTTCATAATGTTTTAAGTATAAAATATCAAATGTCTCTAATCCTGCGCTGCAGGTACCAGAACAGGCATCCCTGCATGGCTTTTCCACAAACACTCACACGGTACAGCAGATTTTGGAAGAGGCTGCACGTTCACTGAAACTTCTCTGGAGAGTTTCTCTTCCCCTGAAAGCTGCTCATGGAACTGCTCAGGGCACTCAGGTACTGCTGGGCTTCACCTGGGCTTTGTTGGTTTGCTTGGGGCTTTGGGGTGGTTTTTTGGACTCTGCCAATGTCTCAAAGAAGATGCACCAGTTACAGATGTGTCATTTGGGAGAATCTTTGGAAAATCATGACCCCAGTCTCTGGACACGTGGATTTAGGGTAAGGCTGAGCATGTCCCGATGGTGTTGTGTGGCCAGGTGTTAACTTACAGCATACTTTGTAATAAAGATGTAGGATCTAATCCTTTACATGAGATTCAGGAAACCCAGGCAGGTGGCAAATGCTCCACCTCGACAAGAAAAGGTTTGGAGTCCCTGTTATTTGAACCAAATTCAGTTTGGTTATGTGTGTATTGGTAAGGAGAGAAACGTCAGCAACTTTGATGTAATCTCAGCTACATTTTCTTTTACGTTGTTGATGCCAAAGCTGTAAAAGAAGAAGCTTTTGTGAAAGTGTGACAAAACCCCAAGACAAGTTTTATAACACTTTAACTAAAAAGGGTTGCACTATGCAAATTAATAAAAGTAAACTAAATGAGGAATGAAATATCTCTGCTGTCAGAATACCACCACTCAGCAATGAAACTGTTTCAAACCTTGGCTTTAAAATAAATCTAAAGTGATTTCACTGAGGTTTCTGTATGTGTTTATCAAGGAAGCAGGATATTCCTGAAAAAAAACCCTCAAACTTTGGAAGAATAAACATTTTATATATCATTTCATAACATTTTTGGTGATATTTTTTAGCATCCTTAAATATATAAAATCACAAAAGCAGCGGGAGTGAAGTTTGCTGTCTGATACATTCACTGATGTTTCAGCTCCAGATTTGGGATGTCTTGGCAAGAGTGTACTTCCATTTTTATCCTCGTGTGTGTAATCCATACAGCTCTGTGTTGGCCTGGATTGCAGGGACTGAGCATATCTCACCCACTCAGGGCTTTCAGGATGTGGAGGATGCATCTCCTGCTTTCCTGTCACACTGATCTAACCTTGATTTGGATCAGTCACTTCTGAAAGTCTGATCTTCATGTGTGTGGGGATCTGAATTCCCAGGATGCTCCTAATTGGAGCCTAAAGAGTTTCTAACCCAACATCCCCGGACCTTAAGGATATTAGATTGCTGCTGGTGTCTGAAATGCAGAACATGAAAGAATCTCTCTCTCTTGAAGTTTGGATTCTAAAATACTCTGAGTATTCAGTGCCTTCTCTGCAGCCCCACAGGAGTTGTGAGCAATCAGTTTGTCTGCAGAGATAAATAGTGGGGACAAATTCCAGACGTTTTGTTACTTAACAAGTGGCACAACAAGGAAAAAATGTCCAAGCTTAAATCTGCACAAGGACCCAAATCAGTGACACTGGCTGATGTGCCAGGGATTCTCACAGTCCTGTTTTACAAGTCACTGACCAGAACTTTGGATTGGTGGTGAAAACTAAACCTTAATAATATTACTGTCAAATAATTTTGCAATTAAACTGTCCCAGGGCCTTTTAGCCCTTTGATAAAGGCAGCATCAGCCATTGACAGAACACAAGGAGAAAGCTGGAGTTCTGAACCTGGCAGACAGGAGACTGATCCCGTGGCATTGGCCTTCCTTATCTTTCCTAGTTTAGAATCAAAAATAGGCACCAGTCTATTAGACTTTCCTCAGTCTAACAGAAAAATTCCTTGCACTAAAATCCAGCTAAAAGTTGCAGTTGTATCCCAGAATCTCTGGTCGTGGAGGAGGTGAAGGAGAAAGGACAGACTCAGAGGTGGTCCTTCACTCCTTTGGAACTCCAAGGAAGCTGGAGGGTACTTGTACAAATGTATTGAGCAATTCCCAATGTGGAAAGTCGTTTTAGCTAGTAGTTTAATATCTTAACTTTCTTCTCTCAATTTAGGACGAGGGAATGAAAGCAGAAATATTTAGGTTACGTAAGAAATTGTCTGAGCAAGAGAAGAAGTTGCACAGCACCGTGAAACGCCTGCACTCCACAAACCAGCTGAAGGAAAACATGGAGAAAGTCATCATTGACCAGTGTGAGTGTGTGCTTTAATAATGATTCTGATTTTATTTTTGTAGTCTGTGGCTACCTTTAAAATTGGTGTTCCCATGTGTGCTCCAGCTGTGACAAACAAGCTCAGGCTGTGCTGAACTGATGGAGCCTCATTCCAGTGGGCAGAAGTTGCCCTAAGTACAAAAGGCTGTAAAGAATATCATGGGAAGCTGTTCATGGTTTCACACAAACACTGATAATGTATCAATTCATGCAGCTGCCACTAATTCCTACTTGGGTTATTCCATTTTGGATACTCTTTTTTTTCCATTTTACAACAGTTCTGGCAACAGAGGCAAAGTTACTGTTGGCTGTAAGCATTTTCAGCCAAAGTTTTTGACATCGTTGAAATTGTGATTTTGCTTCAGTCCTAATAAACATGGAATTGGGCTTTTACATTTTCTGAGGTGCTGCCAGGAAAGGCACTCTGTCAGTGCTCTGCACCAGACTAAGAAGTGCAGGAGAACAAGCTCAGAATAAGGGAAACAAAAGCTTGCTATGAGTAATTTTTTTTAAGAAAAATGAGAGCATGCTGTGCCCTAATTATATTTTACCCACAGTGGCCCATGTCTAGAAAATTATCTGGAAACATGAAAACAAGTGGGACACAGGGAGTATTGTAGCTGTGTTAAGCTGGGTGTCTGTTTGAAGAGATCCATCTCTGCTGCTTTAGACTTTAGTCACTTACCAGAAGAGATCTGAATGGAATTCTCCTCTACCTTCATGTGTATTGTGGGAGGAGGAGTTAATTTCATTCTGTAAAAAAAAATTTTCAAAAAATCCATTCTTGCCTTCTCTGAAGTGGTGGGACTGAATGGCTCATTAGTCTTTGCTGGAGTGGCACTTGTGTTATCAGTAATTAATCTAGACTGGAAATTTCTCCATACCATACAAAGATATAAAAATATCCGTAATATTATATGTTACCCAAGTCAGTTAAATGCAGTGTAGAGTGATAAATGTTACTTTGCTCCATAGTCTGTAATTTTTATATCTAAGGCCCATATATCTTCTGCCTGCAGATTTTTGCTGTTTCAGGCATTTATGGGCTGGTGTTTGGTCTCTTCTTTCAAAATTGCTACATTATATATGTACAAATTACTTGTATTAAATCATAAATTATGTTCTGTTCAGGTTGTAAAGCCAAATGGCTCAGTTTGGGGTTGTCATGTAAAAATCCAAGCTGTTCCATTACGTCTCTCCAAGTAACATCCCTGGGGTAGATTCACTGGTCTAGTTGGTCCAGTTCCAGTGTCCTCTCAGACACACTGGGTCATTTCAGAGCTAGGCTGGGTATAAATCAACAGAGATTTTACCCTTATTGCTAAAATGTTGTCCCTGAGCCACCCCACCCACCCACACTTCCCAAAAGCAAGCAGTGCCTGTTCCCCTAAATTTGCTCAGTTTTTTTTCAGGGCATTCAGCCCCCTCTGAATGAGGTGCTGTGAAACTGAAACCTGCATTTTCTGAAATCTCTGGAATACAAATATCTGCCTGGAGAGCAGCAGTTGTGCCAGCAGTGGCACAGCTTCCAAAATTCTCTTCATGGGCTGAATTTAATATTTTTGATTTAGAAAAACCTAGTTTTCCAGGTGAAATGAATTTACTAGCAGAGCTCTTACGAGCAGAGAGCACTCTGCCACACAAAAAGACCTGGATGTGATTTTCTCTAAGTTTCATTGATTATGGGAATGACAGATGTCAAGTTGCATTTGTCTTAAAAGAGCAATTTCAGAAACGTTTTTAATTGGCATCTGTACACAAATTCCTGGCCAAGCACACGGCAAAACTGGGGGATCACCTGAAGCTGCTGGATTTTATCAGGGTGCTTGCACTTGGTTTTGAGATTTTTTTCCCTTCTCCTTTTGCTAGCAAGGAAGGAAAAGTACTGCAGTAGGTGACCTTGCCTGCCTTCATTGTGCACACATCCTGTTACCTGCCTGCTCCACTGAGGGTATTCAGGTTCCCTGTGTTATTTAGCTGAACATTCCTAAATATATTTAGAGGCAGAGACTGGAACGTTCTTGTGGCTCGGAGTCTTCTGTGTGCTCTCTCTGGCAGGAGAGCTCATTGCTTATAAACCTCGTCTGAACCTCAGAGCATGGAACAATGCAGTGCCAAATTGCAGTAATCTGCCAAGGATGTAATTATCTCGTGACAGCTCTACCCTTGGAGTTGTTGGCTTCTTATTGTTGTAATGAAAAATCTTTATTATGGCTAAACTGTTTATTTTTGAGACCGGAATATCAAATTGGTGCTTGTGAGTGGTGCATTTCAGCAGTTAGGGAGCTGACATTGATCAGATGTTTAACCTGGTATTTCTAAATACCACTTCTCTTTGGAAACACCTCCTCCTCCATTCATAGGTCTCCTGCTGGCCCCACAGAGACAGGCTGGGCTGGATGAATGGAGAAAACCTGGAACCCTTCAGAGCAGGCCACTGGTTTTTGATTCCCCCATGGCACAGAGAGGTTGCTCTGTCCTTGAACTGCTGGAGGATCTGGCTGACTTTTGCCATCTGTCCTCTTCTCCCCCTCCTAACAGCCCTCCCCACCCCAAGCTGGATCTGTAAAGGATCAAATTGGAGTTAGACCATGCACCATCTCCCCTTAAAATTAACAGAGAATCCTCCTGTATGACTTAGATGGAGGGAGGCAGGCACTGAGGGTGGCAGGGGCTTGTGCAGATCTGAGGTGGTACCTGCAGGGCTGAGCTTTGCCTGTTTCACGTGGCAGAAAAACTTCAGAAACGCTTCCAGCAAGCCTAGGTCTGAAAAGCAGATAGTGGAACACAGGCCAGGAGCAGGAAAGGGCATTCCAGGGAGGGCACTGCTCCAGACCTACAGTCCTCAGGGAAGCCTCCTGCTCAGACATTATTTCATATTTGGTCATAAAACAAATACAGGTAATTTAGAAAGACTTGCAGTATTTTTTTTAATCTCCTCTTTCTTTCCAGTGGTTTTAACACATGATGTTTTGAAGAAGGCTAGAGGAAACCTGGAAGTAAGTAAAATTTTTGCTTGTATTGCCTTGGTCTATGCTAGTCAGAAATACACAGTGCTGTGTCAGGAGTATTTGGCAGAATTAGTCTGATTTGCTTTAGGTTTGCTACCTAATCAAGTCTGGGTGACAGCAGTTTAGTGTGATAAATAGCCTGCTGTGTTTGATGGCTGAATTAAGTTTTATGACTGACCACATAAACAGCTAAACCCTCTCCTTCCTGATGCTTCCCCTAGATTAATATTCATGTCTGTCATCATCTTCCAGCAGTTTCTTTCCAGGAGATCACAGCCTGATAACCTGCCTGCTTCACAAGTTCACACAGACACCCTCATTTAAAGCTGGAGCCTGTGTCAGTCACTCACGGGTGGTGCTTTTATTTTTTAACCATAGACCCAACAGGGGAAGCTTTTGGAACCAGCTCTGCTGGTGCAGGGTGTTCAATCACTGTGAGTATTTAAGTCATCACTGCTCACATTTGATTTCTCCTGGAAGGTTCAGACCTTACTCCCAGAAGGATACAATATATTCCCTGACTCTGGAATCCCATCCTTCTCCTCGCGCCCATCCACTCTGAGTAACTGTACAATTCCCAGCCCCTCCTTAAATTTTCCTCTGACCTTTTCCATGCATCCCTTCTCCTTCAACCTCATCAGCATCAACACTTCCCTCTGCAGCTGCTGTGCTGTTCTCATCCCCATCTGAGCTGGAAAGTGATGACATAAAACAATCTTTCTGCTTACAGCAGTCTTATCACTTTAATTTGAAGATCTGATGAACACAGGAGCTCCTCTTTGCACATCCTTGTGCAGCAGGATGGGGTAGGGACAAATTGGGGGCATTGAAGTACTGTACAATAATAATAATTTCTGCTTCTCTAACCAGGTTCCACCAGCTGAGAATGAAAAACCACCTTTTTACACCAGCAAAAAAAGGATTCTCTGAAGGAGAAAGTTCTGCTAACAGAGACTGGTTTTGAGTGTTGTTTGCTTTGTGCTGCCTTACTATTTATTGATGTAAAAAATGTTTGTTCAGCTCTTTTAATGGAATCAGCCTTTGACCAAAAAAAAAAAAAAAAAAAGGGACAAAAAAAGATACCTTTTGGTAAATAACTTATTTAACATTTTCTGTAATGTAAAAATTTTAATATTTATTACGGAATCAAGGTACTGCAGGTATTGAGGAAAAATCCAGATTTTTTTTAAAGTTGGCACATTTGAAATTTTATATTTGTACTTGTCATGTCATAAAACTATTTGTTGGCTTAGTCAAACAGGTCCTGAAAGAATCAAGAATGTGATCCACCTTCCACTGTTTCTCTCCTGCTAAAAGAATGTAGGTTAAAAAAAATACTCTGCCAGTTGTCATTGTTTTGTAGCAATGTGAGAAATGTTAAATATTTTAAAGCATTTTAACCATTTCTGGAACGTTCCTCTGGCAGGTGCCTGATGCTGGGCTTTGTGTTAGGTAATTAGATTGATGCTGTGTCTGAAAATGTTACTAAGAATCAGACAATTAAAGTGAAAAATAATCACAAATGTGTGTTATTTTGTTTAAAACCTCAGACTTTGGGCATTACTGACCAAAGCAGCCACCTCAGATCATTTATTTCTTGAGTGACACAAAGTGAACTGGGAAAATAGTTCAGTTTAACACTAACAAGACCATAATTTGAAGTGATTTTTGGTTACAAAAGCAGAGTTTGTGGTGCAAGCATGGCTTTATTGAACTGATTTCACACAAAACACGATTTTTCCCCCCCTCAAGCTGATGATACCCCCACTGTACAAGAAAATTTGCCCTTGGCATCCAAGCACTGGAGGTGGGAGATCGTAATATGGGAGTGGGCTTATACTGGTCCTTGGATTTTGCCCTTTTGTAATGGGCTCCACAGAACTCTGAGTTTGTGCTCTGAGGTGGGGCTGTGGGGAGAGCTGGAACTTCCACCCACCCCTGGAGCTGGGGCCGCTCCCTGCACAGCACCTGGGGGCTGCAGGGCACGGGCAGGGACACCTCTCCCTGTCCCAGGCTGCTCCCAGCCCCGTCCAGCCCGGCCCTGGGCACTGCCAGGGATCCAGGGGCAGCCACAGCTGCTCTGGGCACCCTGTGCCAGGGCCCCACCACCCTCACAGGGAAGAAATTTTTCCTAATATCCAATCTAAACCTCCTCTCTCTCGGTTTAAAGGCGTTTCCCCTTGTCCTGTCACTCGAGGCCCTTGTAAATAGTCTCTCTCCCTCTTTCCTGCTGGCTCCCTTCCAGTCCTAAAAAGACCACAATTAGATCACCCCAGAACCTTCTCTTCTCCAGGCTGAACAGCTCCCAGCCTTTCCTCAGAGAAGATGCCACAGAAAAAATGCTCCTCAGCACTGGGGACGGGCTCTCCCCTCCTGAATTCCTTCCTTCCTTCCAAATTCCTTCTTTCCTTCCGAATTCTTCCTTCCTTCCGAATTCCTTCCTTCCTTCCTTCCTTCCTTCCTTCCTTCTTCCGAATTCCATCCTTCCTTCCGAATTCCATCCTCCCTTCCGCACAGCCTCTGTGCACCTGGGTCTCTACAGGAGAAAGCCACCCTGAAGCCCTACACGTCCAGGGTGCCTCATTCCATGCTCCCTGCCGTGTCCTGCTGTGTAATTTCCCAGCGCAGGCGTTCCCTGAAGCCCACAGATTGATTCAGTGCGGTCCCACAGCCTTTTGGGGGTGTTCTGTGCCCCGGAGAGCCCAGGCTGCAGCCGCTCCCTGAGTTTCCCTGGGATTTGCCTGTGCCGCATCCCGGGAGAGGCTCGGCCCGGAGCGGCGCTGCGCCCGGCTGCCAGCGGGGGGAGCCAGACCCATTCCTGGGGATCCGGGGAAAACGGGGAAAGTTAAAAATAAAACTTGGGAAAAGGGGGGTGGGGGGAGGTAAGGGGAAGAGCGTGCAGGCAAACTTGTTCTTCAGTCTCTTCACACATTATTGTCCTCACAGCTCACTAAAAACGTCAAGTTAATTTTACTAAGTAGCTAAATTATAGACACTCAGATGTAATCAGAATCCGCTATACATTTCAACTTTCAAAATTAATCATCCCACATTTCTGAGTTATAACACCTGAAGGAAACAGCTGTACAGCTATATATAACATTCCCATGACTCTTGGTCTTCTTGCAGCCTTTTATTCCCCCCACACCATCTGCACTTAAAAATAAATAAATAACCAGGTTAAATGTTTCCCTTTCCTGAGATGATTTGCCACTTACTTCTTAATGATCCCTGCTGTGCCCTCTCAGAGATCTTCTCCTGACCCCTTTTTTCTTCTGATAGGCTCTAATTGCTGCACCCAGTTCACACCTGGGCAGGTCTCACCATTGAGACTGGGTTAACGGGGAGAAAAAAAATGTAGGATAACATTACCTCTTTAAAAACAGATGATCCTACAAGATCAAAGCATTTCATCTTAATGAGAAATGCCTCTTAACCACACACAATTTACTGGGCTGGTTTAAAAATAATTAGAAAAAAAAAATCCAGGATAAAAGCTCACCAGATGGTGGCTGAGGAAGACAAAGCTTACGAAGTGTTAAACTTTGTTCCCATTAAACAAAATTAAATTTTCCTTTAAAAATAATTATGAAGGAGAAAAATAAGCAGCATAAGCAAATGGAATTATAGGAGGGGCTCATTTGCTTAGTGAGTTGCTGCCTGTACTTTCATTATGTGGGCAAGGTGATTGGAAACATTGCTGAGAGAGTGGTTCAGGGAGGAGCACTCCGGTGGGAGAGGGGAGACTGCTGTCATTACCTGTGACCTTGAACCTCCTGCTTATTCCCCGGGCTCACAGGCAGTGAACAGGCTGAAGTCTTTCTCAGAGAGGATGCTAAGGGCCAGCTGA
>VZRQ01009622.1:69933-143577 GCA_013397975.1 Machaerirhynchus nigripectus
CGGCTCCGGGCCCGGGCTCCCGCCCAGCTCCGGCCTGCAGGGAGCTGAAATAAACCCAAACACTCCCTGCCCGGCCGGGCCTGGCCTCATTAGTGTGAGTGACATGAATAAGATGAGGTTTGGAGCCTGAGTTATCACTCAAATGAGAAAAAAATCCCCAACCAAGCCCGGTCTCAAGCTGTGCCCTGCGTGGGTCAGAGTGATCCAAGAGCCGTGGGCACTATTGTCAGTGTGAAATTATCAGCAAGTTTAGTGCTTGCTGAAGTTTTGGGGCTGNAATATCAAAAAGAAGTGGCAACACTCTGCAGCTCTCTTGGTACCAAATTCCCAGAGGGCCAACAGCCCAAACCTGACCCAGGTCGCTTGTAGACACCAGCTCCTTGGCGCCCAGAGCCTTCCTAGCCCAGGCAGGGGTGGGACTGGGGGGAGCAGGAACCTGGAGGGAGGTCAGGGCTTTGCTGTGGGTAACATCAAACCACTCCAGTGCCCCTGAGCCCAAGCTGCTCCTGGTGTTAAACCCCAGCAGCCACTCCTGGGCCGTGCAGGGGGATTTGCACCTCCAGCGCTGGGTTCTGCTGCTGGCCAGAGGGGTTTTGGCCTCTGGATGTTGGAAACAGCCAAGCACAGCCACGTTCACACTGAGGATGCCACTGGCAGGCTGAGACCTGTGGCACCAACCCCACATAGCAGGACATCCTCGCGGCTTGTGACACCTTGGGAAGAACCTGCTTGAACAGCACAAACCCCCTCCCATCCATTTCTCCCTTGCCCCCCTTCCCTTCCTGACCTCGTCCTTGGCTCCTCCAAGCCCAGCGCTGAGCCTTGCCGGGGCGGTGTTGCCGCAAGGGGAGGTTGTGCAGGCCGGGCGGCGCGGCCGCAGCGCCGGGCGGGTGGCGGGACCCGGGANGGTCTCAAGCTGTGCCCTGCGTGGGTCAGAGTGATCCAAGAGCCGTGGGCACTATTGTCAGTGTGAAATTATCAGCAAGTTTAGTGCTTGCTGAAGTTTTGGGGCTGTCTCTCTACATCCCTGTAGGCAAAGTCCTTCCTCTGACCCCTGTCAACAGTTTGGCCTCCAGACTGAGCAGGTTTGGCTTCCAGAGGAGCAGACTCCGGAGCGTGCCCCATCCACCAAACCCCTCCGTGCTGCCTGCTCAGCCCTGGGTGATGGACCCCTCACCCTCCAGGGTGAAGGAAAAGCAACCGAACCCCCATCCGCTCCTAAAATGCCATTTTCCTCCACCACAAAGTTCGACCCCGGACCCACAGCTCAGCTCCTGGGTTTCACCACAGGGCTGGCTCCCGAGGGAAGCGCTCTGCAAACGGGCAGTGACTGCTCCCTCTCCTGCAGGGAATGATCCAGGCTCAGCAGGGGCACAGCAGGGGCACAGGGAAGGAATGTGGTCACTTGCTTTGGCACCTCTTTGCAGGAAACTCCTCTTTCAGGAAGGTCTCATCCTTGTTTTTCCAGGCTGCAAAGCAGCATCTGGCAACAGTGGGGAAAGCCAAGGCTGTTGCTGGGCTGGTGACACCAGAGAAACAAGAAAGGTTTTGGTGGCCCATTCCCACCTTTCTGTCCCCCTCCTTACCATCATCCACACAAAAAATGACCTCCCACACATAAAATCTGTATTTTTATGGCTTCTGTTTCCAGAGAAGTGGCACAAAATCCAGTGTCACACAGCAGCACAGAGCTGCAACACATCCCTGCAAACCCAGCACACTGAAAACAACAAATAAACCAAATAATCCCTTCTCCTACCTCTCTCCACGGGAAGTCACTCCTCTAATAAGTTCCCAACACCAAATCAAGTCCTTGGACACCTCCACAGGCAGCTCTGGGCTCCCACCTGTTATCCAGGATCTCGAGGACCTGCTCTGCCCCATCCCCAATCTGCTGCTCCACACTCTCCAGCCACATCATCCTTATCTTTAACTTCTGAATTGACCCCCCAGAGAAAAATCTCTGCATGCCTATTTTTTATGTGTTTATCTTGTCATTTCTTTAGAAAGTTACTTGTTACAAATATATTTTTTCCCTCCTTCCCCCCAGCCCTGTCGGAGGAATCTACTTGGGTAATTTGTTGAGCGGGTTGCTGGGCCATGCATTATGCATGAGATGCAATCTTGATTTTTGCACTCCACTGTGTGCATTCTGAAACAGGAACAGCACCGTGCCTGCACGCAAAATGAACATTAACAGCTCAAAAAAAAAAAAAAAAACAAACCAAAAAACCAAACCAACAAACCAAACAAAAAAAACCAAACCCAGAAAACAGAAAATGCTTATTTACTTAAAGGAAAACAAAAAAAACCCCACCGACCTCCACTTTTTCAAGCTGTTCTTGCTGGGATTGCTCAGAGCAGTCAAGTTGTTCCCGTGTTCGTGCTGCTGGGGAGTGACCAGGCTCGGAGCTGATGGGGGGACACAGCAGTGATGGTGCTGCAGTATCCAAGGCCTGGCTGGAGGGGGCTTGGAGCAACTTGGGCTAGTGGAATGTGTCCCTGCCCAAGCTCACCAAGGAAGGTGTCCCTGCCCAAGTCCAAACCCGAAGCTTTACAGCTGCACTGATTACGGGGTGGGGACCTGCTGGGCCCACCAAACCCCTGATTTTTGCAAGGCACGTGGCTGGGGGAGCCTCTCAGAACCCTGGCTTGGCTCCATCCCCAGGGATCTGTCTCCTGGTTGAGGGCAACAGAATTTGGCTCAGGAGACCAGAGTGATGTGGTGTCAATTAAAGGTTTTATTAGCATGGGCTCATGTGGCAACAAGTGCCAATAAACCCCTCATACCACACCATTAACTGGTCTATAGATGCTATACCACTCTTCTGTAAAATACTTCATAAAGCAGTCAAAATTTTTCTGCTGTCTTTTTCCCCCTTGTACTTCTTGGCCGTAAACCCAGGCTGGGTTTAACAGCTGAGAGCTCAGCTGAGCAGAGCTGGCTGGGACAGGAAAGCCATCCTCACCTTTTCCCTTGTCCCATGGTCTTAAAAAACGTTTCCTAGCTGGGAAAGCATGAAATGGGGTAAAATGATGAAATGTGTAAAATATGGCATCCAAAGCAATCCTGCAATTTCTCCTGAGCCTCATGGTGAACATCGAGACTCAGGGTTTGGGGCTGGTATTTTGGAAAGTTTTTGACTTCACTGGTTTCACAGAACAAGGCAGAGAATGCTCTGGCAGACTTGGGTTTTTAGTCTAGTTACCTGAAGACTCCAAAGGACAGATTCGAACACAAGGCCATGTAGAAAGAGGAGGACTCATCTCCAGCAGTGATGGGAACTGCTTTCGAGACAGGGAAACGCACCCAAACAGCCCCAAACCCAGCCCCAGTGCTGGGAGAACATCACCCACCTGCTTTCCAGCTTTCCTCAGTGGGCACTTAATGTTTGGAGAATCTGGGAATGAGGAACACAAAACCCAGCATAAGGTCAGTCAGAGCAAAGAGTCTGGCTTGTTCTTGAGGGACGAGGAATGAACTGACATTATGACAAATTATGTTCACTTTAGCAAAAATCTCAGCCAGGATGGTTTTCTGTTGTTGTGGGAACAGATTAACATTTGGTCACTCCTAAATCTCTAGGAAAGGGGAAACTGCACAGGGCTGGCAATGAAGATGTATCCTTTCCAAAGATTCAGTTTTAAAACACTTCCTTTTTATAACCTTGAACTACCACTCCCAGCATGTTGCTTTAACTCTTTTCTTTTTTTCTTTCTTTTTTTTCCTTTGTCCATTCAGGAGTTGACACAGTTGAGAGAGCAGAGAAATTAAACTGGGCAGGACTGCTTCCTGCATTATAGACTCAGATTCTCATTCATGCAGAGATTTGGAAAAACAAAAGTTTAAAAATTCACTGGGATCTCTCTTTGCTCAGAAATCTGTATTCCATTAATTCTGACATAAGGCACAAAGCAAACCAAGAGAAACTCACCCCAGTGGGTGGCTGGAAAACAGAGGCAGAGCCCGTTAGCATTCTCTGTGTGTACAGGGAACAGAGGGCTTGGGCACACAAAAAGTGATCCTGATGGAAAAAAACTGCTAATCCCTCCTTGGAGCAGCAGTAAAAGCCTGTGGCCAAGAGGGTCTGCATGGATTTGGTAGCAGAGATAAGAGGGAGCCAAATTCCAGTGAGCATCCCCTTCTTGCAGCTGATCAGCAGCTCCACTCCAAACTGGAGAACACGTGCACCACGCTTGGAAAACTGCAAGTGGAGAGTGCCCTGACAGCAACACAGACACCTGGAAGAGAGCTGGGAAACTGGAAAGTCACAATAATCCCATTATCAGGGACAAAAGTTTGGTTCTGTCCTTCAGTGGGCAGACACAGGAAGAAAGCAGAGCCATCCCCATCTGGTGAGGAATTGGCTCCTGAGCTCCTCAGGGAGCTGGAGAGCCCGGGAGGGTCCCAGGAACCTTCCAGCAGACCCTGCCCCACAGTAAATCCCAGCCACACTGGCACTGGCCCTGGGAGCTGCCTGTGTTGGATTCTAGTTTGAAATAATTTTAAAGCTAAGGCTCCAAAGGTACCAGCTTGCACAAGTGCAGGTGAGTTGTCTGTATACCTTGATTTCCCAGAGAAGTTGTCGCTGCCCCATCCCTGAAAGTGTCCAAGGCCAGGTTGGACAGGACTTGGAGCAACCTGGGCTGGTGGAAGGTGTCCCTGCCCATGGCAGGGGGTTGGAATGGGATGATCTTTAAGGTCCTTTCTGACCTAAACCACTCTGTGATTAATGAAAATATATTTGGGACATCTCTGTCAAACTGGGATGAAATCCAGAAAAGCCATTAGGATGGGTGTCCATACAGGTAGAGGTTTATCACGTCAGCCTGTTTCCTGACAACATTTGACTGCAAAAGATCGTTTAAAAAAGAATATTTCGCCAGGCACTGCAGAGCACACCTCCCCTGCTGACAAGTTCCCTTCATGCACAGCCTGTAAGGCCTGTGGCACTTAAGGCAGTTCTGCATGGGGGTGAATTTCACCTGGAGAGAAAGCAGGGAGAAATACTCCAAATCCCAGAAAGACTCCCTCAGCCCCAGCAGCCCGTGTGGGAACCCTGCCAGAGCCCAGCCAGAAAGTAAAACCCTCACACAAGCCAAATGGTGCTGCTTGCAGTGGTCCACACGGGCAGAGGTGATTATGTGATGCAGGCATGGATCCGTCCAGCTGGAGGTATTTTAAACACACAGGAAATAATGTCAGAATCATAGGACTGCAATCTTTAAATTATAGTCAGAAAAGATGCTCAAAGCATATATCATTGAATTATGAACAGCTTTGGCAGCTTTATTGATGATGTTGAATCTGGTTGACAGATGCATTTGCACTGCATAAGCATTCGAGATGCAAGAGTAATTGCTTATTAGTCTTGTTGTGAGGCAAAACACCAGATTGAAATAAATAGGAGCTCATGAACACAATTTTGCTGCCTCTTTGATTATTTTTTCTAGCTAACCATCTGCTAAGCATCTGGGATTCTTAGAATCCAAGATCCATACCCCACACAGGTGGGAATTTAAAAATACAAATAGAAGGAGCTTAAGAACCCAAACAAATTACAATATGAAATTGTCCAAAACGACTGGGGAGGTTCTTTCACATCTTCAATACGAGCTTGGGAGTTTGGTTCTTACAGGCCACACAGAGCAGATGCAAAGCCAAGGGACTGTGTCCACTTTGTGCCCTGGTGCCTCTCAGCTCGGGCCAGGGCCAAAAAATGCTCTGTAGTGGTGCCAGGGAGGGGTGTAGGTACCCCAGAGATCACCTCAGCAGGACACTCAACACAGGGGTCTTCTCCACAAACGAGACACCGTGGGACAATCCAAGTTCCCTCGAGGCCTCCAGAAAAACTTCCAGGACTCTCTGGGGCTTTGCTTGCAAGATTTTTGGTGACATTGTAAGACTTCAGGTTATTTCTCTGTCCCTTGCTACCAGGTTTTTAAACTTCCATCAAATTATAAAGGAAACACAAACATGGAAAAAGAAAACACAAACATGGAAAGAGAGAAAACACAAACACAGGAAGGAGGAAAAGAAATAACATAGGAAAGAGGAAAAAACCAAAAAAGAAAGGAAAATGTTGCCAGTGAGGGAGAGGCTGCTGTGCCTCCTCAGCACTTTGCTCCAGTGGTTCCTTTCCTCTGCCCAGGAGTGCTGGGTGCCCTCACACCACCTATGAGCACAGATCCAGCCCTTTACAAGCCCTGCCCTTCCCTGGTCTCTGACCCTCATGGGTTCCCCATTCATGCCCTCACAGGGTCTGTGTCAGCTCTGCTACCAGCAGAGGACAAGGACAAATCTTCATGAGGACAAACCCAGGAGCCAGAATGAAGTTTGCTGCAGGGTTTATTGCAGCCTCTGGGATGGCAGCTTTGATAAGAACATAAAATTGATATTTGAATTTTCCCCAGCTGCCACTGCACTTGGTGCTGAGAACATGAGTTAATAAAAACAGCCAGTTAAATAACTGTCAAACTCAGGCAAATACCCATAAAACAAATGTTCTTTTAAAAAAGCAAATTAGACACGCATTTTTCTCCATGAAAAAGGGCAATTAGAGAAGCTTTATAACTAATATTTGGTTTCGGCTCTAAAATATTAAGGATCTTTCCTAAACACAGCACAGTGAAGGGTTTCAATTAATCTCCTTTGAACACACATTCAGGTGGTTAAAAAGGAAAAAAGGAAGAAAGAATGATTTGTGCATCAAGATCTGTCATCTCCAAAAAGCTGTAAACAGTATCTTAGAGAGCAGAGTTTGCATGACAAATTTGAGATTAGGTGGATTCTGATCTAAAAATTAACTCGCTTATCAGAGAAACAATATTGGAGCAAAATAAATTAGAATCCCTACTGAAGACTCTAAAAGTAATTTTTAAAATTAATTAGAATCAAAAAGATGGATCTCAAAGGATAGGACAGCTCTAATTTAGACAGACGGTAATTAATTCCTTATTTCAGAAATTCATTAACAGGCTGTAAGAGCAAATCATTCCTTTGCTGGAGTTAAGCTCCAGAGGGAAAGATTCATCTGGAAAGGGGATGTGGGAACTCCCCTGCTGCCCAAAGGCAGGGGAGCCTCTCTGGCAGCAGGTCTGGCTAAGGGGGGTCACGGGGGTTTATTTTGGCTGCAAGGTTTGGACCCACAGCTGCTCACACTGCAAGCACAGAGGCTCAGCTGAACCACGGCCCTCACAAGGGTTTGTGGATGAGGAAAGCAAATAAACCAAAATATTGCTCTTACTTGCCATTAGAGATGATATGATATGTCCCCACAGCCTGTCATGGTTGGGGCAGCAGGTTCCCCACCTTCCACCTTCACCAAGCTCCTGGTGACCAGCACAGACCAGCAGAGACCAGCACAGACCCACCATGGTCCCCAGCCCCCAGTGTGGGGACAAAACCCTAAAGGTTTGGGGAATTTCCCCTTAAAACTCTGTCACGAAACAGTAGAGAGCTGATCTCAGAGCAGATGTGTCCCCACTTTTCCCTCTGCTTCCACCTCGATCCAAAGAACACCTTCCACAGCCCTGAAAAACCCAACAACCCCACCCCTTCCCAAGGCAATATCCACAAGGAAACCAACTCGAGCACCTCAACAGCGTGTGAGTTTCCCCTGCCACTGTGGATGTGCCCGGTGTGCTGCCACCCCCAGAGCATTCCCACTCTGCCACTCCACATCCCTTGGAGAGGAAAAAGCACAGCGCCAGTCCTTGCCAGCACTGCCTGGCAGCTGGATCCCACCGATAACTTGGATAAGCTCGGAGCTTATCCTCAGAGCTGGAGGGCACGTCAAGAGGAGGATAAGCAATGCAGGAATCTGCAGCCTGTACCCAACTGGAGAGAAGCCAAAAACGAAATCCTTATCTGGAAAGAGCTGAGCTCTGGATCTGGATCCGAGGAGCGTCCTGCCGGCCTTCCCATCTGCAGCCCCAGCCCCAGAGCTGAGCGAGGTGGGAGGGAGGGAACCATGAGTACGGATTTATTTCTTGGACTGAGGGCTGCCACGTGCCTTGTGGCAGTGGTGATCCTGGGCTGGGCTGGTTTCTTGGCCCTGCTGCAGCAGAGAGGATGAAGTGAGCATTTCTCTCAGTGGGAATCCCGGTGACCCGTGCAGGGGATGGAGAGATGGCTCCCAAGCTCTTCATCCAGGAAGGAGGAAGCAGGAACACAACAGGATTAGCTACTGCTGGCTCCAAACCAACCTCCCTCTGCACCTCAGCCTGTGCTCCTGAGGGGAGAAGCAGCTTCCAAAGGGGCAGACAGGTCACCTGGCAGCAGGATTTCACCATCTGGGACCAGTAAGGAGCCACACAGCCGTGGACACACGGAGCAAAATCAGTTTAGCACGAGATGCCACATTTTGCTCACAGTTCCCTTCTTAAGGGCATGTTCACTCGCCCTCACCACGGTTCTTTTGAGCCCGGTTTTATTTCACATAAAATGCAGAGATAAGTGTCTGCAGTTTCTTTTTGCTTAAGTCACAAGTCAGCCTAAACATAATTTGTTGGAGAAGGAAGTTGCTCTGGCTTGCAGAGCACTCAGTTCTGAGCCCCAGGGGCTCCAGAAAACAAAGACAATTAGCTGCTACCTCTGAAAAATTAATTTAAGTGACAGACTGTGAAGCTGCCAAAAACTAACAAGCATGTGAAAACTGACTTTTAAAAAAAATTGTAGCAGTCTATTTTTCTTCTTTCTTTCAGAAAGAGCCATTGCTACCTTGAAAGTCATGCTCAAAGCGAAAAAAAAAACCAACTAAAAAACCCACCCCAAACTACTGATTAAAAAAAGGAAAGTCAAGAGAAGATCTCTTTTCTCCCACAGTTTGTCTCTAAACTTTCCTGGGATGTTTTATCTGGAGGCAGGCACACTAGCACAGACTGGCAAGGATGTAAAATTGATACAGAGCACAAAAACGAGGAAGTTTTGGGGACAGATGGGATGCTCCCATCTGCATAGCACTAGGTGTTTGGAGCAAGGCCTGTGCGCTGGATAACTCTTTTCCTTTCCAGGGAATTAATGGGTTAAAAAACTCACATTACCTTCCTCACAAGCCTTGCACTTGCAGCTTTAGAGAGCCAGAGCTGCAGGAACTGCACTGATGCAGCCATGGACCCGCTCATGCTAAAGTCCCTCTGCAGAGCAGGCAGGACCTGGCCCCCGGGTCACATCTTGGGATCCCAAAAACCTCACTGCTGCTTCCTTGACCTGGGTCCTTCTACAGCTCCCAGGGGGGACAGGAGATGCACAGAACACGCTCCAGTTGGCAGAGGTGGGTGGAACAGCAGCCACTGGAGCAGACTCCAGGGGGAGGTTTACAAAAGAGCTGAGAGAGGCGTTGGGTTCTGCTCTCGTTCAGGTGAGCCGGTGCCAGAGACGCTCATGGGATCGTGTGGCACTGACAGGGCAGGGGCTGGCTGGGAGGTCACCCCCCCACCATGCCAGCTGCAGCAGAGCCATTTACCTCCAAAATAAACCTCCATCTGTCAGACAACTTATTTTAAACAAGAGACGTGCCCTAGATTTAGAGTTTCAATATATTTAACTTTTAACCTCTCCTGATGCCCCCCCAGCCCCTGCAGCATCTCAGCACCTGATGCACTGAGCAAGGCTGGGGCTGCCATGGCACTTTCCTTCTCTTCCTCCTCCGACCAGCCTATTCACTCCATTTTCTCCATAACAAGCCCTTGAAGGTGATGTTGTGGGCAGCTGCCTTCACAGCCCAGTGAATCCAGTGCTCTGCCTGATGCCACATTGCCTCATTCATGGACTGTGTGACAAATGCCTGGCACTTGTTTCATTTCTGTCATTATAACCCAAGGATATTAAATTTACATCAACCTGACAATGAGAGCAGGGCTGAGGACGTGAAACGCTGCCTCCAGAGAGAGGAGGGGACAGGCATCCCTTGGAATGCACAGTGTGGGTGTGGGGTTCTGCTTTTCCTCTTTACCACTGGAGCACAAACAGCTTGGTTTTCAAAAACCAGGTTTTCCTTGGAGAGTAGACCTGGAGGTCTGGACAGAGGTGGCAGAGGGGATGATGCTGGGGATGCCTCTCTCACTCTCTCTCAAGTACCTTTCAAGCCTCCATGCCCCAAAGTCCAAGGCATCGTCCGCTGGCCAGCTCCACGCCACATCCCCGGTGACCAAAGGCACATCTGGACTCTGCCCCTCATTTCCTTTCCTGTCACTGTGACCCACTGTCCAGTTCCCCATCCAGGGGTGAACCTCTGTCCAAGCACAAGGTTGCTGGCCCCTCTCCACCGTGGCCACATCCAGCATCCCCTGCTCCCTTCCCCACTCCCCAGGTGGCTGCTCAGCTGCCTCCTAATGCTTGGGAGGCCTCTGGATCTCTCTATTGATACCAAAAAGCAGTTCCACTGGAGTGTAAGCTCCTTATCTCACCAAAGAGCATGCTGAATATCTCTTATCCCATTACCAAATAGGAAGAACTTCCATTTTTTTCACCCCCCAGAAAGAAAATTTTTGGTGTGTGTTTACAGCTTTGTTACCCAAATACCTCCCTCCCACCCACCTTTCCCCAATTGTTGATAGACATGAAAATCCATTCCCCTCCTAGCAAGGGGAACAGGGAATCTTTTATCCTCCCCTGATAAACAGTAATAAGCTTCTTATCCTCTTACCAAAAACCGAGAGCATTGCAAATCCTGTATCAGACACACTAGGGTTAGGGTTGTTTGCATTACGTGGAGGGATTTTGTAAAGTGGCAAATAAAAGGCATATCATTTTGTTCTTTTATCTGAAGCTTCCTTCTAGGAGGGAAGGCAGAGCTGTTTAGAAATACATTTAATTGGGTATTATTCAGTATCAGGTTGAGGCAAGTTCTCCTGTCTCCCACAAAGAACTTCTGCACTAATCTGTTCCTACTCGTGGATGAAAGGTCATTGTGCTGACTAGGAAGTTAAGTAAACAAAATTAGCATCTGATTTAAGAGACTTCTTATTCCCTCTGGTGTAAATTAGTGTAAAAGTTAGCAAGATTTTCCATCGCTTCTGTTTTCTGCATTTGAAATGCATCAGTTGCCTGGATTTAATGGTGTGGAGGCTTATTATTCCTTTATCTATGGAAGTGCATACAGATGGGTGGGGAGATGGAAGGGGCCATCAGCTTCAGCATCAAAGTCGTTCAAGGTCAGAAAAAGCGACACAGAAGAGCCCCCAGCAGCTCTGACACCTGGACACTGAAGGAGCCACAAGAACTCACAGATGGGAAAACATCAGTGTGAGCTTTAGCTGTGAAATTCAGCACCACACAACAACCACCATTGCTACAGAGGATACAGGGAGCTTCAGGCAAAGGTTTGGGGTTTTTTGGTTTGGTTTTTTTTTAAATTGAAATAAAAAAAATAGCCTCTGAAGTGTTCTTTCAAACCTGAGAACTTTCTAGAGATCAGAAAAACACCAGACACTTCTTGGGATTACCGTAGAAAATCCCAAAAAATGTGTTCCAGAAGCTGGTTCTTGATAAGCTGCTCATTAAAAACCTTTAAACTTCACCCAAAACATCTGTTCTTGATTATTGCTGCCCATTCTAACAAGTAACCTGATGCTACTACTGCAGCTTTCCCTGACGAGCTGAACTTTGTACTGCACTCCTGAAAACACACAGGGACAAAAGGATGTAAAAGGTAAAAACACACTGGAAAATAACCTCAGAGAAAGGAGGCAATAGAGGAATATTTTTCTATCTTGCTGGGCAAAACGGTCCTCCAAAGGAGGAGTAGGACTGGCAGAAAGGGAGCACCTGAACCTTGGTATCTTCCAACATAACTGTGGGAGAGATTTTTCTAGCCACCACTTTTCTGGTTTAAAGACTGTTCCCAGCGTTCCCACAGATTGCATTGCAGATGGGAGGGATGAAGGCACCTACTGAACTGCAGGGTCAGGAAGGAAGCCCAGGAGGATGTTTTTTGGGAGTATCTGAGACAGAAATGTTCAGCTATCCTGTAGCAGGGAGAGGAGCTGGAACTCTGGGTTCCCAGAGACACAGAACATCTCTCCTGAGACATTCTTGCTTGGAGGAGAGAAGGAGAGAATCAACCCACCTCCCCAAACCAGGACTGCCTTCAGATATTGGCAAGAGATGCTGGAAATTTGGTATTTTTGTCCTCCTGCACCTGATGCTCTGCAGAGACCCACTGGAGTCTTATTGCACTGACCCCAGAGAAAGGTTCTGGCCTGCAGCCCAGTCCAGGAATGATACTCTGCCCCCACCATTAGCCTCCCCAAGGACAAACATTATGCAAACGGGTTGAAACCAACTCTCCCAGAGAGCCTCCTGGGCTGGGGGTTACGCTGGTCCCTGGTGAGGTCCCACCAGAGCATTTTTAATCTTACACACTGCTAATTTGGCTGTTGATTTTTCCACCGTACAGTTCAAACATATTTCCATTTTAATTGGTAAAACTCACATCCCCAGACCCCAAAGAGAGGTGCAGCATTTGCAACCAAGCTCATCATTTTGAGTCTGCAATTGCTTGTTAAACCAAAAAGATGTGGAACTGAGAGCAATATGTTAAACTTAATAACAGGAATTCCTTGAAGAGTTATGGAATATATCTATTTCACCAGCTCAGGGAAGGTAACACTCCTCCAACCCCATAAGAGAAGAGTAGGCACTGAAGTAGTAGTTTGCATTTCTCACTAATTCAGTTTAAAACATGAGCAGGAATGCTGAGATTCTGGTTAAGAAGAGAGCAGATATTGCACTGACCATGGAGGTCTGGCTCCAGCAGAGGTCTGGAACCTCCCAGTTTTGGCTGGGCACACCAGGGGAGGGCCACTGACCCCTCACTAAAGAGGGCAGTTAAGAGACAGCCACTCTGCTGGAATTCCCTGTATCAGAGCTGCCAGAAATCACACACCTACACTCAGGCCTGAGTGCCCAGATCTGCCTTGTCATCAGGTCCCTTTCCCCTGGACTCCTTCCCTGCACAAGCACACCAGTTCTTCCAGGAGAACTCCACTATGAATTTTTCCCTCTGATTACAGAGACAACCTTTGGTGGGAACACAATTTTTTCCCAGTCTCGTTATCCATGGGATAAAAATGCCAGCTTCCTCAGAGACTTAAATAAATAAACTCCCCAGACTATGGGGTTCAGACACCTCTAGATGCAGCTGACACCTGAGCAGGGGTTTCAGGAAATAACCTTGAGGAAGTGGTATCTGCAGTCCTCCCAAACCATCCCTGAAGGATGTGTTCTGCCACGGGACCCTACATCCACAGTCATCAATCAAATAATTTCAGGCACTAGAATATAAAAAAAAGCCTCAAATTTGTCTTCTCCCATGAGGAGAACAGTAACCTCACAGCAGGAATGTTTTCTCCTGTTACCCAGATCATGCTGGGATCTACCAGCCCCCTCTCATGGGTCTGGCCTTGATCCCACTCAGAGCCAGGACTTGGTGTCGTAGCCCTTTTCCTCTCAGTTTTATTCCTCCTTGCAGTTCTTCAGCCACAAGCAGTGCAAGAGAAGAAGACAGAAGTTCACAGCCTGCCACCAAAGGCACCTCTTGCCAGAAGGTCAGCAGCCCTTGCTGGGCAGAGACAGTTTGTGACTGCTGTGGCCACGATGCCTTCCAAAACCAGTGAGGAAAACCACAGTGAAAGCGATGGGCAGAGGAGCCATTAAGCATATGCTGGGCTCGAGCTCATAAACACATAAACAACAATTGCTGGTTAACCACAGGCGAGAACTTTCAGCAATCTGCAGGTACCAGGCACAAATTGACGATAATGAGGTTTAATGGGGTTGGTTTACAGTCTCGCTGGTTTGCATGTTTTATTATTTTCTGCAAAATTAGCCAGTAAAATAAAGTCTCTGTGGGCTTGTGAATGTGTTGGGGTGGGAAAGTCCCAGATGTTGGAGGAGTCATAGTCAGTACAGATCCCCAG
This sequence comes from Machaerirhynchus nigripectus, assembly GCA_013397975.1. Taxonomy (NCBI): domain Eukaryota; kingdom Metazoa; phylum Chordata; class Aves; order Passeriformes; family Dicruridae; genus Machaerirhynchus; species Machaerirhynchus nigripectus. Next base: position 83,857 of record VZRQ01009622.1, read on the forward strand.
GGACCAGGACTGTTTTGTCGGTTATGACACTGTGGCTGCAGGCAGAGTGTGAAAAGCACAGCAACAAGGAAGAAATTTGGATCCAACCCAGCCAACAAATGTTCTCAAGTCCAAGGAAATAAAGTAAAACTTTAGTTTCCAATCAGATGGAAAGACCTTTGCACTGGAAAAATAGGTTCCATAGAGAGGGATGTGTGAAACACAGTGACTGTATTTTCAGCACAAAAGTTGGACTTCTGCTTGGATTGCATTAGAAATGGAAACAAATGGAGCTCCTCTGGAGAAAATCATGGCAACTTCCAGCCCAAGCTCCCTGCAGAGGCACACACAGCCCTCGGAGGCACCACTCTGCTTGTGGCACAGGGAGCTGGGAATTTCTTGGGATGAAAGCTTAAGGGAACACACCAAGGGGTGGAAGTTGATGCCATGGACAATCATCACTATTATTTGTGCAGCACCAGGTGTTTGGTTTGTGTCCCTCAAACTGCATCAGAGACTGACCCAGAGGGCAGGGCAGAACACACACAAACCCCAAATTACAGGTGTTAGAACAGTAGGGAAGAGAACTTGGAAGGAAAAGAGGAGGGGGGACCAGGTGCTTAACAGAACCTTAGTAGGAGATTTCCAGCTATGAACCTGCTTTATCAGGACCTGTTGTGCAGCTTCGCTACCTGAGTGCCCCTGGAAGCAGAGAGAAAGGATGTCACAACTTACCTGGTTCCATGGACCAAGGCCAGGTTTCAGGTAGGTCCTTGCTCCAGGCCAAATCCAATAACCATTAAATGGAAGGGACCACCAAGGAGCCCCTCTCCCTCAGCTAAACAACCTTTTCCCCACCTCCCTCTCCAACTGCTCTGCCCTTTTCAGCCTGATTGCCCCCAGGAACCTCACCCAGCATGGTGTGGGGAATTAATTACATCCTCCTTAAAGACTGCTGATTAACATTTCCATCACATGCTAACGAGACACTTCCTGGCTTCAATCTGCTTTCCTTCATTATGGCTTTCTGGAGACAAACTTTATATGTTTATGAGAAGCATTAAATGCACAATGGTCTGACTACAATTTATAGCTCTCCTGGCTCTGGGGTGCCTGTGTAAAGACTCAGTCTGAAATCTGGAACGGGATCCTTAGAGCACACAGCTGTTCCTTAGGTCACTTTGGAGGTTGCCATCACTGAAAAAAACAGCAACCAAGCCTAGAGCTGTGGATTGATGCACCTGAGAAAATGGAGGGGAATGCCTACCTCAAAAAATAGCAATGAAGAAATACCTTCAGGTCATCCAGCAAAAGCACAGGGTGATCCAAACACTAATTGTATCTCCCATAGAAAGAGATTATTGAGGCAAAAAAATAGAATTGTCATTTTGGGCAACAGTTAAAAATGAGAGAGAAAAGTAATAAGCAAAGATGATGGAGTAAAACTTCTGAAATGAAGGTGGACACCTGGAATATTTCTTACATTTAATGCAACAGAGAGGTTCCAAAGTTTGAATAAAATGACCCACCCTTCATAAAAGGCTTTGCAATCACTGCAGTGCTTGTAAGCCCTCACATTCAGCCCATACATTCAGCAGCCCGAGCCTTACTCCAATACCTAATACAATAAATACACAAGAAGCTTATTGTAATAAATACAACACTACCACAAATGAAATTGTAATTAGAAGCATAATTCAGACAGATTTTAGTTAATACCTGTTTACTAGGAGGTGCTAATCTCCCAAATAAATGTCCTAAGTATACAAAATGTGCCTCTATTGTCCCAGCTTCCCTCTGTCAAAACTTGTTTACCCCCTAATTGGAATTTTAAAAATTGCCCCATTTTTTTGGAGTATGTTGGCAGCCTTTGGAAACTAAATGTGTCCAAGTCGAACCATGCAGCGCCTCACTTGTGAGAGCTGGTGTGAGCAAAGCAACCCATCTACCCTGCCCTGCTCCAGCCAGGTCAGGATCCGTCACACCAGAACCCCCAGATAAAAAATGCTGACAATTCTGTATCATCTTTCCCTGCCCGATTCCCACTGTGTGCCCTCTCCCAGCCAGATTCCTGCAAGCCCAGGGAGCTGGGGAAGATGGAGGCTGACGTGCAGGCTGGAGTGATCCAGGACAGTCTGGCAATAACCCGGCACTAATCCATCTGTAGGGTGGAGCAGGTGCTCCTCTGCCCATTCCTGTGCCAGAGAGCTGCACTCCTGCTGGGACTCTGAGGGGCTGAAGCTTCACGGCTGAGCTTTGTAGTGAGTCTGGGAACTATTTCCAAATTTGGAGTAAGAGGCAGTAGAGGGGAAAACTGTTGATTCATACCGGAGTGGAACCCAGAGGTCCCAGTGGAAGGAGCTGTGTCTGCTCTGCCCCACATCAACAGGCCAGGCAAAAGCAGGGGACAAGGACAGGGACAAGGACAGGGACAAGGACAGGGACAGGGACAGGGACAAGGACAAGGACAGGGACAAGGGCATTCCTTTGCCTCTATTTGCGGAAGGGGAAAGGAATCAAGCCTACATGTCTCACCCAGAGGCACAGACAGCCCATGGCAGGTAGGGTTGCAGCTCTTCCGAGTTCCGGAACAGGATTCACACCTTCAAATTATTCAAGTCCTAAGTGAAGCACTGCTGAGCCAGCAAAAAAGAGCTGCAGCCTTTGCCCAGGACTTGACCCTTGTTCTCTAGAGAAAAGATTAAAATGAGTAACAAAAGGTCACTTTTATGTCTCCTTTGCAGGTGGCTGTGGTGGCTCTGGAGCCTTGCCCCAGCTGGTGATGAGCACATGGAGTGCTGAGGGGACCAGAGGAAGTCTGTGCTGGCAGAGGTGCATCCTTCCCAGTGGGAAGAGAAAAGGAGACCCTCTGAGAGCTTACCAAAGCTCCTGCACAATGAAAAAGTCCATCAGCCCTATCTTCCACTCTCAGGACCTGGAAATGCCCAAATCCCTCAGGCTGGAGGTGGAGAAGGCTGGGCTGCAGGGAAGTCTCCAGATCCATCAGCAGGTGAGCAGCAGCAATTCCCACCACCCCTGCAGCTGGACCCAGGAGCACCTGCCAGCCCTTGACTAAGTCAAAGCACAAACCACCATAAGCCGTGACAGCCCAGGATTGATCTGGCCCTGAGGAGACACAAGGGGGAGAAGTGTTTGCCCACACAGACCATGATTCTGCAGCCCCAGGCTGTGCATTTGCTGTGCATTTGCTGTGCATTCAATTCTCCCTCCATCACTGTTTCACTGTGTAGTAAGGAATTTTATCCTGTGGGTCTGCCAGCCTTTTATTCCAAGCCATTCGTTTTCTCCTTGGAATCCCTCTTCTGGACCAGGACACACTAACTGTGAGCCTGCATTTCTGATAAAGACCATGAGACATAAATATTTTACACTGGTAATGAGATATTTAGCATTGATATAGAGCTCAAAGCCCAGTGCAATATCAGCCTTGTTAATTATAATGAACTATTGTAGGGCTCAATTTCATCTGCTCCTTGTAAATCTTGCATTGCTGGTGCAATGTGCTCGTGGCTCCTTTCCAGGGGGAGGCTGGAGCTCAGCCTGGGGAGTGTTTAATCAGATGTTTGGGCCCACCAGAAGAGCAGTTAATGGTGTGAATGATGTGTGGGTTGTGTGGTGCTGCTGCCTGCTCCTTTCTGGAGATGCAGAGTTGGTCCTGTGCACAGAGCCCAGTGCAACACTCTGTTCTGCTCCTTGTGTTTACAAGCAGGGATGGAAGCTGCCAGCCATGAGGATTGCGTTCCACCCCCTGAGCTGCCATGATTAGCAGGAGAGCAAACCAGCTTTTCTGTAATTTCACCTTTGGAAGAGGAGATGGACCTCAGCCATCACTGTTTTAAGTCCTATGGACACCTTCTGCCAGCTGCCTGCTCTTCAGAGGGTGATGAAGGGTGAGAGTCTTGTCACTCCTCCCAAAGCCTGTGTTGGGCAGCTCTGTCTCCACCTCCTGCCTCTGCTGAAGCACCTGCAGTTGGGAGATATCCACGGCAGGAACAGCACCAAGTTAAAAATGTGATGGAGTGTGAAGCTGGTGTTGAGAACTGCCATGTGGGAATGGCACGGTTCTGCCTTTATTTAGAATTAGTGGATACTTGAAAAAGTAGCTTAACATTTTGTCAGATGCTGAGCATAAATCTGGATAATAATTCATGCTACACTAGGCTCTTTATAACACTAGTTTGCTAAAACAAATTGAATTCAAACCTATATTAATTAACTAACTTTATGCTTGATACATCTGTGAATAATTTTTCATAGCTTAAAAAAATTCTAGGCACAGGCTTAGTTGGAAAAGGGCAAGGAGATCTAAAATTAATGTACATTAAAGCATAGCTGGTAATCTAAGAGCATATGTTAGATGCAACAATAACTGTTTTCAGCTTTTTTTTTTTTTGAGGGAGTTGATTTTGTAAAGGCTGAAAGAAGTTTAGATCTGAAAATCCTGGGATAGAATAAAAAACCAGAGCTTCTTATATTTCAGACTGAAGTTGTATGAATTTGGGAGGAGGGAAAGACCCCAGCGATTTGGTACTTGGGAGATGCAGTGTTAATAACGGAACAACTTAAAGAGAAAATGTGGCTTTTCCATCTCAAATTGTTGCTGGGAGTGAAGGGAATGGAACTTCTTTGCTTTTGAAGACGTGTTGAAACATCTCTACTCTCTCCCCATCTCTCCCTCAGCTGAAAACGCGTGACCTAAAAAAAAAAAAAGTTTCACTTTTATGCATTACCTCCCAAACAAGAAACGATTCCAATTTCATTTTATTTTGAGGGTAACAGGGAAAAAACTGCCAAGTTTTGTTAGCGTGGAGGCTCATTTCTGCGCTGCTTCTCCACGAGCCCCATCGCGGCAGTCGTGGAGCGGCGCTGAGGTGTGACAGCCATCCGTTCCCTTGGCGAGGAGCATCCCTCCCCAGCGCGACCTGCTGTGCTGACAGCACCGTTTGGACAGAGCAGGGCAATTCATCAGGGCGCCCCGGGGCATGAAGGATGCGAGACACCCAGCAGCTCCTCGTTTTCTGTTCCTGCCTCCTCCCAGGATTCATATTTCAGGAAGCAAAAGCCCTCCTCGCACACCATCTGAAAGCTGCCTTACATTTCACCTCTGTGTCATCCCCTCCGATGCACATTAATATTAATTTCTTTTCCTCCCCCATCCCAATAATTATTTACTTACAGAGGATTTACTGTGACACTTCAACTGAAGGCAATGCATATAAGCCCCACTCCTGCTGTACAAGAATTAATTTTTAGCATTCTTAATTTATTACCAATTAATTTATTCGAAATTATAGGAGAGAAAACCCACTGTAGATAACTGTTTCTTTCTAATGCCTTCCTAGAAAATCTCTCATTAATGAGCCCATTAATTTGATGGTGGCAGGGGCAAATCATCCAGAGAGAACTCTTCAGTTGCAATCTCTGTGTCCCACCTCACATTCTTGAGAACATGGCAAGAAGAAAGCTGGGTTTGTTTACAATAAATGCTGGTATAAAATATGCCTGGATATGTATGTATGCAAATAGCCTGATCTAGCATCATTAAACCTCTTAAGGAAATATGAAGTTTTGAAGGCATCTCCCACTTTAGAGCTCAGGCAATGACTAGAGCATCTGCATTAAATGTTTAATGTTCAGCGGAAGTGCAAATCACCATTTAATTAACTCCTTCCATAAAATATGATAGTTTAGTAAAGTGAACACAGATGAATTATCATTATTCAGGAGGATGCTGAATGTGATGGTGAATACCAGTCTTTGCAGATCTAACAACAGTGGATCAGGAGGTTCCTGGTATCTAAAACAGAGTGGAGTTTTTTTCCAAGGGAACGTTTATTATTCATGAAACTGCATTTTTCCACAGCAGCCACTGTTATCAGACTCAGGCATGTGAATGCACAATTAAAAGCAAAATAACTACTGCCAACAGCTGGCAAAAATAGCTTCCTTGAGCAGCCATTCATTAGCTTCTGAGCTGGAGCCTCTGCAAAGTCACTGCTGGAGCTAAAAATGAGTGTCACTAGTGCTGTCTTGAGGGGGGGATCATTTGGTACCTGTCTCCGTGCTGTGATGAGGGACAAGCCATCCTCCACTTCCCTCCGAAGGGCACTGTCACTCCAAGAGGGATCACAAGGAAAAGGCCACCACACAGAGAGCAGAGCAGAATTTCCCCTTGGTGCCTGCCAAACGTTGGGTTCCTGCAACAGGCAGAGCATAAACTGCAGACTTGGATCCTCTGTGCAGAATCAATGGGATGAGCCCTTCGAGGGCCAGGATGGACAAACGGGACCAGGAGCTTTGCCACTGGGTTTCCTGATCCTGCCTGTGCTCGCTGTGTCCCGTGAGGCCTGAGCTGAGCCAGCCTGTGCCGGGTGGTCAGAGATGTGTCCTGTCCCCTGAGCTCTGCAAAGGCCACATTGCCCTGCTTGAAGAGCCCCTGTGCCTCCGTGAGCTCTGAAGCTGAAGGGTGCTCTACAGGCTCACTGATTTCTGGCTCAGACTCCAATTTTGTGGAATTCTATTCATCCCCCAAGCCATCTGGAAGGGATTAGCCACTTTGAATGGATTAATTTTATCAGACTACTGCCATCCACCACTATGCTACTCATCCATGCCCCTCTATAGCCCGTGAGATGAGGACAAGTCCATTGAGCAGCCTTATCTCAGACATATCTCCTGGTGAGTCACCCCCTTGAAATACCTCTCCCTCTCTCTGTTGATTACAGATGAACACCAGCTGCTCATTTTATTTGCAACAGCTATTTATTATTTTTTTAATGCCAGTGCTATACTGCACACTGACATACATCCAGACAGGGCCGTGTCTGGTTTCTGGGGACTGCAGAAGCTCTCCTACAATATGTCAGTTTAACAGGCAATATGAATGTGAGCTAGTTCAGAGAGTGTCCCTGTGGAATAATGTTCAAAACAGGGGGGAAAAACCCTGTGTGAAGATGACCTGAGGCAGCTCTAATTGTTTGAGGAGTAATGAAGAGTAATGAAGCCAAATGTTTCAAAGTTGGAGTTCTCCTATTGTGCTTCCACTCTTCCACTAACAGTGGTCCTGCACTTCATCTCTTGGGTTCTGATCTAACAGTGCCTCTCCTTGCTGAAATTCTGATTTCCCTTTTGATAGATGTTTCCTTGAAACAACCCTTCTCAACACAAAACCACATTCCATTCGAGCAGTCGCTAAAACTGTCTTCACGTCTCGACTCTTCGCTTGAAGACAAACCCCAGACCCAGCGAGGTGATTCCCTGCTCACAGAGGGGTAAATACATCTGCCTCAAAACCAGCTCAATTTAACGTCACTTCAGCAGTGGTTTAGCTCTGGGTGGCTGCCAGAAACCATCTCCTTTGCCTTGAATACTTGTGATTAACTTCTCGTTGATAACTCCCTGATCTGTAACAACCCTGTGCTTTTCCCCTGTGCTTTTCACCAGCCCTTACCTGTCCCTGCTCAGCCTCTCCGCGGTGCCACCGAAGAGGGGTCACAGCTGACAGGGGTGAAAGGCTGAGAGCTGGCCCTGAGCTTTTGGACCATTTTTTGACCATTATTTTGATCCTGAGTGCTGCTGGCACACTCACACACATGTGCACACACGTTTATCCCCTGCTTCCTGCTGGAGGAGATGTCACCCAGCTGCCCTTTGCCATCTTGAGCTGGGTTGTTCAATCTGAAGTTAGAAATGGTTCCTACTGAGAAAAGACAGTCAATTAGCACACATGGGGGTACAAAATTGTTGGGTTTTTTTTCAGTTTGTGAACAAGAACAGATGGAAAGAGGGTTCTATGCCCAGAAAATAAAGTGTGACAACAAATTTGTGTTTCAGGGCTTGGATAGGAGTGTCCAAGAGAACCCTGGATGGAGTTTCTAGGGGCACACTTGGCACAGGGACACTCAGCTGCTCTCAGAGTGGAGTTACAAGCCCCAGCACACTAAACCAGCTTCCTAATGCCAGATGAAAACACCAAAATTCAACCAAGTGCATGTCAGTGATACCCTGTCACAGCAGTTCCACCACTGACCATGACCACCAGAATGAAGGGTGTGAATTTTCTACAAACACAGAGCAGAGCATCTTTTCAGTAGCCACCAGCTTCAGAGAAGCTCTGAAGATGCCAGAAAGGCAATCACTTGAAAAGAGCATGAGAGTGTATATGCAGGTGGCAGTTTATCAATTGATCATCACTTTCATCAACAGCTTTTCATTCCTTGTTCCCATCAATAGGGACATCTCTGAAGGTTCGTTCCAATCAGGGCAGACTAATTGGTACTGGAAAGTTCAGTGTTTGAAGATCGTATGATTAGGGAAATTTACAAATTCAATTTCTTTCAACCAGATTCAATTCTAATCTAATCAGAGAGATAGAAAACTCTCGTGTAATAATGACAAAGAAAATGACTTTGTTTCAGGCCATTTAAATGTCCCTTACTGCAAACATTCCAACAGAAGAGACTGAGTTTAGAGTCAGAGATGGGTATTTGCTCTGAATTTGACAGCAAATGGGCCATTTTCTGTGTCTAAATTAAGATTCTCTCTTTTTGAGGGAGAGAGACAGACACAATCTAAGTCAAATGAACATTTGTGACATTTAATAAAGCAATTATATCTAAAGACCAGGGGCTTGAGATAGAATAGACTGGTTAATGTTGTCTGGGAAAAGTCTTTCAATATAGGAGTGATGCTTCTCTGCAGGATCCCGATGACATTGAACAGAGTCAAATTGCTACTGGAGAGCATCTCCTATCAGTGCTACTGAAGGCAAAACCAGACCTGGACAAAACCAGGCTATTATGTGCTCCTGGGTGGGTATTTCCAAAGAGTGTAAAGGACTGAAGAGCATTGTTGCCTCCCAGGTTCTGAAATGCTCCACAGCATGGCCACAGAGGCAACCCAAGGTTGGCCTGCTTGCTGCTGACTGTGGCAGGAGGGAGTTTCACACCTTGTACTGAGACCAGAGCTGTGCTGGGTAACTCAGTTCTGGCTTTGAGCAGCTCGAGAAGTTTGGAGATGGACGTTCAAAGCACACTGAGGTTGTTGGTTGACCATTCTGGCGATCAAAATCCCTGAATTAGCAGGAAAACAGAGGCAGAATGGTTACAGAATGAGCTTTAGTTCAGTTCTAGTGCTTTGCTGGGCCTCAAACTTGGGCTGGATGGAGCAGCTCAAAGCATGAGAAAGATTTTCGTTTACTTCCTGGCCTATCCACTTGCCAAAAGATTGGCTAATAGGAAACTTGCTGATTTAATGGGTGACACTGAGGTTTCATTTCAACCCAGATTTATCCTGTTGCACTACTGAGTCCATGCAGGGACGTGTGACCACAAGCACCGACCAACCCCAAGGAAATTATGTCCTGGTTATTTTAATTCAAAACCTTGGCAAAAAAAGCTTTTCCTGGGTGTCCTTGTTACTTGTTCGATGACCCGTGGTTCAGTCCTGCAAATCCCACCAGCCAGAGGGTTCCATGCTCACCATAAGAGACTGAGGCACCTTCCTAATACTAAACTCATCCTGTGACTCTCCAGCTGTGTGAGATTTTGGGAGCTGCAGTTTGTGATGGAGGAGTGAATGCTGTTGCCAAATTGAAATTTTCTTCAAAGATATCCTGATTCAGTGCAATGAAAAAGCCCCTTCCAGTCAGAGGGCAGTTTAAATCAATAAACATCACCATCATTTAATGACACTAAAAAAATCATTTCAGAAGAAAAGGTGAGCCAACACCAGCAGTCTTTTAAATTTAATGACCTATGAATAAAACCAGATAATCCCTGCATTTGACATAATTATTTCTCTTTGAGTCAACTCAATTATTTGTTAATAAACACAGACCTCACTATTGTAATTTAATACTCTCAAATTATAGGTTAAGGTAGGGGTTACGTGTCTTTTAAGGCATTAAATGATTGGCATTTTGCTTATAGAGGATTTTATTGCCCCAATAATACCATTTTCAGGAGAAGTTTTCATAAGCTTCATTTGCATGTTGATTTTTTATAGCAATTATCAGTAAAAGGTCAAATATTTGCTTTATCTACGTAATTCAATTTTAGAAATGCCTTTGGGATTCAAATTAACTCCCTTGTAATATCTTCATTGAAAAAGAAGATTAATTATGCTTACAAGAAACCTAATTTGGCTTATCAGACCTTTAATGTTACAGAGATTGTTAATGCATTTAAATTTAGGATTAGTAGAGTGATCTGGTTCCATTATTTTGGTGACTTTAATATTTGTCATTATTTTTATGCATACAGTTGCTTTTCCCTAAAGTAAAATTATAATGTCTATTATAAAGGAAATAAACATTATATATTGACCTAAGTAATTATGCTTCTGTTTTTTAAGAGTGCATAAAAAGATGTGTTTGTGACTCACATATAAATTCAGCATTCCTGTGTTAAGTGGAGTCAGGGTGGTAACGCTGCCAGGTTCATCACTGGAGCAGGGTTTGGCAGGAGGATTCATGGCCAGAGGGACCCCCAGGAGGAATTTCTGAGCTCCAGCCCCCTCACCTGCATCCCTGCAGGGGCTGCTACCCACCAGGCCCTGGGGCCTCTGGATGATGCTCTTCATGGAATCCTAGAATGGTTTGGGTTGGAAGGGACCTTAAAGGTCATCTCATTCCACCCTCTGCCATGGGCAGGGACACCTTCCACTATCCCAGGCTGCTCCAAGCCCCATCCAGCCTGGCCTTGAAGAGTTCCAGGGATGGGGCAGCCACAGCTTCTCTGGGCACCCTGTGCCAAGGCTCTACCACCCTCACAAGGAAGAATTATTTCCAAATATCTAATCTAAACCTACTCTCAGTTTGAAGCCATTCACCCTTGTCCTGTCACTGCACTGACTTTGTTGGGAGCAGAATCAGAGAACCAGTGAGTGTTTTGGAGACTACTGCAGGCCTGGGTTCGTCCCACCTGCTTAGAAATACCCGAGACTCACCTCATTCCCACCACTGGTTTTTGCTCCTTCCGGAACACTGTGCCCAGCCCACAACCCTGATTTTGTGGGGGGCTGCTGCCTACACGGGACAAACTGGGGATGCTCCAAAGCAGGTACTGCTGTATAAACCTGCACAGTAATAAACACATATCAACTCTCTTCCACTTGTCTTCTTTTTGCCTTTGCTATGCTGTGGTTGTTGGTACGGGATGCAATTTGTCATGCCTTGCTGATTGCTGGGATTTGGGGTTATTTACGCCGGGCTAATTGCTGTGGTATCGCAGTGTTCATGCTAAGATAATCACCATGGTATTGGATTATTCATACTGAGCTCTCTGCTGTGGTGTTGGGTTATTGCTGTTGAGCTCATTGCTGGGGTATTGTGTTTTTCATGCCGTGCTCATAGCTGTGGTATGGGGCTGCTTATCTTATGCTTATCCCTTTGATATCTGATTAGATGATTAAATCAGTTGCTCCTTTAGTAGGCGATTCTGCTGTTTGATCTGGTATCAGAGAGGAAAATCATCCCCTTCTCTGCTCTCCAGACCAGGTTCACACTGAGGTTTTCTTTCGGTTGACCTTCCACAAAGCCTCCTGGCTGTCCAGAAGAGAACTTGGATCTGGGGTTTGCACAGGCAGTGAAGCCGTGTCAGAGCTGTCAGGGCTCTCTTGAACCAGCTCCATGTCTGGTCTGCAGACACTCCTTGAGTAACCACTGTGCTACAAGCCCATTTTGTAAGGAATGACACTTTGGAGGCCTCTCTGAGTGACCAGATTGTTACACCCTGGAGTAAATAGAGACATTTGATGTGGTCATTTTTCTCCTGCAGCTCTGCAAACGCAGTGGTTGGAGGGAACACGAATTTGCAGTTTTCTCTCTTGGAAAATGACTTTGACTTGCAGGACTGTGACTGCAGTAGGGATAGTGCCCTGCAGAGTTACTGGGACCTGCCTGATGCCTTGAGATACCAGCACAGGTAACACCAGCCCAAATCACTGTGGCCAGCGAAAGCCACTGAACCGTTCCTGGAAGGCACAGATCTCTCCAGTCCTGCCCTCTCCTTGGCTTGGAAAGCCTCACTGATTAGCCCCAGCTCAATGCCTGACTTTGGGAAGAGAAGGATTTCTTCCCTAATCAATGTGCCCAAGGTCACACGACAGGAGTCAACCCCTGCTATGCTCAGTCTCCCCTCAGCCCCTCTCATTCCTGTCCTTTGCCGCAGCTTCAGCTGTGACTCTTCTCATCTCTGCCAGTTACACACAAATAAAAATGCTCAGCTTAGTGGCACCTGCCTTTCTTTGTTTCTAGGGTTTATTTTGTGACTCAGTACTATGTTTCAATGCCGCAGACTTTAAAGGTGTTTAATACATCACAAAAAATAAATCACTGCAAGAAACAAGTACTGATGCTAGCTTAGGAGAAAATCTTTAAAGGTGTTTTTTGTTTTGCTACCAGAATGCTGCTATGTATTATTCATTACAGCCTCTGAGATTTAATTATTATTAGTGCTACTGATGATTGCTGGAAAAATAAACTGTAGCAGAAGGTGTCCGTCATTGTGTGAAGGGCATCTATATGTTGTATAACTCACCATACCCATTTGCATTAATCTCATTAGCTGCTCACAAGGCAGCTCCTGAGCTGGGGAATTGAAGGGAGGGGACACACGTGCCCTGCCTGTTCTGCCCTCTGTGCCCACCTGGACTCTGGAGCACGGAACTGAGTTTATCCACTCCATCTCTGGCTTTCTGCCCGCAGGTCTCTGTACCCGGGATTCCCTCTGTGGGGCTGCTCAAACATTTTCAGCCCCGTGGGCTGCCCTGCCCACCCCTCCCAGGCTCACCCTGAGCACTTGTGACAGGGAGGATGAAGATGTTCTGTTAGGAACGACCCTGAGATCTGCCTGGTGCCTTGAGGCAAACGCGGGAGAGATACTGGAGTGAGTTCAAGAGGAAATCTTGATTCAGCAGCAAGCAATGTCTTTTAGCCTGCCCTGAGCAAGACACACAGCCAGGTAGGTAGAGCATTCAAAGCTCTGCCATTCCCTGCTCCCTCCCAGCCCCAGTCATTGAGATTCAGAGATGATCAGTGTTTTCCTCTCTTTATTCACCATAACTCAGTCCAGCCCTGGACAGTACATCACTCATTATCACACCAGCCACAAAAACAGCATCCTGCAGCCCCTCCTGGGATTACACAGCACGTGTGGAGACGCTCGTGCCAGGAGCTGTGGGGGTGAGGGAGGGGGTGGCATACCTTTCGTCCCTCCCTGCTGTGTTGCAGTTCTGCATCTGCCCCTCTCGTTCACCCCAAGCCGTGTAGGAAGCTGGAAGTCTCTCTGCTGGCACCTAATTTACCCACTGCCTTGGAAGTCTCATTAATTGCCTGCTAGATCTTGCATGGCCTCTCTTAGAGGTGCCCGAACTGTGAGTGATCTCTGTGCAAGGGTTTTGACAAAATGCTGCAGACACTGTGCCTTTCCATTTTGTACCTCTGACATCCCTGGCTCCACACTTGGGACTCTCATTAGAGACCAGAGAGAGAAGAAGAACGGAGTGTTTTAGGCTTAAATTCAATCTCTGCCCCTTCGGTTTTGCGTGACCTTGCTAAATCACTGGATCTTTTGAAGATTCAGTGTCTCCATCTGCTGTGTTAGGACAGAGGGAGGCACTTATGTCAGGCTGAGCATACCAGAGATATGAGACCTGCTGTCTCCTCTTTAATCCCCATTTCTTCTCCCTTCTTAAAAGCATGCCCACTAAGTGGAAAAAGTGAAGGCTGGGAGAACAGCCAGGAGGCTCCTATGGATCAGAAAACAGCTTGAGACACGTCCCCCAAGATGGACATGTGGATGGTTATGGGCCCAAGAATGTGCAGTCTCTGATCACAGAGGCTGAACAATGTCCTCTGAAATCCAGGAGCCTGCGAGGCTCCAAAGAAGGGAAGTGTGCTCAAGTAACTTTCTTTTCCACTCCTGCTCCTGCTGTCAGACGAATGCTTTAACTGCACAGGGGCACATCAAAAGGGAAGAAGCAGGAGCTGCATCTTTCAGAAGCAAACACCACCACAGATCATAGGAGAGCAGGGCAGAATGGAGCCAGGTATCAGTCAGGGAGGTGGGGTACAGGAGAGGTTTGATGTCCTTCATTTACAAGAGCAAACTTGAAGGCAGAGGCACAGATTGAAATCTTGGCCAGGTCAGTGTCCCTCATGCAAAGCAGATGCAAAGTTTGGTACTGTTTATTTTGGGTGATTGTAGATACAAAGCCTCCACACATCCTGTCTCCTGTGTGCAGATGTGGAGAACATAGACTGTCCTTCTGCACCGGCCCAAGTATTTGGATCCAGCCTTCCCCTCTCTATACTTTATGTAGGTTGCTGTCTTGGCTGCTCTCTTCAGCCACTCTGGTGGCAACATAAGACCTTTGCTGGGTTTTACATTACCCTTACATGTGCAAACCAGCTGCTGTCTTCAGCAAAGACTGAATGAAGATCCTAGGATGTAACCCAGCCGCTGCCTACCCTGGCTTTGGGGCGCTGCAGTTAGAGGCAGCAGAAGAATTGGGGATGGTTTTCCAAGGGGAGCACAGAGGGATGGCTCTCCATGCTTCCCTGTGGCAGCCACTCCGTCCTCAGAGCCACAACGCCCGAGATCCTGCCTGGGATTGGTGTGTTTAAAGGCTGGAGCTAATCTCATAAACGGACGTGTAAAGTGCTGGACATTTACACTTGGATTGTTGAAACCATATGGCCATGGGGCCACGGAGGGGATTTCTCTGATTGTAATGCAGAAATATGCATTACATCTAAATTGACCCTGAAAACTGACTGGAGCCTGGTATTAGAGAAGATTAAATTAACCCCCAGCAATAGCACCATATTACAAAAATGGTTAGATCTTAATAAATTGCAAATGATAACAGTGGCAAAAGCTGTACATTTTCCCTCATGTTCCTTTATTGCTGTAACACTTCTTTCCAGTTTGTTGCTTCCGTGGGTTTTATTAGCACATTTCAGTGGAGTAGATTTGCTCTGAAGTGATAACAGCTGACTGTAATCAGAAAGTTTTATGTTATCTGCAGCAAACAATGGTAAATGCCACCTGAGAAGGGCTCTGCTCAATGCCTTCATTACTGTGATTAGTCTAAGATAGCAACAAACTTCACACCCGCTGATAACAGACTTTGTTAAAAACATAATAAACACTGAACACCCCGCACTTCAACCCGGAACAGAGCCGGCTCTGCCCCCAGTGCCTCCGGGGCTGCTGGATGTGCAGACCTGGCCGTGTTAAGGAGCCTCACGAGTGGCTGTGGATCCATCCAGAGCAGGGACCGACGATCCCTCAGGTCCTTCCCACGGGAGGAAGTCTGGGATCCCGGCACGTGGGTGGGAAGCAAACTCGGATTCAGCACGCCCATGAAATACGGTGCACAGGATTCCTAAGCAAAGACCTAGGTTTTTCTGGAACCGTGTGGTGTCCAGTTTCCTGAAGTAAGAGAAAGTGGGCAGGCGCCTCCTCACTCGCCTACACAGCTGCTGGCTCGGGAACAATTATTCTGATGAATTATCAGCAAATTCTGGTTGCTGTGGAGGGGTAACAGCCTTATGGACCCATTTGTCTCCTTCAAACCCGTGTTCTAAACTAAATGCTACCAAGTCTCAGCTGAAGGCTGGAACTTCCAGTGACATGAGCTGGTGAGACACACCAGGGCCCTGCCAAACTTACAATTTTTTTTGGCATATTTATTTGACATTTTTGATTGCAAGCCCCTGGATAAAGAGTCCTGTCCTTTGCTCACCCTGGTCACGAGGGAGGACAGGATTTGGGTGCTGCAGGAATGTTATGATTATGCAGGATCCTCTGCAAGAAGGAAAATTTTACACCTGGAGATTGAGTTTGTAATGAAAAGCAACTATATAACCCCTAACATATGTTGCTTCTCCTTTAGTGAAACTTTTTTTTTAATAGCATCCATGTCAATACAGATAGGTTTTCTGGGGGGTTTTTTCTTGCTGTGGATTTTTGGTTTGTTTTTTTTTTTTGGCTGAAAGCCACAACTTTTCCAGGTGAAAGCATTTTTATCTTGGTTTATAGAAAGTGTGCTTTGGTTGTGGAGTAAAACAGAAATCACCAACAGAAAAGCTTCCTGAATGGACACCCAGTCTTACGGGGCCCCTCGGGGCTGTGGCAGGGCTGGGAGCACACCCAGAGTCTGGCACGTGCCAGTGTGGAAGCCAAGGCTTGGCTGGGGGGCCCTGTGACCACGGGGAGAGGAACAAAAGCCAGCTGGGCTGTCCCTCTCCTTGGCACTGCAACAACCTTCCAGAATAAAAATTCTCCAACTTCTGGCAAGGAAAATTAATTTTGTGCAGAATTTCCAAATACAAAGTTAGTATTTCCATAGAGCAGATAAATCTCACTGTAACACCCCTTAGAAAACCAGCAGTCAAAGCCTTTTGGAGAAAAATCAGTTCAGACAGAAATATCGTGCCCAGGCTTAGCTCTGAGCTGCTGGGAAATATTTTCCCTCAGCCCAAGAAGCAGCATTTTGCTTTAAAGGCAGTGTGGGTTTTGCACCCTCGCTGCAGGTAGTCAGGGGCTGTGCCTACGTGTCCAGCATGGCACATCACCACCCCTGAAACACACTCACTTCCCAGCCCTGTTGACAAATGCAAAAGGCAGAAATCTTAAATATATCCGGGAACTGCAATCCTGCTGCCAAAAGGTTAGTTTTGAAGCGTTTGACATTTTCTACCCGAGTTGAGCAAATAATTTATCTGATTAATTTAGTTTCCTCCCTGTTCACGAGTTGTCCAGGAGCTGTTGCTGAGATTTGCTCAAATTCATTTGTTATCTCGAGTTCCTGCCTGGGTCTGCAGCTTGTTTATGGGCAGTTTGCTCTAAACAGCCACAAAATTCAGAGCTGTGCTGATTGCTCTTGATGGGGAATTCGTGGCAGGATATTGTTTTAGCTCTCTGATGGGCTGAGCTAATCCTTAGAATTCAACTTCTGATGTGACTGCAAGTGAAATTTTTTTGCCTATAAATAGTCTTTGCTGTTTGCCTAAAGGTCACTGCAGCTGTGGACACTTCTGCCAGCTGCCAGAACTGCTCAGTAGGGTGGCAAAGGACTGTGCTGGTAGTCCAGCCTGACCACGTCACCGGGCTGTAGGAACAGCGTTCCCCCAGCTCCACATCGGCACAGAAACCTCAACAACAGACCCCTTTAAAAGAGTCCACCCTGGAATTTGAGGACCATGAACTGGTGGAGAACACTTCTACTCCCCTATGTGGCACTGATAAGCGGGGGCCTTGGAAATAAACAATTGGGGCTTTGAAGTAGTAAATCAGATGAAGAAATATTTAAATAAAATACCACGTGACTTTTTCAAGGGAGACAATATTTTTCAAATTTAGTCTTCTCCCACATTTTCACAGCTACTAGTTGATGGGTCAAATCTCTACCCCAAAACCAGATTTCCATAGCAAACTAAGGAGTAAAGCCACGTGGTAGAAGGAACCACAGCACTGTACTTCTGTGCAGTACAGCATCAAAGTGGGAATAATGAACCTGGGGTTTGTATAACTGAGATGTTTTATACCTGGGCTGGGGGGCTCACCTCATTGTTCAGTACTCAGCAAACAATTTTATAACATTACATCCATATTATTCTGCTTTCTAAGAATAACTTCCACTATGTTGTTTGTGCTTTCAGCAGCCCTTGACGTGTCCTGCTGATCTGTGCATTCCTACACGCTCAGTGCAGGGAGAGCTTGGCTCAGGGACTTTGCAATGGAGGCAGAAAGGAAAGGGAACTTCTGATCTGTGGAAAACCCTGACATTTTGAAACAAATAACTATTGCAGAGTGTGATGTATTGTCACACTTGTGAAGTTCTCTGCCAACTTATTTGTCAGGAGTCTTGGTTCAGTGCCACCAAGACATGTTTTTTCAATAATGTCCAATCACTTTAGTTTGGTGCTACTAAACCAAAATGAACAAAGTCCAAGGGAAAGCTGCAGACCTTTTAATTAAGATATGATAGATTATATAAACACGCTGCACTAGCTGCATTACAATAAGAGTGCAAAGAGAAGTACAATTGATTAAAACCAGGAATGTGGTCCCTTCTGAGAAGTGAGTGGAAGTTGAGGTGATGCCTTTAAACTGAGCTACCACCTGAGAGCAGTATCCCTGGTGTGTCCATGTGCCCCAGGTGGGAGATGCAGCCCCTGGATCCCTGGAGCTTCACAGAGAATCATCATTAGAAGGTAAATTAGTTATTTTTCTTTGTCCTTTTTTTGTCTTTTTTTTTCAAGGTCCTATTTCTTTGCTTCTCTAATCAATATTTTTCATGCCTTCCCAAGGAAGTAACACAGCACAGGCATTAAAACTTGGCAGCTTCCAAAGACACTGAGGAGCATCTCCCTCTCACAGGATTTGGTGGGACTTCACGGAGCCATGGGGCCTTTCCAGTGCAGCTGGGTTTACAGCCAGAAGGAGAGAAGGTGTTTCAGGCTGCTCTGGCCATGTGGGGAGGATTTCCACGAAAAGTTGCAGCTGGACTCGTGCTACAGCAATAACAAATCCTGCCTGCTGAACAAAAAATCCCAGTGAGCACACAAAGTGTTACATGGGCAGTGTCCCTCCACCTGCTGTTTGCTACTCTCTTGCTCTGTGATAACACTGATATCAAGAATTCTCGTCTGAAATGTTTTATTGCTTGTGAGGGGGATAAAGAAATCCCTTGACGACTCTGTTAGAGGTGGATCAGGGTATTTGATAAAACCAAAGCCACTAGGCATTTAAATAGTCTGACATATATCTTAAATCATATTCACAGTCAATTATACAGAGGAATGGCATTTGTACTTATTGAAATCACCTGACACCTCTCATTAGAAAAGCACTGTTGGCAGTTGATTATAATTTTGCCAAACCTTGGGCTGGAATTTTCTGTGCCACCAGTTTTCCTGAGGCAGGTTTGCATCTGCTCCTTTTCCTGTAAAATATAAGAAAACACACTTCTGAAAGTTAAACCAAGCAAGCACACCTCTGCTCCTGCCAGTCCAGCAAGGAAATCTTGGGTTTTCCTTATGTGATCACGTCTGTGAACATCCCAAGGATCTGTGTGTCAGCAGCAGAGCAGGAACCAAGCCCATGGAGAAGGATCCCACTGTCACAGGCAGCGCGTGGAGCACAATGTGTTTGCTTCAGACGAGTTATAGCCTAAGGAGGGCATGCAATATGAGTGGGGTTTTAAAAAATGCTTCTGTTCAGGCAGAACCAGTGCTAAGTGAGGGGATTCTGTGCCAAAACAGGGCCTTGCTGGCGTGGTGGGGTGTAAGGTGGTGAGTGACACCCCGCCTTTCTGCCTCCTGTGCCTGCTGCTGCTTGTTACCCACCGGGAATGAAGGTGGGTGCAGAGCAAATGCCATGAATGACCTGGGAGGATCTGTAGGAAATCAAACCCTTCCACTTGTCCGACTGCAATTTGAATTTAAAATTTGGCCTATATTTGAAGGGAGGTTAGAATGAAGTGCTTGGGAACTGATTAAGTATGGTTAAATAATGCAAAGCCAAAACATGTTGTTTCACTTCATTTGACTGTTTTGGATGGAAATATTTCAATCTTGCCTTCAAAACCAAAATAACTCCTCCCCCCCAACCCCCCCAAAAAATACCCACCCAAAAAGAACCCAACCCCAGAGCACTGTCTCCATTTCTCTTGTTTTTCTGCTCTTTTTCAGTTCCCCTTGCCTGTCTGACTCCCCCCTGCTTGTTTCTGGAGTGGCTTTATCAAGCCAAGAGGCTCTGCCTCTTCCCTTTGAAGTCTTCATTGCCTCCTTGTTGAGCACACTTTGAACAATAGTTCTCTAATTGCTCTTCAGAGAAAATTCGTGAACAACTTGGAAGGGCCCTCTAGCTGTTTCAGGGGAAAGGGACTGTTTGCAGCAAAGGTTGGATTTTAGCACCCCGGAGTTGTTTCTCTGTGAACCGTTTGTGTCAGTGTCAGCCTTTTCATCCTGAGTACCTACAGCTCCCAAAACAGCCCACGTGGAGCCACCGCGGCTGGAGATTGCTGGAGGAAAAGGTGCCACGTTTTCCTTCAGCTGACCTTGAAACTGTTAAATGAAGGAATTCTGGAGAATATCTCAGGCACAGGATGTTCTCCTTTGATCAGGACATGGAAAGGCACAATGTTTCTCTAATATCTAATAATATGGGGTGATCAATCATTCCCACACAGACTGAGAAGTGCCACTCTGTTGTTTTGTCACCTTTGTCTGACCTTGGAAAACTCCTCCTAAGTGCTGGGAGGAAATGTCACGGAGCAGCCATTATTAGAGCTCCATGATTAGGTGACCAAATCAAAAGGAAAATGTTTTTCGGATGGGAAAACTGAAATGAACCGTCTTTAACAATTTTCTGCAACGGAAAAGGGGAGTTAAAGTTCCTCCTCAATCAATTAAAAACCCCTCAGGCTGATTGATTTTGGAAAGTTCTATTTAACACCTGCATATTTAAGTTTAAATTTGATGAGGCTAGACTTAGACTGGAAATGGTATTCCTAAATCCTAACGCTATTCCTAAATCCCCTTACAGTATTTTAACGTGTTTATACTAATTATACAGTTCTCTGTAATAAATTCCCTGGTCCCTATATTAATTCAGTGCCTCTATAAAGCTCGAAACAAGGCAAGTTTTGGTTTCAGAGGGCTGTGAAAAAGCCTCTGCCACCGGAGTATTTCTTCCAGTTCCACTGGAGGTCAGTGCAGCCCTACAGTTCTGCTGGCACAACTGTCCTTTTCACTCTGATCTTGTGCTGCAGCTCAACACAAACCCCTGTAGAGCTGTTTTTAAACTAGATTTGTGTAGTAATAAATACGGGCTTAAGAACCGTGTTTCGTGGTTATATTTGGAACATGCTATCAGGGATGTGAGAATCGCAACTTGTTTGGGTTGTTGGGGTTTTTTTCCCTTTCTTTTTTGTTATTGTGGCAGTTGTTTTTCAAGAGCTCAGGGTGATTTTTTTTCTTGTAAAAGTGAAATTACTTGGAATGCAAAAGTAGCAGATTTTGTGACGTTTTCATAGCTCCAGAGAAAAAGGGAGCTTTGAGTTCCCAGCCTGTCAGAGGAGTGAGGTAAGTGCAGTCCAGCACGTATCCTGTGCACTCAGGGGCTCTGGATCATATTTCTTGTAGGATTTAAGTGTGAACTTGCTCAAGGTGATGCTTTCCTCTCTTTGCCTTCCTGATCTTCCTCCCCTTTTTGGTGTAGGGCATTCACACATCACACTCACCCCTCCTAACTGTGCTGATACACCTGAGTGAGCTCCAAATCATCCCCTGTGGGAGAAGGTGAAGGAAAAAACCCCAAAAGCAGCCAACAAAACCTGGGCCAAGTGGTATAAAGTTATTTCAGACAGGCTATTGGGGTTGTGGGTGAGCCTCCAGGGCTTGCTGCACGCCTGGCTCCATGGGGAACGTGCTGCTCCTCTGACATGAGCACAGAATTCCAGGCACACTCTGGATCTCCTAACCCCGTCTGGCTCTAGCACACCAAGTCCTAATCCTACAGCCCTGTACGACTGGACATCACAGGCAGACCTGCTAAAACAGGAGAGCAAAGAAGAAAAAGAAGGGAAATGTGAGTGCTGGGTACCACCACAGAAGTTTTGTCTAAATGCTCGATGCACGTGGGCTGTTGTCACAGGAGGGAAGGTGACAACACCGAGCAGACATCACGAAGAAGAGAACTCTTAGTCAAAGGCTACAGGGTCCCAAAACACAGCCTGTTCCAGACAGGGATTGATATGGTCCAGTTCAGCCAGCTGTCGCAGTCCTGCTTCAGAAAATCCCAGTCACCCCCAGCCAGGTGACAGGGACCAGGTCTCCCTGAGCCCTGTGTGACAGCGACAGGCTTTGTCAGGCATGTCAGCGATCTGCCCTCGGGCTGTCTGCCTGCTGCTCAGGCACGGAGGAGGAAGGTGGAAGATTTATCCAGTTCTCTGCTTTCAGAGACCATCTGGGAGCAGCCTGGGCGCAGCCTGTGCGGTTGCTGCAAAAGCAGAGTGCAAAGAGCAGGATGTTTCTGCCCTTGGGGTCTTCAGGCACGTCCCCAGTCCAAAGTTTTACGTTTCTGTTCCTGCTCATTGATTTACTTTTTAGCTGTACTGGCCAGAGAGCTCATTAGGAGAAGGGGCTGCAAAACTCAATTCCTCCCCCAGCCCCAGGCAAAGGCATGATTCAAATCTTCAGGTTTGCATCCTTCCTTCCCTCCCTGAAGGGATGTTGAGGTGGAAGCTCTCTCTTGCTGAGCTGGCTGTAGAGGACACCGTGTCCAGGATGTTTAGGTCTCAGTTTAATTCCGTGTACATTTAGCTGAGTCAAAGCAATGTTGGCAGAGCACGAGATTATCAGGCTCAGCCCGCTTTATACACTCAAACACAGATATTTCCAAACACGCTGCTTCGACCGTGGAGGATTTCTTGTGTGGGAGCAATCTCATAAAGGAAATGCTGACAGCTGTATCCACTGGTTAATTTAAAACTCAGCTGGAACAAGACCTGGGCAAAATATTATTGTGAAGTGACTCTCATTCGCTGTTGTTCCATTACTGAAGCAACAAGTTCGACCACAGGCTGCCCTCCCCGTGTCCTTGTACCCTGACTTAATTTCCCTCTTGGCTTCTGCAGTAATATCCTTCTGCACCAGAATGTCACAGCACCGTCCCCCTTCCTGCTCCGAGCCTGCTCTTGCTTCTGTATTTTGCATATTCAGACCCTTTCCTTCAGGAGGGCTCTGGGATGCCTCAGGAAGGTTTCTTTTACACCTGGCTTGGCAGCTGCCTTCCATCCCCACCCTCCCAGCTCACGGTAGGTGGCAAAAAAGCTCACAGTCTCCTCCTGCTTTTCCTGCCCAGCAGTGAGGCTCAGCTCTCCTCTCTCTGCAGCTGGGTTTAGGCTCTTAGATGAGCAATCGAGAGGGTTCCCAAACCATTCCTTACCCCTTCAGTGCCTGTCTCCCTGGAACCATCCCGCCTACCACATTTCCCCCACATAAACACCCCACTCTGCTGAGTGGAAGAGACCCCCTCTCCCAGTCTTCCAGGTCTCTGCAGCAGCTGATTAACATAACACCATTTTCTGTTCTAAATCCTGTGATTTCCATGTCTTTCTCATGCTTTCATTCACTAAAAAAAAGCTCTTTATAGGCCGGAACTAGGAAATTTGGAAACTTCGCCTTTGTTTTTAGAAGCAGCAAGTCTTTCTTCCAAGCGATTTTGTGCAGTATATGCTTTATATTTCTCTACCCCCTCCATCACGTATCTTATGCTAATAGTTCCCTAAGTATTATTAATTAGATTTTTTTAAGTAAGAGAAAGTTCTTGAAAGTTAATTAAAAGTTGCACGCAGTAGTTGTACAGAAGTAGCTTTTCCGTTCTAAAAATTAAACCTCTATAATTAAAATCCGATATTCATTTAAAGATTCAAATGGGGTGTTTATGACTCATTTATTTTTATTTATTTTTTGCCACTTTGGGAGTGCAATTGCTCCAGCAGAGGAAAAACAATTCCAGCCCTGGTGCTCCCATGCCCCCTCCCTTCTAACCCCTCTCTGGGAATTCGGGCACTCCCCTCAGCCCGATTTTGTCATCCAGGGAATGACTGAGTCAGGAACGGAGGGAGGGGGACGTGTTTGCACGTATCTTGATCTCTTCCCCTAACAGCCTGTCACATTTTTTCTTTCCCTAGGACGTTGAAAATTTGTTGTTTTGTTATCTCAAGGCTGGAATATAGATTTCAGAAGCTTATCAGCATCTCATATTTGCCAGCAAGGGACTACTTACTGTGCATTCAAATAACACCCAGGCTGGAAATCCAAACATAGTGGCTTGGCAGATCCAAAGGAATATTGGGAGGAGAGCTTGGATGTTGGTGTAAATCCCAGGTGACTCAATTCACCACAGTGTGTCTGTCAGTGGGAGGTTTGGATCTCCCCCTTGGCCCTGGTGCCAAAGCTCCTGATGGATGGAGGGGAAGAAAACCTCTATGGCCAAGACTGTGCTTCCATGTTGTTTCCACCACTGGAGTGCTCAAAGAGATGTGGAAGAAGGAGGATCAAGCTTTTCAAAAGTGAATTTTGTGTAATGATCCGACTTCAGATAGCAGGGAAGGGACATGATTTTCCTACTTTGCATTTCTTGCACGTCCAGCCTGCTCACAGAAGCCCAGGTGGCTGTGCATGCCCAGCTATGTCTTTGGAGTCCCTCAAAAATCCAAGTGTAACATCATCATGCAAAATTCCAAGAGGCCCAAGCCCGGGCAACATCCTCTAATTGATGGTGACTAATTATCACCTCCCTCTTCTGGCTCTAGAAGTGTCCCAGCCCTAGTGGCAAAGTCACCCCTTCGTGTACAGACCAAGGTGTGAACCAGCTGAGGCAGGTCTTCCTTGCGTGTTCCAGAGCTCAGTGCTCAGTAGATGTACATCATTATCATAAAGTTATTAATTATTGTGCTGAGCAGATGTCACCCATTCCTCTTGGCTTTTGCCTCTCTGAAATGCACAGCATGCCAATAGAACAAGAGAGTGATGTAATAACCGGCATATAATTAATAATTATAAATAACAAATGCATAATCAAGAGAGAGCACCTCGTGCTGTGTTTAGGAAATGGCTGGGCCCCTCATGCACCTCTTTGGGCCACAGGGTTATTAAGAGCTATTTTTACTGAACAACTATTTTGGGAGCACCAGAGTCATAGGAAGGAGAAGGAAATTTTTTTTTTTTTAAATCTAAAAGGAGTCAATAGGAATTAATTGAAAACTTTTAAAACCTGGAAATATTTAGGTCAACTGCACAAAAAAGGCTTTAGCAACAGAGAGAGTTCTGTGAGCAAACGGCAAACTCCAATAATACAAGTGTCACCAACAGTAATAATCAAGAATAAACAAAATCCTTGTTGAATTAGCACAGAGGGAGAATTCATTTGTCCTTGGGCTGGATGAGAGGAGGAACTTTTCCAAGGGTATTACTGTTGCAACGCAGCAGAACAGCACACTGAGCCCCTCATCAAGATAAGGGCTGTTCTTGTGGCAGCTTTCTAGGACGGGATGTGAGAGTGCTGCGAGAGACACCCGGGATAAGGAGCTTACAGTCAAAGCAGACAGGGCTTCAGAGCAGGGGACTTGTCATCTCAGCCCAAGGTGACAGTGGTACCCAGCTCCTGGCCCGAGGAAACATAAACCACACCATCCTGCTGCTCCTGGGGGTGTGCACAGCAACCCCCAGCATCATCCCAAGCTGGCACAGGAGCCGCCCGTGTCTGCTGCAGCTCTGGTGAAGCTCTGGGTGCTCCATTTGGCTCAGGACACTGCCTTGTGCCACCCTGACTCTGCCAGCCACTGGAGATGGGCTGGAACAGGACCCTACAGGGCAATGGCAGCAGCATTTTAGCCCAAATCAGGTGCCAATCCCTGCAGCAGAACCCGGAGAGGTGGACTGGGACTTATTACACCCAACTTCAGCACTTTCAGGGCTGTATTTAGTGTAAGAGCTGCCTCCAGAATTACCTCCAGGGAGCGGCAGTTGTCCCCAGAAAGAGTCTGCAGAAGTATTTCAGGACTAGAAACAAATTTCTGAGCATCACATTTAGGTCTGTTTAATCTCAGCCTTAAAACCCTTCCCTATATGATTTTGGAGAAGTCACTTCATAGCCCCAGACCTCAGGACGTCTCTCTGAGGCTGATATTTCTGAATTTTGAGAGAGATAATAACCATTCCTGAATATTAACCGCTGTGCAGCAGGGACTCTGATAAAGACGATTACAGAAATAAACCACTAGTTGATAACCAAATGCAAGGAAAAAAAAAAAAAAGACGTTATTATTCCCCCAGCATTATCTCTGTGCTCTGCACTAGTACATTTTAAGGCAATCTCAGCTGAAAAGATGAAGACATAGCCATCCTTATAAACAAGGATATTTCAGTCAATAGATAGAAAGCTCTAAAGGGTTCCAGCTTTGCTGAAGCACTGAGACACTGAAGATTGAAAGAGGTAGGGAGAATTAATTAGACTTCTGATATTATCCTGGTAAATAAAAGTAATAAGCATAGCTCTGAAAAGGAAGACCTGATTCATATTAAAACATTTACAGAATAAACAGCTGCTGATTCTCCTATCTAGCCCCATCCTTATCCTTTAAGGCTGCAATAAGTGACCTCTTAATCCCAGGCAAAAGACTGCATGAGCATCTGGAATTGAAAAAGAAAGCATATTTCCCTCACTATTCCAATTTCCACTGAATTTCAGTACAAAGTTGTTTGTGTCTCTTTTTTTTTTTTTAATTTTTTTTTTGGTTCCTCCAGCAATGAGCTTTTGATGATGAGATTTTGTGCATCTGAACACTTTTGCATCCTTTTTTTTCTGTTCCCCTTCTCTAAATAGGAGCACTGCAGTCCTTCAGCTGGGTTATATCTCCATTGTACTGGCCATGCTCTTAAAGCACTTACAGCAATAATTTCTGGGCATGATGGACAGACTCAGCAATAACCTGATCCTGCAATGCACTGAATAAACCCTTTAGCATTTAGTACATGGACACTAATGTGCTGGGAAGTAATTGCTTAGAGGTTCCCAGCTTCAATATAATAATGCAAGGGTTGCATTTATAAAGCGTACAGCAGAGGAAAAAGAATTATTGTTGGCCAAACTTCCTCTCTCCCATTTTGATTAACGCAGGAGGGGAGAGGCGAAGGTAAACTCGAGGTGATCCCAGGTTCCCATATCCCCCAAGCACCAGGGGCTGTGTTTGTATGCTTAAAACGTGGAGAAATTCCACTGACTTCAGCCCACTTACTCTGATTTTACACCAGCATTCCTGAGAGAAGGGCCTGGCCATTAATATCCTCCTTCACTACAGTAATGCTGAAATGAGTGAAAGATTAAAAAGCCAATGCTGGCTTGGCAAAAAAGAGTTTAAAAAAAGAGTAGCTTTACAGTAAATACATAAACATGCAGGCAGCAATTCCCTGGGTGAGCTCAGCTTATAAAAAGCTCCATGGAGTTAGCAGGAGAACGAACTGTGTAGAAGAACCAAAGTTTTGTATTTCCACTTATGCGAGTAATTACTCCAGCCCTCATCAACATTTCTCTGCCTAAATAGCATTTCTAAATTAAAGATGCCTAAAATTTAAATGAAAACTAATTCAGGTATTTATTATTAAAAACTTTTTTTTCCCTGGACACTTTGGGTTCATAAATGATTATTAAACAGTTTTGCTATATTTTTGCCAACACTTTTCCCCTTTCCAAAACACTGCAGATGACTCCTTAACAGCACACAGAGTAGGACCACCTTTAGGATACAGAAATTCTGCTTAAAGATAGTTTCTTTTTAAAATATTTGATTTTAGAGCTACTGAAATAAATTATTCAGAGGGCCAAAATAAAATAAAAAGAACAGCTTTCCCAGTTTATTATTAATACCAATAAATGGGAGCTGGCAGATTTAAAAGCCAAGATGTAATGTATTTACCTGAAACAGTGAGGCTTTAACCAAGTTCAAGTTACTGAGATTGTGCAGTAACATCTAGTAAAACAAAACATGTTTTCAGATTGGATAATAAAGAGGGGATATATTAACATACCTTTCCTGGGAAGCATGGGAACAGAGGTGCCACTGGGTGCTGTGCTTTATGGCCTCAGCTGGGCAAGGCTGGCAGGTGACTGCACAGCTTCATCCTTTAACCTCCTTGGTGCAGCCTGGGAATTTTGGGATGGGAACAAGGGGGAGCCATGGCCCTTTTCCTGGAAGGTCTCTCTCAGGAGGCTTTTTCTCTAGTGCCTCCAGGTGGGATATTGCCTCTGCCTGGATGGTGGGCTCAGAGCCTTCTTTGGTGCTTCACCAGGGTTGCCTTTGACTTTAAAGAATTTTTGGGATAAATTTCCTCATTTATTAATTTTTATTATTATTATTTTTTTTATTTATTTTAGTATCCTTTATAAAGTGGTGTCCTGCTGCACACTTCTGCTCTAGTTTCACCTCCCCCTTGGGCAGATGCAGGGCCACTGCACTTGGTGGTGCTCAAGGTAGAGGGTCAGCTCAGCTGCAGCAGCTTCTTCAGCTGCATCCAGGATGTGGAGTTTGCCACAAGCATCCTCCCTCTGCTTCCCGAGTTGCTCAGCTGCATGTTAAGAGCAAAACCAGCAATGATCCATCTGTAACTGCTCGGGGAAAGAGCGGTTTTAAATGTAAAGAAAGAGATTTAAGAAAGGGAAAAAAAAATGAGCAGAGATAAGGCTGAGACAGCGCCAAAGAGATGGAATATACATCTCAGAGAAAATCTAAAAGCAGATCATTACCCAAAAAATACTAGCTGTAAGCAACGGTTTGTAGCGCAGAAGGAATATTTACCCACCAAGGTTTTGATAGTCTTTCTATTTCTTTCTTTTTGCTTCCACCGAGGAGTAATTTTATTCTGAGGCTGGAGGTGGTGGTGGTGTGATCTGGTGTCTGATCCCAACCCTGCCCCTGCTGCGTGGGGCTCCCTGGCTCATTAACCCCACGGTGCCTCGGGGAGAGGGGGCTGCTGTGCTGGGAGCTGCACAGCCCCCAGGCAGGCAGGACTTGAGCCAAAGGGTTTGTGTACACATGGGAAATAATTTGGATAGCCAAAGACCAACTGTTTGGGGTCATACTCAAGGTCTCTCTGAGTATCTCCTCCCTAGCAGTGGGTGCACTGAGCAGGGTGTTTACAGAGTGCTGCCACGACTGTCTCAGCCCTTCAGCTTCCACGGCTTCGCTGCCAGCGGCCTCTTTGACCCAGAAAAAGATTTTGTGTTAAAAAGCAAGAGATAGGCTGTGAATTTCAATTCTGTGGCATCTTTTCTTTTGCAGTTGGCATGCCTTATTCCTGTTTAGTTTAGCTCACTTTCAAGCAGATTAAACTAAACTGGTACACAGCACTCTTATTATAGGATAAGTGCTCACAGAGAGAGCTATTCAGGAATAATTATTCTGATTTAAACATTTCTGAATAATTCTATGCAAAGGCAAGTCCTGAACAGAGAGACAGCGGGTGGATGTGACATGCAGATGGGGGAGCACAAGGAGCTGTAAAACACTGCACGAGTGTTCGTGCTGGAGTCCATCTTCTAAATGTTAACACATCCAGTCAGGAGCACAAACCCTCCAGGTGATCAATACAGCCAGTGAAAACTGAGGTGATCGTGGTGAATTCTGACCATTCAATCTGCCCAGCTAACTCCTCCTGAATGAGGCACAGAGCAAACACTCCCCTAAATAATTTAGCAAATAGGTTTGAATAATAAACGCAATCCAGAAAAATCACCATCTGCTTATGGACAATTTGCAAACAGAAAGAAGGAACAGCATTCTTTTAATGAGCGATCCATTATGAATTATTCACACAGCTCTAATTAGCATTAAGATTCCTAATTTTTTCCAGGCAGCCTTACTGTAAGGATACTTTATGATTCCTATGCATTTTCCACCTCCTCTGACTTCTTCCAGACATTCAGGAAGAAGCCCCCACCAGCCTCCTTTGGAGGTGTCTTCATTTTTTCAGGGGGTGAAATGAAGACACAGCAAAAAAGTTGGTGTTTTTCACCTTCCACTCCTTCATAGTAAAGTGTACATCAGCCTCTGCTATTGTCATTTGTGATAATTTGGGCCCTGTTTTTAGACTGATGCAAAACAGCCCTGCAGGTGATTTAGAGTATGCTTGAGTGTCACAGGGACGTGAGATTTGTCCTTCATATCTCGTTTGGTCATGGATGTCTTTAGCTGTAATGGCAAAATGACCATTGTAATTCTTAAAGTCCAAATTTTCAATGATACCTTGGTACTGGAAAAGACAAAATATGTGCCCAAATGGCCATGGCAACATAACACACTAACAGAGTTGAAAATAAATTCAAGGGAAAATAGACTTTTTCCGATTTTTATGTACACAAAATAAGTGTATCCACCGATACTCTTTTTACCACTGCGTTCCTGCAAACATAGAAGTCTCAGTGTGTAACAAATTCTCTCTTCTTGCAAATATTTAACTAAAGCAGTGACACCTTTTTAGTGACAGTATTCCCAACAATAGGAGCTGCACATTTTTTTTGTCTGGAATTACAGTGAGAGTTATGAGTCAGCATTATCCACTTATAATGGTGGGAGGATGGCTCCTACATTGCTCTTTGAGCACAGAGATTTACTCCACGCCCAAAATCAAATATGTAGAGAACACTGAGGTTAAAGACAGCCTTAATTCTGGCTTTATGGAAATTAAATGTTAGGGGTTTTCATTACAGACAAGTTGGGCTAAAAATGAATCCTCATTAACAGAATGCTGTGATGTATGGTTACATCTTCGTTGTTGGCCAGAATGTACCATCTCTGAATTTAGCTTAACAATTTCATATGGCATTTCCCTGCTCCCTCCTCCTCCTTCACAGTTCAAGAATAGGAATAGCTCTTACAGAAGGACAGAAGTTGTTTTTCATTAAAGTATCGTAGTTAGGGGAAAAACCCAACCCAATTCATTTCCTCTCCCTGCATGTCATTTAACGCACTCAGTATGCATCACCTCAGGTGCCTCACAGGTGACATCCTCAGCCATCTTCAGAATCAAGTTTGCTGCTTTCCCCATCTCTCAGGATCCTGACTCACCAGCACTTCCCTCCTGACTTCTCATTTCCAAATCAAACACATTTTATTAACCTCTGACTTTCCAGAGTAAAGCCTGAGGTTTCCCTGGGGAAATAAAAATCAAAGCCATGCCATTATTGAAGAAATATATACAGCTGGTTAAAAGGAAGGCACAATTTTTGAGAAAACCAAGGAGAAAAGGTCAGAGAACTTTAAAGCCTGGGTGTGCACAGAATCACAGTGTACCTGAGGTAACAGCCTTATTACACACAGCTGCCTGACAGGGAAGAGGAGGTGATTAATTCTGTGAGACAGGATGGAACCTGAAGGTTATGATTTGTAACTATCAAACACCTATCCATGTAAAACTTTATTTGGAAACAATATTTTTTACCTCTTGGCAAATCTGGGACTTTATCCTTGCTGGGGACCTTCAGCACAGTTGTGATGCAGCTGCGTGAACAGTACCAATTAAGTAACAAAAGGCTTCCCAGAAGAGACAGTGTTTAGAAACCCAAACCAATTTTTCCCTGGGCTACTGAGGCATAGTCATCAGGAGATTGCATTCCAGCCTTACCTAGAAATTGAAATTATATCGAACCTCTGTCCTCCCCCCCCAGACTTAGAAGAAGTAGGAGGGCAGAATGTAGCTGTCAAGGATGGAAACTATTTCATATTGTCTTCATCTACATGGATACTTGGTATCATGGATGAAATTTCGGCAAGGCAACGGCTGCGCAGCTGCTGCTGCCTTTGCATCCTGCTGGGATTTTTAGGTGAATGTGGAGAGCCTCCATCCCTCATCTGCAACTGGAGTTACGCACACATTACCGTCCAATTTTGGATTGGCAATGCCTCTGCCTGAATTAAGGTGCAAACGAGAGCGTATGCCAAAGTCAATAGTATGGATTTTATTTGATAGTAAATACGAGAGAGAGAGAGAGAGAGAAAACGAAAGGAAGAGAAAGAAAGGAAGAGAAAGAAATAGAAAATAGGGGGGTGGACAGAAAGAGAGTGACAGGCTCAGATTAAAGAGAATATCACCATTCTGTGGATCCCACTGGCGTCCCGATGATCCTCTCCAGCTGGTGGTGAGGGTCTCCCAAAAAGCATAGAATCCAATGGATTAATGTACTCTCAGGCCAGGTGGGAGTGCCCAGGTTTGACACAGTCTCTTGCAGCGGACTCTGGGTCTGTTGGATCCCTTTGTGTCATGTGCAATGCTGTGGTGCAAGGCCTCAGGAATGAGTCTGGGAGCACCTCAGGGGGTGTTTCATGGATTATGGCACCCCCTCAGCTGTCTCTCACTTCAGTGTCCCATGGCTGTGGGGTTGGGGGTTCAACAGCTGGCCAGTTTGTGTAAAGGAAGGATGGGTGTTCAGTGCCTCTGACCAGAGGTTCTGCCACACACCCGAAATCTCCTTCTCCCGCCCTCAGCTGGCGGAGGAGTCTGTGTAAACCTGGCCTCTGTGGGCTGTGATCTCCCTCACCCCAAGCCTAGCCAGAGATGTTTCTCAGCGCAGCTGCTGGGTTTGGCTTTCTTGTGGATGCCTTCNCAGTGTCCCATGGCTGTGGGGTTGGGGGTTCAACAGCTGGCCAGTTTGTGTAAAGGAAGGATGGGTGTTCAGTGCCTCTGACCAGAGGTTCTGCCACACACCCGAAATCTCCTTCTCCTGCCCTCAGCTGGCGGAGGAGTCTGTAACCAGGAGTGTAAACCTGGCCTCTGTGGGCTGTGATCTCTCCCACCCCAAGCCTAGCCAGAGATGTTTCTCAGCGCAGCTGCTGGGTTTGGCTTTCTTGTGGATGCCTTCTCCTCCCTCAGCCTGAGATGGTGTGATCGTAGTGTCCCCTTCATCTTATCTAGGTGGCTTAACTCNGGAAGGATGGGTGTTCAGTGCCTCTGACCAGAGGTTCTGCCACACACCCGAAATCTCCTTCTCCTGCCCTCAGCTGGCGGAGGAGTCTGTAACCAGGAGTGTAAACCTGGCCTCTGTGGGCTGTGATCTCTCCCACCCCAAGCCTAGCCAGAGATGTTTCTCAGCGCAGCTGCTGGGTTTGGCTTTCTTGTGGATGCCTTCTCCTCCCTCAGCCTGAGATGGCTGAACAGTAGTGTCCCCTTCATCTTATCTAGGTGGCTTAACTCACAGTCCAGAGTTCCAGTCAGGCATCATCAAGGAGGGGTGGGCATCTGTGGTTGTAGCTTCTTTATCCAGTTTTTGCTGTGATGGGCAGAACTCCTTCATAACAGTGTTTAAGCTATAAACCATTTCAGCCCCTGACAACAGCAACTGTCACAAGGAAGGCAAAGCATGAATTCAAGGTCTTAACTTCAGTGGCCGTCAGCATTTCCAGCTGGGCAAGCCTTTATTCCTGACTCTGGGACCAAAGACCACAGGGCTCAGGTCAGTGCACACAGGCAGTGCCTTTTATAGCACCGGAGTTGTTTTAATACTTTCCCATTTTGTTGGGATATTCCAGCAGCCGATGTCGGGAGACACTGCTGTCTCTGCTGCCGTAGCTCCTCCTGCTGTAACTCTACAAGGAGGGACAGCTGACAGAAGCTGGGGCTGGGAGGGTCTGTCACCCATGGCAACCCCAGAACTGGCACCTGGGTTTGATGTGGATGAGTGGCCTGTCCAAAACTGCCCAGTGAGGACAGACTCCTCCAGGACAGCGTCCCTCCTGTCTTGCTCTCAGATCCCAACATCACCTATGTCCCCCTGCTCCGGCGCTGCATGCACTGGTGCAGTGGCATAGTCCCAGCGTTCCCACATCCTTGTGCCTGTCGCTGTGATCCGACTTGCAAGTAAAGGGGAAGAAATCTCCCCTGGCTCCCCCTCCCCAGCTCCTCCACTGGGTGTGTGGCCAGCAGGTCCTGGCAGCTCCCGCGCTGCCTGGTTGAGTCCTGGATGAGCCTCTCCTCCCGGCTGAACTGCCGTGGTAAATCAGGATTAAACTACAGTCTCTGCTGCATCATAAAACCTTTAGCTCTTTAGCACCAGTGGAGAGGCAATACCACTCTCAGCCTCATCAGGAATGGTTTCCTCTTACAGATGTTCACTGACCGTAACTCCCCATAGCCTCTTCCCTCCCCTGCTCGCTGCAGACAGCCAGCGCTGCACTCCAAGGATAAGTGATGCTAGAAGGAAGAGGTTGGGTTTTTTTTTTTCCTTTTTAGATAAAATAGACAACAGTCCATAAATCTCGTCCTCCTGCCTGATCATTGCTCCTCTCCGTTTCCCTCTGGCATTGTCAGAAAGTGGCTCTTGGAACAACCTCTTAAAAATGTATTGTCGAGAAGAAGGGAAATTGTTCTCAGTGACAACAATGCCGTACACATATTTATATATTTATTCTGAAGATCAAATTGATAACAAGTCCCTTCATGGCTGCTGATTTATCTGCTGAGCAGGTATCTGTGCCGTATGCAGCGCATGGCCATAACTGTCATGGCTGATACAGGGATAAGATGAATAACCCCTACAGATTTCAGGTACAAGTAGGAAAATGTAATCATAACTCACTTTAGAACCAGGTGATACATATTTATACTTTGCCTATCACCGACTAGCAAGCCTTTCCCTTTTATTTTGCATTCATGGACCTGTGATGCACATCAATCTTTTTTTCAGTTTGTTAATATTGTTGTCACTCAGCTGAAATTTATTATCACATGACTTATGACTGGGAGACAGTTTCATCTGAGGAATATTCGTTTAATTTTCCATATTCAAATTTCCTCTTCTGGCTTGACTCTGCAACACAAAGATCGAGACTTTGCTCCGTTCTAACCTATTCTACTTTTTTCCTCCCAAACTAGCAGCAGTAAATGTCACAATATTTATAAACTGAACAAGAGCAGAAGTCAAAGTAGCAAAATAACACAGATATAAACTCCTAATCAGCCCCAGAGGCTTTAATGGATGGGCTCAAATGCCTGTGGGCTGATTTCTCTTGGGAGACCTGGCCTTGAAGGACCCTG
Organism: Machaerirhynchus nigripectus; assembly: GCA_013397975.1. Classification (NCBI taxonomy): domain Eukaryota; kingdom Metazoa; phylum Chordata; class Aves; order Passeriformes; family Dicruridae; genus Machaerirhynchus; species Machaerirhynchus nigripectus. The sequence goes on from VZRQ01009622.1 coordinate 118,460, forward strand.
TTTGGGTCATGATTTGCTTCCTCATGGCAAAAAGAAACTATGAAGTGCAGCAGCCCTGTAAAAAGGCCATTAGAAAAGCAGCCTTGCCTGTTCTGGGCAATTTTTTAGGACTTTAAATGCCTCCTGCGCTTCCAGTCTCTCCAGGTTTCCTCTGGACTTGATGCCATGAGTGCAGCAGGAGTGGGACTGGGCATGGGGACACCCCTCTGTCACTGTGGCCGAGCTGGCAGGGCTGGGGTCTCTGCACCCTCCTGCTTTTGGGGGTGAGGGTGACCCTGGGCAGGGCCAGCTCCACTGGGGAGGGTGAGGCCGCTTCTGCTCTGCCTGGCTGTTGCAGAGAAGTCTCCACTGTCAAACTTCACTGAGGGAAGAATTTAACTTTTCTTTCTTTCAATCTTTTTTTAGAGGTCATAAATATTTATGAAAAGCCTGTCAGTCATTTTTAGGGTTTCTGACTGTGTCACAAGAGAAGGGCTTTTATGATGATTTACAGTAAATTTCAGTAAATTGCATTCCTGTCAGGGAGCACAGAGGAGTTGCACCGTGTCAGGGGATGCAGGCAAGGTCCCCAGGATGGCAGCGATGCTCTGGGGTGAACCTGTCCCTGCCCAAGGGACATTGTGAAGCCTGGGCACTTCTCAAGTGTCACTTCACTCGTCAAACTTCAGCGAGGCGTGGCTGGGAGAAACTCCCTCTTTTTGGGCAAAAATCACAGCAAATATTCCTAACCTGGCAGGTCAATCCCTTTCCTGGATTTCTCCACAGCTGAACATTCCCTGGACACAGAACTGCAGTGCACACCACCAGCAGCTTGGGTATCACACACAGCTCCAATCCTCCTTTGACTGCATACAACAGGAAACAGTCACGGATTCTCACACCAGCAGGGTTTTGGACCTTGAAAGGATGGAGAAGCGGGCCTGAGATATCAGTGAAACAGCAACTATTAAAGAGACACTTTCTGCACAAGAATGCAAATCAAGACAAAACCAGGAGTGCTTTATTGCAGGTGTTTGGAGGAGACAGAGACTTCCGTAGAATCACATAATAAAAAAATGGACCTTAAAGAGCATCTCATTTCAACCCCCTCTAGTAACGAAAGACCACAAGCTACATCCCCATTGTCCCAAAGCATAACCTGCTCCTTCTCCCTGTCTCTCAGTGACTCACTCCTGGCCAGTTTGAAACCAATAAAAAAGTGAAGGACAATATTTTTTAAACGTGCCCAATTTTGCGGCTCATCATTAGGACTACAAAAGATTAAGGGAAAAACTGATGGCACCCCAAGACTGGAGCATATCCTCCACGGATCCCAGCATATTAACATGGAGCATACCATTGCATTACCAGCCCCACTCCAGAGCAATGCTATTATTCTTTGGCTGATTCTATCACTTTATATTTTACTCATTTAAGAGGGAGAATAATGTCAAGTTCACGTTTTGCTCAACAAGTAAGAACCGTGAAGATGGGAACTGCTTTTGCATTAATTGAATCAAGGAAGACAGTGCAAGCAGCTTTAAGCCCCATAAATCTAGATAGGCTCCTGTCAGATAAATTATCAATGTGCTTTATCAAACTTTGTCCATGGATTTATAGAGTGCTCAGGCCACAGATCTGTAGTTCCTCAATGTAATCACTTCAGCATTTTCCATCGATGGTGTGGTAGCCAAGCTCCATGTGAAATAATGGAATTTATTGACAGAGAAGCAGGCACTGCAATTTTGCTGTTGTTTAGAAAAAATTGCCCATCAATGAGGTGTTGGTGGAGAAAGACAAAAGATATTACAGTAAGATGACTATCTCTTGACTCCTGCTGAATTGGTAGATGAGCCATTAACTTCCAAGGAGGGAAAGGAGTGGCCACTCTTCCAGAGAACTGCTCTGGCTTGTACTCAGAAATTGTAGTGCTCAAAGATGACAAAAAAACCTAAAAAAACCCAAACTCCAAACCCCAGACTTGTTCCAGTCTGCTGAATTGCTTCAGTCACGGGTTGCAAGTCAGAAGTCTCTGTTTTGTCAGGGTCGTTTTGGTTAAGTTATCACAATATTTAGCCTTTTCATATAGCCTAATTATATAGGTTTGTCTTTGCACAATTCCTGTTCACATTTCACTGTCTATTAAAATGTGTAACTACCACTGATCACAGGAGGCAACTGTGTTTCTTCTTCCTCTCAGCATTAGAGGATACAGAGTGTGTGAATTCAGGGACGGCTGTTGAAATAAGGCTGAATATAACCTCTTTTTTTATGCACTGCTCTACGTCCTCTAACTTCTCATTTAGTTTCAGGAAGGAAACAGAAGAAGCTTGCCAGGAATCCTTAAAAGAAGAGGGTTTATAATTACCTCAGGTAGTGGAAATGCATGTTCACATGGGCATCAATTTATAAAGCACTGTGCTCTTGAAGCACACTTTTCAGAGACGGCTGCAGGAGCTGGCACATGGTCCAATGCTCTGGGAGCAGGATTTTGGGATCTTGCTGTGCTGAAGGTGACTGCCAATGTTTCTGCAGATCACCTTGATTTCAGCAATTAGCATGACCTCCCTCTGTACTGACTGTCCTCGAAGAACGCTGAAACTGTCTTGGAATCTTTCCTTACAGAATTTCCATTTTCCACCTGTCAACACCTGAGAGTGTTTTATGATTGAATGATGGTTAGCACTCAAGCCAGAGGAGGAGTCCCCCAAGAACACTCCTCTGCTGTGGCTGCAAAGCCCTGATCGTGGCATCAGCACATAATGATGCAGCTTGTCTCCCACTGGGTTCTATTAATCCTGCTTCCCCAGCATCCTTTGATGCCTATTCTTGCTCCAACTGCTAGTGCAAGCTGCTCAGACAGGTCCACCAGCTACAGGCTGTGCTGCTGATGGACACCTTGGGACTCCAGACAAGACTCTCCCTCCTTTATTTCCAAAACTAAGGGTTGATGCACAGGAACTGAAAGGCATCCCTGGCAAGAAGACACATCTCATCCCATCCTCCCGTGACACCGACAGCAAGACAGTGTCACTTGCTCATTAACTTCATCCTACTGCCAAATCACTTCATGGGATACAGAGGTGGGAATCAGCTCTTTCTTCTGTGCTGCAGTAGCTCAGGCCCCCGATGAAATCAGGGCTCTGTTGCTCCAGGCAAGATAAACTTGCTGGGAAATACTCCTGGCCTTGAGCACACACTATTCAAACAAAGGAAGGGAAGGAGGGAGGGGAAGCAGAAATCCTGGAGAAAGAAATGACTTGCCTCAGGCTACAGAGGAAGTCGGTGGCAGAGGCAGGGCCCAAGGAGCTTTCTGAATGCTATTCAGCTACAAGGGACCTCGACCTTAGAGATAATCATGAATGAAGTATCAGCAGTCTCAAGCCTGTGTCTCTGGGCCAGGATGAATTCCTTACTTTGATATGACATTTTAAATTGCACGAAGCTCCTGGCCTTCTCCTCGTGCCTCGGTGACCCTTAGGGAGCAGAGTGGGATGTGCAGTAAAGGGCAGCCCACGCGATGGAGGCAGGCTGAGACATAAAATGCTAGAACAAAGCATTGTGGTTTCGTGTCATCAGCAAAACCCCAAATTCCAGCCCAGCCACACGTGAGACGTTCAGTCACACACAATAAATAGCAGAGAGGAGCGTTGTGGAACTCTGTGGTGGAGGGGGACGGGTACATCACACAGACAGGATGATTTCAGGCAGATAGCTCCTACTGGAGGAGAATGTCTGGCTTGTAACATACCCCTGTAAATGGACATATCCCAGTTGTGAGGCCACTTGGAAGCACACTTGTCCTGGCACTGTAGCATGTCATGCTTAAAAAGAAATGGTGCAGCCAGGGATGGGAGACCTGTTCCACCACTCGCAAGGAAAGCCTGTTCTCAAAAGAATTCCAGTCAAACTGAATTCTCCTACGGTTCAGGGAACATGCACACAGTCAAACTCCATGGATGTAAGGACCAGGCACAAATATCCTCTTTGTGACCCTGCTGGGCTGGGCTGCCGTGCCCTAGTTCTGCTCTAAGGGGATGGACAGACCATCACCAGCAATTAAATGAGAATAATTAAAACCTGTTATGGACCTTCTCAGGTGAGCTGCTGTATCTGACTGCAAGAGCACTCTTTGTGTCCCTGCAAAGGTCCCACAGACTGTGGCAGTGGCAGTGGAGGTGCCCAGCTATGGAGCTGGTAACACACTCAGCCAGTACCTTGTGATAGTCTGGCTGCATCATAATTTCCTTTAAAGCAACATTTTTTCTCCACTCACCCTAAGTCAACTTGTTCTCCTGCTTCAGCACCAGATGTAAATTACAACCTTCTTCATGCCTGGGCGGAGCAGCCACAGTGCCACGTCCTGGGGGTGCTCAGCACGGCCCTGCAGGCACCACACCAGCCCCAGGCAGTGTCACGACTCAACTCTGAGTGACAGAATGTTCTACAGCTCAGAAGATATTTGCCATTTGGACACACTTCCTGTGCTTTCCCTGATCGTTCGTGTTCCTGACCTGGCAGTAAGGTAAGCAAAGCGTGTGGTGCCCAGGCCTGAGAGAAAATTGGCAGGAAGTGCCTGGAAGTGCAGTCGAGTCATATTGTGCCCCACTATTCCTGCTTATTGTGCTTGACCACTGGGAAAAGATACTGATGGACCTCTTACGAGGAAATCCACCCATTCTGATACTATTCTGGTCAAAATGAATTTACTTTACCTCTCCTCCACCTGGTCGTAGCAAACCAAAGAGGTCTTTCTGCTTTTCCACCTCCCATGGCCTTGCTGAGTGGTACTGTGTAACTCCATATGATTTTGTCTCTGGTTTTGCCCATCTGCAAAAATGGTGCTGGTAATGTTGGAGGGTGTCCATGCCACAGTGTGTGAACCACAACTGAGATATTGCCAGGATGATAGTTATGCAAAGAAGCACGGAGAGAAGATGCATCTGGGGAGAAATAGGGAAAGAAACAACATGGAACAAATTAACAAAGTTCTGACAAGGCACTGAGATGTTGTGAGTTCCTTACCAGACAGGAGATTGCAATGTGGTCCCAGCAGTTACTGCTACTGTCTTGGTTTCCAAGGTCTGTATTAACTTTGTCAAACAAAAGCTTAGCCATAACTGCTTCCCCTGTGGATAGTCCCAATAAAGAAACCAAACCCCAAGAAGTGCAGCAAATGTGGAATCACTGCTAGCCCAGGACAGCTCAAACGCATGGGTGAGTATCACAGGAGAAACGGTGCCGCTTATCTTTATATGATTAAAGTTCTTTAAAATAAGGAATGGCCAACTCATGTCCATTCATTAGCCCAACATCCACTAAGCACATATATTAATGTGACGAAGTTGTGCAGTAGGAGTTAATTTCTCAATTTAGCTACAGTGTATAACTGCTTCTCACAATTAATGGATTTAAAAGGCCGAGTCCAAAATACATATTGCAAAGAGCTACTGCAGAACATGAGCAGTGCTGCCAGGCACAGGCACAAACCCACTCAAACGTGCAGCAGCTCCCTTCTGCTTCGTCCTGACCCCGAATTAATTTCTACATTAACCATGCACTCTTTCCTAACTAGTCCAGCCTCTTAAAATATTTACCCCTGGCTCATAGGGGTTACTATGTCCTTCCTAACCCTTCTCCATGCCTGGAATTACCATCTGGATCTGACCATCACTGTGCCCAGAGAATTATAAATATCCGTGACGCCTCCTGAGTGGCTTTGTTTCAGCACAAATTGGGGTTTTGGACCTGTTTTGCCTTAAAGTTTTTTTTCAATAATCCTTAACTCATGAAGTTTTCAACTTCCCCTTCTCTGCTTAGCTTTAGCAGAGGAAAATGAGTGAACAGTTTTTCTGTGGGTGCCTGGCGCGCAACCAGAGTCAAACCGCAACACCTGAAAAATTAAATAATGAGGACCAGTGATGTCTTGTCTTTGTTTTTAAGAGTATGAAAGACATCATCCATCATTCAGTAGAGAAACTGAGAGATTTCTGTAATCAGAGACATGAGTAGAAACAACCAGATTCCCTGACCAGGTATCAACCCCTCAGAGCTCAGCTGGGAGATGTTGTCTAACAGGGGAAACTGGCAGTTCTGCAGGACTGTCTGAGCCTAACATTGCTGGAGAGAAGCTGTAGAAAACACTGCAGAGATCATCAAAAATGTAATATTAACATCTTCGTCAGTGGAAAACCCTGGTCCTCCTCTCATGGAGGTTCTACATCAATATGGTATTGGCAGACCAGTGTGGAAGCTGGTGCCCATGACAGGAAAATCAGGCACAGTGCTCGGAGCTCTCCATGGGATCTGATCTCTGGCATGAAATCGTCTCTGAGCCTAACACAGCTCCTAAAACCCCCTGGACTCTCAGTCAAATGAATATTAGTGCACCTTCCCACAAGAAAATTCCCCTCTCTTATATGGCTCTGGGATAAATTTTATCATCAATTAACCATCTAAATCTGGAGAACAAAAATACAGTGAAATTTTATATCTGTTTGTGAGGCTCTGCTCTGCCATTGCACGCTATAGATATCTCTGATGTGCTCCAGAGAACTAACAGGCTCATGGTATTTGTTTTAATGTCCATGACATCATGGCATTGTACATGGCATAGCCACATATGCCAGGGAAAAAGCTCAGGAGAAAGAAGAGTTTGTGAGGTGGGGAAGGAAGGGTGATAATCTAGACTTAACAGAGGTGTGATTCAGAAGAGCAAGTTGCAAATTAACTAATATTAAAAAAGGAATGTTAATTAGTGAGAGCTAGACTGACCCTTTCATACTATGCCACAACACGTTCTTAATGTCACACTCTCTTCCACAGAGCAGATCAAGCAGGCTTGGTCTCCTGAACAATAGAGACACGTGGATTAAAGCAGAGCCATTTCCATTAAAATTTCTTTTAAAAAATAAAAAAATAATAATAAAAAAAAGACATGACTTTCAAAGGAATTGGATGGCTCAGGGGTCTGTTAGTAGTTGTTCACTTTTCAAGGTCTCTGGTCTGATTGCAGACCAGGTCAATAAGGAGAATGAAAGCCATTGCCTTTAATGGCTGGGTAGTGATGGATGTGAAATGAATTGATGGTCTCAATCCAGTTCAGAGCAGACTTCACAAAATATCTTAACCTGTCTTACCTTTTTTTTAATAGAAATGTAGAATTTTGAGGAAGGAAAAACAAGGATGATTAAAATGCCCATCTGGGGCATCTCTTAATCTGTTCCTATCTCTGTTCCTCTATTTCTCTCATCTCTGGCAAATCACCTGGTCCCTCATATTCTCAGTTCTCTTTATGTAAAACAGAGGTGACATTTGACTGCCTTCACTAAAAGCTGAACACCTCAACATTGTGACCAGGACATGGCAGGCTTGGGTACCCCTTGCATCCCAAGGTGATCCATGTCTCCCTCACCCATCTGCCTTCATGGATCACCCCTTTGCCTGGAGCTCAGGCAGCAGAACAATGTTCCTGGGTGCTGCTTCAGGAAGTCTCAGTCCTCCAGGCCATCAGTCAATCAATCACCTTTCTCAAGCACTTAATTAGTTTAGGAGAGGGAAAAATAAAAAGTAGAGCAAAGAAAGAACCAGATTTCATCACATGGGAAGATTGTGAGGGGGAGTTTGCCTTTGAAGTGCCTACAGGGGAATCTAATCAAGGCATTCACTATAAACAGAGAAAATCGATCACAGAACATTTTTAACATTTAAAACATGTCCCTGCTCGGACAGCTGAGCTATCCCATTACTGTGAATGACACTGCTGGATCAAGGTTCTACACAGTTTGAGAGAGCTGTAAATCAGCCCCAGACCTCTGGGCACAAAAACATTTACAGAATTGCTTCAAATTATTTGTAAACAAAGGACCAAATTCAGCCCTGGGCAGAGCATGTCTTACCTTACATCAGGGCTGAGCTGAACAGGTGGGACCAGGTACAGGTGGGGCACAGGGGGGTTTGCAGCTGCTTTAGGGGGTCTAATATCTCCCAGCAGAGCAGGAACTGGCAGTGGGATTTGTACAAATACATGTCCAAAAGCCATGGGGTAAACGCAAGTAGGGGCAGTGAGAGTTCTGTGTGTTTTTACATCCCTGTGAGACACTTGTCCAAAGCTTTGATGAACCAAATGCAAAGATAACAGGGCAGGGAAAAATTTACAGGCTGATTAATGAGGGTGAGTTTGAGGCCAGAAAAGGCTGGATATCACTAACATGGGTGGACTCTTCGTTCACTGAATGCCAACTTACAGTCATGCTGGAGGCAGCTGGTGCCTCCCTTTCTCCCAGCACCTGGCGGAGAGCTAACTGTAGGTTGACAAGGTTGAAAGGATCACAGTCATAAGAAACCAACACACCAAACAAGCCACAAGGTCCTGAATGCTGCTGCTCTCCCCTTTCTCTGAGGTCAGTATAATTAATTGAATTTCACAAGTGGGGCCTGACAAGATTATGTGCCTTGAGCGATATTATCCAGCTGGATATGTGGGGAGCAAACCCAGGCCTCCTGAGTACTCTGCTGGTTGGGCCACCATCCCTGGTGCTCTCCTGGAATAAAAACATTAATTAGGGGCTGAATTAACTCCTTCTGATTGTGAAAGAGTCAGTATCTCTGGTGTTGTCTATGCAGCATATGCAGAAACACCAGAGTCAGTGGCAGTACTGTCTGCAGGCACCTACCTGCACCGAGCACTACCTCGGATATCTGGGGTTAGGGAAAAAAGGCTGCGGCTTGGGAAGAGCTGGGATTTGTGGCAAAGCCCGTACTGTCCAAAGTCAGCACCTGTGTGATATCTAAACTCTCTCAACTAGAGACAACAGTGAGACTCCACAGCCTGGCCCTTCATCCTTGACCGTATCTGGATGTTTCAAATCAGAGCTTTTAATAACAGGATGTTTTCATGTTAGCCAGGATGGGATGAGTGGGGTTACCTGTTCCTTAGGGTGGTATTAGGGCAGGAACCCTCCTGCTTGGCTCATCAATGCTGGGGCAAGTCAGTTCCTCCAGACTGGAGTCACAAAGGCAGAAGGGAAATGTGCTGCTCTCCCCCCTGCCCCTCCTGCCCAGGTGTGTTAATCCCAAGAGGAGCTGTGCTAAAGAAAGCCCCCTTAAAGAAGATTTTAATAAAGGGCTGATTTGTAGACATGGGTGATCCTGGGCTCGTTTGTAGTGTAAGGAAGACATGCACTCTCTGCTGGCTGTTGAACTTTGGAAAGGCCATTTCCTCCAATGATTTATCCTTGGAAATCTCAATAGATTTTCCTAGAACATTTCCTGCTGACTTTCTGTGGAAACTAAATGGAACTATCCATGTCGGATTATTTTATATAATCTCCCTGAAATTTTCTGCCAGTGCTTGCAAGCAAAAAGGAGAATAAAGGACCCTGTTCCCCCTTTGCTTTCCTATGGATGCTGCCAAAGATAGAGGCAGTTTTCCCTCTGTGGGGAGCCCATGGAGTATCTCTGACTCAGAGACATCTCAGAACATCTGTAAAGAGCATTTCTTGATCTGTATTTGCACGTTTGGAAAAGCAAACTGCAAAATGGATATTTAATAATGAAAGGGGTATTTTTCCTTTTTTATTTTGTACAAATATTAAAGGGTCCCCTATTCCAGACTGAGTGACATCGCCAGCAGTCCTATTGGACCTCCAGAAGGTTGCATTGAGTAGGTATAAACCAGCAGAGAGCCTGCCCAACTGTATTTACCTTCTGGTTTAAATCAGTAAAAAATATCAAATCTCTTTTATTTTTTTCAAGTGCTGAGGCTAACTCCACATGATAAAACTATCACATGGATTTGGCAGTGAATAATCCAGAATTTGCAAGGTTGATAAGTAGACCCATTCCAGTGTTCAAAAGCCCTTTCCCACACCAAAAATATAGCATGATAGCCTAAGCTGAAAAGCCCAGAATTACACAAACCAGAGAAAATAAAAGGGCCATGGAAGCAGTGACTCCCGTGACAGCAAGCAGAGGTACAGCCTTTATGGGAACTGTACAGGCTGCTCCTGTCTGGTGGGCAGGTGCAGAGTCTCAGCTCTTGATCCAAAGAAATTCTGCTGAACACTTCAAATTAGCATTGTGTTAATTTGTTAATTTATTCCACTTATAAATAAAGTGGAAAGAACAGATCTCTTCCCATGTTTCCAAAAGAGAAACACAGCACTATCACTGGGTGGATAAAGCTTTAGAAGGCTGCAGCACTGCTGTTTTTTCTGCTTTTACTACAGTCAGTTGTGGCCAAAAGCCTGAAAGTCAGGGACCCATGTTTCATATATCCAGATATTCCACTGGTAGGAGGTGCTCCCAATGGCACCTGTGGGGCTCACAGGGCAGACAAACCCCTCTGCTGATCAGAGAATTATGGAATACCCCAAGTTGGAAGGGACCCACAAGGATCATTGAGTCCAGCTCCTGGAATGCAGGATGAAATTCCTGACACAGCTTTTCAGGGCTTTCTCCCCAAGCCCTTCTGTTCTCACTGTACCCATGATCAGCACAAATATGGTGATGGAGGACAAAGACAGCGATCTGCCAGGACACTGCCTACAAATTGCTGCATGTACATGCAAGAGCACAGTTAATATGCTCTGCATGCTCAGTCAATCTGGAGCTCCCTGGGTGAGCTGGGCAGGCAGCAGAGATGTGGTTTTCAGGGAAAAATTGCCTTTTTCTGAGTCTGTTCAGAAGCAAATGGCTCACTCTGCAATAAAGGCTGCACACCTCTGATTAATGCTAAAGGCCCATCTTAGTTATAAAGCTCCAGCTCAGAGTTCTTTCAACAACCAGAAAATACTGTGGTTATTTTTAATCTGTGCCTAGGGAAATGTTTTGTGTGGGGAAAAACAGAAAATAAACACTTTAGAAAGAAATCCTCCTATTGCAGCAGTGGCAAGAAACAAACCCAGCTCAGTTCTGTCCAGGAAAACTGTGCCATGTGTTTCTTGCCTCAGGGGATGGGGTTGTCAGTGCTCAGCTTGAGAAGTCTGTAAGTGTTATAGACATTTATGGTGATGGTGCAGTCCCCACCCCTGGAGGTGTCCAAGGAACTCTAGGATGTGGCACTCAATGCTCTCGGCTGGGTGACAGTGTGGGGATCAGTCACAGGGCTGGACTCAATGACCTCAGAGGTCTTTTCCCACCTAAATGATTTTATGATTCCATGGCTCTATGATTTACATATTCTAAACAGATGGTTGGCAATAGGGTATAAATTGACTTAGAGTGTGCACGAAGGGAAGTGGGATCATTTGGGGAAGCTGTCATTATTAATTAGGTATTTCCAGATCAGAGGTACATAAGCGACCTGCACCACTTACCCAGTGCACAAAACCACACAAAGGTTCTCCTAACATAATGAGGTTACATCAATAATGAAGCAGTGCAGGAAGGTGACAGCCCACAGGGCAGTGTTTGTTGGGCTCCTGGGGTGGCAGGGTGACACGAGCCCTCATGGAAACAGGGCTCGTGGTGCAGGTGGGAGGGGAAGGAATACAGGGCCAATAATTGCTCCCAAACACACTTAGCATTTTCCTTGGGTGATACTCAGGGTTATGTGAATAAAACGGGAGCTGATCAACCTCCTCGAACTGCTCCCATTAATTTGTGTGGCTGAACTCAGGCTGCAGATCTTGCTAAAGTAGGAGGTCATTAAAACAGAGAGTGAGGTTGGATGAAACGAGACATACAGGCCCTTGACTGAACCTTGTTCACCACAGTAATTTGGGAAGGTTTTTGTCTCTCTCTCTGAGTCCCTTGGTAAAGATTTGCTGAAAAGGTGACGGAGAAAAGCAGCAATCTGACCGCCAGTGCCGGGTTACACAGGGCAGGTTTGCAGCTGTGGGATGCCAGCCTGGCCATCAGCCCAGGGCTCAGCACAGCTCTATCCCTGGGCTTGCCTCTTTTCTTAGGAGATGCCAGCTTTCTCTGACTCCACACCCCTTGAAGGAAACTTTCAAGCAACTGCTCAAGTTTTGTTATTGGCACCATTGGGCTCCTTCCCAGAGACCTGTGATATCCCCCAGGAAAATATTTTGCAGTGTGCCACACATGGAAAAAGTCACTTCTTCCTCCCAGGAGCTGACGGTCAGTGGAGCATCTCCACAGAGATCTCCCTGTGCTCCTGAGCTGCCCCTGCGCCTGTCCCCACCTCCCCTCGGAAGAGGAGGCAGAGGGCGGACTGGAAAGCCCCACATGGGTTTGAAACCAGCACAGGCTGCCGTCCCTGATACATTAATGAACCTCTCTAATGAGGGTTCCCAGTTAGCAAAAGAACCCCACCCTGCATCCCCCTTTCCTTCTGACACGTGCATGAAATGCACAGCCACTGGTGGCCGGAGACAAAGCCCTTCTAAAAAGAGCATTTATAACCTGACAGTTGGCACCAGCTGCACATCAAAAGGCAGTTCAGACTTAGTCAAGGATTATGATGCCATCAGAGGAAAAAGGCTTTGTTGTTGTTTTAGTGTCTTAACCTTCTCTCAAGCCAAAATTAACACAAAAAAAAAAAAAAAAAAAAAAAAAAAAAAAAAAAAAAAAAAAAAAAAAAGAGACAGAGAGAAGAGAGAATAAAGAAAATCAATAAATCTAAAATTGTATTCGGCTGGGACAGATGGCGATGATATTAAATATTTTGGCTTTTAGCCAAGTGCACTTTTAATGCAAAAATTGATGTCAGCGAAATAACCTTTTCTCCTTTTAAAAGCCCTCTCCAAGTTGATTATCCACTAAAAAAAGAGCAAGAAATAAAAGAAAAAAGAAAAGGGAGAAAGGAAATAAAGGATATCTAGCTCAGAGATGCATTAACAGATCACTCTGAGTACCAGCCCAGCAGAGTTTATGGCACAAAACATGAACCTTCTTTAGAAAGCATTTGGTTGGGGTTGATAACGTGTAACATCATCAGAGCAGTTGCACTGCTTGTGCCTGAGCTGTCTCCATCTCCTAATTTAGTGTACAATTAAGGCAGTGTCTGTGAGATCTAAAGCGAGTACCTACTTCCAGGGTGCTACTCCTAGATCTAGTTATTGTCGTGCCATCAATGGTGTCTCTTCCCAAAGAAGCACCCAGGCCCTGCTGAGAGTCTCCTGATGAAAGGCACAATCCTGCCGAGTGCTGAGGACCTCTAGTCCCCATGAAATTTGCTGGAGGATGAAGGTGCTTCTTGCACTGGGGAGGTGTCCAAAGCCCAACACTCCGAGCTCAGCATCCCTCAGGATCTGCTCCAAAGCACATTTCCATTCAGAATTAACAGCAAGTGAATTTATTTTGTTCTTTTTTATTACAAGTGAATCAAATAAATGGACTGAGAGTTAGTTCTCCCCTGAATATTTCTTGTGCTTCAGAAAGATTAGCATGGCAGACTGATTGCTCTGGGATATGTATTTAATTTACTTATTTTTTAAATTTATGCTGCATGTTCCTTCGCTATTCACTAGGTACACAGACCAGAAAAATATATACTTCTGTTTTTTGAAATCTACCGTGTCACAGATGTAGCCAAAGAAGAATGAGGTGAAGGTGGAGAGGATGCTGAAAGGAAAGGCTGAGATAGAAACCCAGCAATGCCGGGATCTTTCCATTGCTTGGGAAACGTGCTCAGTATACACAACCTTCCATTACCTATGGAGAAATGAGGCACAGAGCAAGGCTACAACCTTCCCAACCTCTCTGGGCATTTGGAGCAGCATTAAGAGACATTCTCTACTCCACAGTGATGTCCTAATTCCCAAACCTTGTTTTTCCCACCCACTAGAAGCTGTGATCAGGGCCTCTGAAAATTCCCTGCGGCCAGCCTAGGGGATTATCAGCCTTTTCAAGAGCTCTATTGCCAAATTGCTGTAAAAATTGAGATATCTTTTAATTTAGCATTTGCTACAAAAGGTATAAATCATACAGTTGCAAAATTTTTGGCTTTGTAGCATAATTAAGTCCATAGATGTTTAAAGTCCAGGCTTGTGCCAATCACTGATTGTCAAAAAAGAAAGAAAAGGATGCTAGTTTGGATATGTAAATGCTTCTCCCTCAAACAAACAAACAAACAAACAAAAAAAAAAAAAAAAGAGAACCCTTAAAAATAGCCTTCAAGGCCTGTTCAATTTAATTCTCTAGTAAATTTTCCTTTTTTTGCCAGATAGAATTAGCAGCGCGCCTATCAATTTTTCTGTAGCTGGAAATGCATAGGTAGAGCTAAAAGAAGGGTAAATAAAACATGGTGGATTCTCAGAGTTCGAGAAAGAAGGTGAAGTCCACGAGCAGAACAGAACCTGTGCAGGTCTCAGGCAGGAGGCCAAGGAGGCAACTGCACACTGTTGAGCTGTTATTTGTGTCAAAAACCTCCAGGAACTGACTGAATATGAGCTTTTCTTAAGCAAGACCTTCTGCCAGGATCTGTACAGTTACAGTCATCCCACATCATTTATATCACAGGACTTCCCCTAAATAACATCCTGATCCTGCCTCTGCAATCAGAGGCACCAGGTGCACGTGGGCAGTTTAGGCAAAGTGGGTGACACAATGAAATGCTGTTGGTTTAAGTGATCTTTGACCAATGATATTCATGGGAACAGCTGACTTTTTTTGTCCTTAATGCCAGATGTTTTACCATTCCAGTAGTTTTAAAATCAGGGGACTGAGTCGAAGAAAATCAATATGAAAAGGAAACTCTTCTAAGTTCATCGTGCAATTTGCAAAATGTGGAAAGCAAAACTAAAACTAAAACTAAAAGTCTAAATCTCAGCAAGAGCTGGGGCTCCTTGGATCCACTGCACCATCACCTATTCCTTCCTCCTGTGAAAGGGGACAGGTCATCTTTCTTTCGTCTTATCCTCAGCTATCCCACGTTCAAGGCTGATTTAAGGAATTAGATGACCTGCACCAGGGTGTTTGCATCAGGCTGACAATAAATAGGGTGACATTCCATATCTGAAGTGGTTAGTCCCAAACATGAAGGATGTTAAAGATCTGAATCCCCAGCATACACCAAAAGCAACAGCTACGCTGTGGAACAGATCAAGCCTTAAAATTGTATCAATATTTAAATATGCATGTGCATGTACATAAAAAATGTAAGCTTCATCCAAGCTGACAAGATGAGAGAGCTGACTGTAGCAGAGAGCTCTCACGGATCAATGTTGCCTTGACCTTCACGTGTCACGTTTTTGATGCTGATATGTTTTTTGCAGAATCAGAAAAGCCCCTGCTCCTGCAGAGGAATCTCCTGTATGTTGGTGATGCAGCCTGCATGGCATTCAACCTTCAGCTCCAGTTTACATGGGGTGTGCACGCCTGCTCCTGGGCTGCTGGGCCAGGGATAATTTCCACCTCTCCGAAGAGTCTCTGAAGGACAGGGCAGATCCTGCATGGAAAGAACTGCAGAGTTAGTGCACAAAGAACAGCACAAGCTGTGATACAGAGACATTTGGTAAATGAACAGTTGAAAACATGATGTTAAAGTCACATAATGAAACAAATCCCCTCTTTTTACATTAAACAAGAATGCCAGGAGCTGGAGCTACACAGCTTAGTTGGTGTTGCAGGATAGGAGAACACAGGACTACGTACCAAGCTCTCAGCACTAAGTGCATCACTTCTCTGCTTCGCCTTTGTCCACTTTTCCTGGACCATCAGAAGCCTCTTGGGACACAGACTGTGCCCAGGCAGCACCACATGAAGGACGCCTTGAGGTGGGTCCATTTTTGGGACTCTAGTGGTCACTGCCATGCAAATAATGGTTCAAGACCATGAATAAAGGTGAACTCAAGCAGAAAGCTGAGGTGGGAAAGGGTTTGATCCTGCATTTGTGCTCTTAGTGTGCTGCAGACTCACGGAGTGATGCTGTACCTGCTTGTCCAGATTCCTCAGCTGTCACAAGGAGATAACCACACCAACCAGCGTGCCCTAAATACTTTGAGATGTAAGTGTTAGGGATGTCAAGATGTAAAATTTGTACAGTAGACTGCAGTATTATTCACCACCTAGACATAATCAGCAAGAAGGATGACTCAGATATGGCTCTTATTGCTCCAGAGCAATAAAAAATATCTTCCACCATAAATTTAAAAAATTAGTTCGTGTCTTTTCTGAGTTACTGGGCAAGTAACTTTGCTTGCTCTGTTTTTATAAATAAAATGTCATTGTATTATCAAAACCAGCATGAAACATGATGTTCAGCTGCAATCCATAGCAAGGGGTCTTTTTTTTGTCTACAGATGTGACTGTGGTACCACAACTCACCTGTGAATTGAACCACCTGCAATTAATTTCATCCTGCTATAACCAGCTGCTATTAAATTCGCCCATCAAAAGCATTTCCTTACGCAGAGCATCAAGTGTTTAATCTCAGACCAGAACAACAGCACCAGGTTTTTTATCAAATCAAGTCACAGTGAGTAAGTGTCAAAAGAAAGAGTAAAAATAAGGTTTTAAGCCTATCAGGAGTATTTGGAGCGTTCCAGGTACAAATAGAGAAACACAGGCTGTCTGTCACATGGCTAGCAGCAGAGAGAAAGGCAATCTACAGGAACAGCACTGCTTCCTCTTTATTTTCACTTTGCTTAAAGGGCACTTTTCATCTGCAGTTCTCAGCACGGTGGGTGGCAGCTGAGACATGAGTTCGGAAGTCACACCCAAAACTTACCAGTCACATCCCAGTTTCAGCCCACAGCACCCAGGCTCAATTAGGAGCTGGCAGCTGGCCACCTGGCCTGAAGCAATTTACCTCTATTTCAGAAATAAAAAGAATAAAAAAAATGCAGGATCCCTGCAGGGAAGTCTGCATGAGCCAAGGCTGGGGTACCACAACCTGGGCTGTCCCACCTGAGACCTTGGGCATTTTGTGGTTACACAGGAGGGACTGGCCCCTGAATCCTCTGAGTGGCCTGGGGTATTGTCCCAAAGGCAGAGCAGTTGTGGTCCTGGGCACTTAAATATGTTCATTTATTCCCTCTGTTCTATTTATTCATTCTTGCCACAGGAGGAAAGACAGAGTTACTTCCATGAATGTTCACCCTCGGGTGCTGAGACTGATTTTCCTACCAGGTCAGAATTTAAATAAACCATTCCCCACCGTGCTGTTCTTCCTTACCAATATTTAATCAAAAAAATTATGTGGGGGGAGTTGGCTGCCTTGCAGTCTTGGTGCTTGCCCCAGCTCTACCCATTGCTCCACAGGGGAAGCTGCCACAGGTTCAGCTCACTCCAAAGGCCAGAACAGAACATTTTGTTTTCAAAGCTGTCTGTGACTTTCAAGCTGCAGCTACTGTTTGGTTTGTAAGGACAGAAATAGGACTGTGGATATTAACTGCTAACAAATAATTGTCTGATACAATAAAGCAGATCGTCACCTCCTCCCTCTGCAAATTTTTCTTTTTCCCTGGTGCCATTGAAAGCAGGCTTTTCCCCCGTATTTCTGACAGTGCAGCAGAGAAGACTGAAGATTTGCTTTCCTAGGGTAGATACCAGAATCCATTTACACCTGTGGGGAGGGGGGTGCTGGATGCTGCTGATCAATTTGAATTAGCGGGTACTTTAATTCTGAATTTGCAATTTATTTGCTGTGCACTCAGGGCAAGAACATAAGTGGAATGAAATAAAAATTGAGGCCTCAACTCAACAGTATTTGGTAGTAGATTACCTCTGGTAATGTGCATAATTTTCAATTCCTTATCTGTCTTCCCCAGACAGGTGACCCAGAGTTATTAGCTCTGGTTATATCATTAAGTACTGGGCTGGGATTATGGTCCAAGTGACTGCACAACACTGGATGTGAAATTCAGATCTCCTGAGCACCAGCTAATCAAGTTCATTTGGGCTGATCTTCCATCTCCAGTCCTGGCTAATCTAGGATTTGATAAAAAAAAAAACAGGCAGCCTTCTCCAGCTCCTTCACGGTTTAATCTGTGCGTGCAAAGATCCCCCAAAGTGACCTGATACCATGAGGGAAGGGAAAACCTTTCCGAGACCCCCAGAGCCAGGGCAGGCAGTGAGACAGCACACACCCACCTCACCACCACTGTGGAGAATATTTTCAGTGGCATGGAACTCAACCAGGGGCGGAAAAACATGCAAGCACGCTGGCGTGCAGGGAAAATGCTCTCTCCAAGCAAAGCAGAGCAGCAAGACATGTCAGCATGTGCCATTCTGTGTGTCTGGTTTATCAGCTGGAGGTCAGGCTAAACAGATAAATAGTGCTTATCAGCAGAGTTTCATTAATGACTTGTTCCCTCTGCCACGGAAGCTCCCAGGGCTCGCATGGATCGTCCCCTCGTCACACAGGAGGCAAATATTTGCAGTGTGGGGTGAGATGAGAGTAGTTTGCTCTCAGCAGGGCGTGCTGTGGCAGTGCTGCTGCTCTCAGATGTGTCCCTGGCTCCCTGTCTGCTCTGGCCCATCCCTGGGGACAGGGGAAAGGGAAGAGCCGTTCTGTCCCTGAGGGACCTGTCTGTGTACCTGCACGGGTGTGAGCTCAAGAGAGCGAGGAACAGAACAGGAGACTCTTGGTTCCTACTTTAGATGGGTAAATGTGGTTCTTTTTCTGCTTTTACAGCAAAGGACATCAACTTTGGATGATAAACACCCTGAATTGCTCACAGACCCTTGGAGCTACGGTGTGGCACATGGATAATTGTGGTTTAGTGGCCACAAAAAGCACTTTGGACTGCTACAGGCCCCTGATCACTCAGTGCTAGACCAGGGCAGAGTCAGCACCACCCAGCCTGTCTTAGGCATGACACCACTGCTTTCCTTGCAAAGGATAACCAGTTCTCTTTTTGTTGGGAATAAATCCCCCAACTAGCAGGTATTCTCCTTTATTTCATGCAGAGATTAATTTAAACTAGAATAAACACAGTACTACTGTTACTACAGTAATATACCAACATGAGGCAAAAAAATAATCTGTATTTACTAACCGGGGAAATACATTTAGTATTACAGTTATTATGAAATGTCAACTAACATTTTTTTCCAGTGAGTCTGGGATAATCCAGTTCAACCTACTGCTGATGGCTGAACTCTGGTGTCCTTCAGCCACGTTAGGAGTTCTCTCACTCTTCAAGGAAAACTACACCCCAGAGTCTCCTCCCTGGTCTGAGCACTCATCTCCATGCACAAGGACAAGGAGACAAGGAGGGGTTTGCCTGTGCCTCTGCCCAGCACAGAGATGGGCTGTGACTGCATCCACTCTACAGCTCAGTTATCCAACAGCAGTTTGTAAAAAAAATATAAAAATTTAGGACCCCCAGATTTCAAGTATTTTGGAAGCACTGTCCTGGTCTTCCTCCATTCCCCTACATGATTGCCCCCTCCAACACAAGCAGGAATGCCAGATCTGTCTGGAAATCAACCTCCTCTGCCTGGGCTAGAAAGGGATGCCTGGCCATGGAGAAGGGCTTCCCAAGGCAGTGATTCCTTGGAAAGTGAGGGGTCAGGGATGGGGGCTGCCAGCATCCCTGGCAGCAGAGCTGAGGGGCTGGGGGCGAGTGCCAGGGGTGCTCCCTCCAGCCTGAGCTGCTCCTCTCCCTGCCTGGGGCACAGCTGGGCTGTGCCTTGGGCACCCCTGGCCTGTGCTGCTCCCCCAGCAGCACCTCAGGCATTTCAGGAGAGGTTCCTCACCCTCAGGTGCACGAGGCAAAAGGGGTTTGAGGGGGGCAGGTGAGCCAGGCACAAAGGTGCAGAGGGGATGGATGTTGGCTAAATAAAGAGATGTGCAAGGCTTAGCTGAAGATGGGAATATATGGGAGAAATTCCCTCCTCCCTTCCTTGTTTCTGAAGTTAAATAAATAAACCCTTGTTCTTGCCTGAGGCAGGTTTCTGCTGGATGTGCAGCCAAAACCTTCCCAGTGATTCACTTAGCAGTTGTGAGTATGATAATAGCAATAACAAAAACACCCAAACAAACAGAAAACCAGAAAACTACAATGTTTTGCAAGACCTCAGAGCTGAGTGCTCCAAATAGGTGACATGCCATTGCATTTTCCTGCTTGGTTTTTAGGGAAGGGTGAGATGGGAAGAAGTGGCTCTTTTCATTCCTATTCTCTTACTTATTTGACGTTGTTTTGTTTAGAAAAATTTGGCACCAGGTTTTATACCTCTCCTCAATGTCAATATTGTCAAGGCAGAATTCTCTTACCCACCAGCACAAATTGCTCTAACTCACTGAAAGAAAGAAAAAAAAACCCTAGCCATTTTGGTAGAAATATTGCTCACTCAGAAGTTTTTTTATGGATATTGAAAAAGTCTTCATCTATGCAGCAAACTCCAAACATACCCAGACTTCCAGCTCGAAGCATTAGAAAGCAGCTGGTCTGCAGTCAGCGTGGTGTGTCTAGTTTCTCCCTGAAGAATCCAGATACTCACGTTTGTTAAAAAAGGAGTTAAAGCTGTCAGCATCATCATTCCAAAAGAGGCCACCAAAATGTGAGAGAGGAGTCTGCAGAGAGCCTTGGGAGGGTGGCTGGAGGGTGTGAGACCTCTAGTATTCATTTTGGGGGTGACGGTGAATGCCAAGGTCCCTGGTCTCTGTGCCCCCTCCGGTCCCACTGGGGAGTGCTCCTAGGGTTCATGTTTGCTGAGCCAGCCACGTGTGTACCAGGAGCTGCTGGGCACTGGAAGGACGAGGGGCAGCTGTTGTGTAGACTTGGCCATGAGAGAGTGAGGAACCACACTGCAGCACAGGGAACCCACTGAGGAAGTCCAAGATGTTTACCTGGATGCTACTTTTCCCATTCCCACAAAGTAGGAGATGGCTTGGTTATGAACTCTGGCTAAATAATCAGCAGTGTGGAGCCCTGATCCCTGCTTTGAGTGGGAGCAAATTTGGTATCACAGTGGACAGTTTTAGGGTTCGTGGTGCCGCGGTTGCTGCCAGCACCACGTCTGTGGCACAAAAAGCCCAGGACAACTCACACAGCAGATCTGGTATGTTTCAGCATGTCCTGAGACACATATCCTCACACCCCCACAGCACACTCATGGTTTTTATCACCTGACTCCAGCACCACCCCTTGCCCCATGCTCACTGATGCCAGTGGCCCACATTCCACCTACTCAGGTGAAACTCCTTTTGAGTTTGCCAAGGCTGACATTTTAACAGCTGCATTAGAAACACCAGATCTGGCAGGATTTGTTTCATTCCTCATGAAGTGCAAATGCTGGCACCTCTGCAGCGTGGTCTTTGAGTGAGGCAGATGAATGAATCCTGCATCTCCACCAAGGCGAGCGCTCATCCCCCGTCACTGGCCCTCGCCCTGGGTGTCACTCTGAACACAATGAGCATCACTGCCTCTTTTGGGCTGTCACTTTAAAGTCTCACCCAGACAGGTCCTCAAACACAGGTGGCAAAAGGGAGCCCCTTTGTGAGCAGCAGGTGCAGATCAGAGGCAATCAAAGCCCCGGCAGTTCAAAGCACGGAGATTTACCAGCGATGGCAATGGGGAAGAGCCCTAAAAAGAATGGTGTTGAAAAGGCCACGTTACCTTGTTATACTTGTCCTGGGAACAGACTAGTTTTAAAAGCAATTTGCATAATATATATTCTCCATCCTTGGAATAGCGAATTAACAGTTCATTTTATGACTCTACTAATCAACACCTATAGCCCATTAAATTTAACAACAAACTTGCCTTGTGAAGGAGGTTGCAGCTGAGTCTTTCAACAAGCCCTCCCTAGCACTTATTCTTTGCCCTGAATTGTGTATTTCTTTGTTTTATAAACCAGCATTTCTATTTTCTCATTAGCAAGTGGCATGCTAAATTAATTCCAGGTGTTAATTTGCACACTGGGTGCTGAATTCAAAACTCAGCTCTTCTGGTGCCAGTGGGGACTAACCTTGCTGTGGTGTCTGTTCTCCAGAACAAATCCAGAGCAGCCCAGCACTGCTCACAGGTGCTGCAGGTCTCAGGCAAACCTACCTCGCACTCTGCTGTTGCAGAAAAGCAGAGTAGGTGCACTAACCCCATTCTGTCCCCAGTTAGTGCAGTGTAATTTGAGAGCAACTTCACAGAATGGAAAAAAAAAATCCTCAGTGTGAACACTGAATGTAACTGGAGGCAAAAATTGGCACAAGAACTGAAAATAGGAAAAAGCTTATTCAAAAAGTTCAGTTTCAGAACCAGCTCTGAGCATGGGGTCACTTCAGTAAACAATGAACCTGCTGCTAATTGAGGGGAACCCCACGCCATGTGGCTTCATTTGCAAAGTTATGTGGAAGGAATGATCAATATTTTATAAATACGTTAAGATGGTAATAAAAGATGCATGATGTTGTGTGTAGGTAGGAGCCCTTCTGGAAGGAAATGAAGGAATTATAGATGACCCTGACATGTCGAAATTATGCAGCTGAAATGGTTAAGGGGAAGGGCTTTTAAGATGCTTTAAGTTAGGAAAGTGGTAAGAATTCTTTAAAGGAAAAATGTCACTTTCTTTACATTTAAAATCTGCTTTGCCAGCAGGGAAATATTTGTATCAGCTCTTAGACAGACACATTTCACCCCTGAACTTTTGATAGGGGTGTTTCCACTGCATTCCATACTTCATTCACACATAACTAAATAATTTGTGCTTCTTGCAGAATCTGTCCAAAAGTATTCAAAGTTCTGCTTAGGCCAAAGACTGGATAGAGTGAGAATAAAAACACAGCAGCAGTTGCACTTACAGGCAGTGAAAATGCCCATTTCCAGTGTTCTTTTCTCAAAAAAATAGGAAAGAGTATAATTTCTGTGGTGCAGGACAAACCTACCTGTGAGCCCTTGTGAACTGCAAGGAAATTGGAGCAGTTTAGGCTCTGTGGCTTTGACATCTAAATCCTCACCCCAGCCTGCTTCTGCTACAACGAGCAATGTGGTTACAGAGACCATGCAAAGCTGTGCTTGCCATAAAGCCCTTTGCAGTCATCACCTCCACCCTTCACCTCCAGAACTGGGAAGAAAGAGATGGGATCTCCTCCAAAAATTACAGGTCAAAAGGTCAGATGAACTTATCTAAGAAGAGCTGCAGAATAAAGGCTGTGACTGCCCAGCCACCCCTGTGGGAAGGAGGAAGGAAGGCCAGTTGGATTTTGGGAGGCATCGGAAGTCTGGCTTCAGCTGGGAGCTGGCAAAGCTCCCCAGGTACTTGTGGGAAGTCTCTTGCAGCCATGTGTAGATGTGCATGTCCATAGGGAGGTGGAAAGGGATGTTTTCACTGTGCTGTGACTGTTTGCTGGGACAACACTCCTGGAGGACAACGGGAAGCTGAGATCCCGACAGGCCTGATAAAGGAGAGAGCAAATTTGGAGATTACGGAGAACAGAGATGCTTTAATGGAGTTTCTCGCAGGTGAGAGGCTGCAGGAGGCAGGTGCCCTGCCTGCCCTTGTGGGGCCCAGCCTGCCTGGGCTGAGCGTTCAGCCATGGGGCTGCTCTGTCCCAGTGCCACCTTTGGAATTTGTGTCCTGCACTGCGTTTTTCCAGGGAAACAAACCCAGTCACTAAATGTGTCCCATGAAACACACATGGCAGCGTGCTTCACTGGGATGTTTTTCAAAGAGGGAGTTTGCCCACTGAGAGCCTTTGCTGGCGCAGGGTCTGCAGCCAAATCTGAGCCAAACCACTCTGAATTTTATGGCTTGAATAGCAGAGGCACTGAATTTGTTGGATGTGCTATATATGTGTATGTAGATCATGCAAAGCCCAAAGATGTGCTTCCTCCTTGGTCTAATTAGTGATACATCCTGGCCCAGAGAAACACTGGAAGCTGCTGTCCCTGCCACTTGGCCAGGCTTATTTCAGGGTAAATCATGGATCCCTCTTCACTTAGAGAAGAGAAATCCTGAATGTAGCTCCTGCCCTCTTCCCCCTTAAGCAAATTGTCCTTAAAGGAGATGAAATCGGGTGCAGCATCATTTACAGCCACCAAAAACACCGTGAGGAGGAAGGACCCCAGATTAGAGCAGCTGCTCAATGTTGGAACCACGGTGGGGAAAAATGGATGAAAAGTAATGCTTTTTTTTTTTTCTTTATAATAAGAACTGACAATTCTCCATTTTGTTTCAGGGAAAATAAAAATCCCTACCAAAACACTTTCAGTATCACTTTATAAAAAAAGCTGAATAAACATTTCCTTTGACAAAAATAGGGGAAAAAAATCTAACCCAGCTTTTTAAACCCACTCCAGCACAGACAGGAAAATAATCTCCTCCTTATGCCAAACCATAGGCTCCTACTCCACAGATAAAACACTGTGAGCATTATGGAAGAAATGATGCAAATAAGCACAATTAAGTGACTCTGTTCCACGCAGCAGGGGGCCCTGGTAAATACACACCAGACAATTTGTAACCCTGCTTATACTTAAACATTTTATGGGCCTCAGAGACCCCGGTTTTAATTTAAACAAACACACACTTCAGTGTATGGAGATAAATAAAAACAGAACGACAGCTCTCAGTCTGATGTGAGGCCCAAATGTGAGAGGGTGTCTGCACTACATGAAAGAAATTAGTTATGTAGGTACAAAAATACAGTTCATGTCCTTCTCTGTGTGCAGGCAACTCTTTCCATCACTTTGTTTTTTTAAGATTTTTTCCTAAATTCTGAGGTAAACAATCCAGAAGGAAAAATAAGAGGAAGAACATGTATTGTACATTGTAAGTTTGGGACTAAAATGATTGACATCTCTAGAAACGAGGGATGTGTCCCAAGTGTTTCCCACAATAATTTTTCAGCATCCTTGAGGCAGATATTTCTTTTCCTAAGCACAGGGAGGAAAGACCAAACTCCTGTTCCTACTCTGCACCTATTACTGGCAAATAGTGACTTTTTAAATGTTTTTGCTGTGTTAGGCACCCTTCCAGCAAGGTGGTAGGGATCATACCTTTTCCTCTTATGGTTTTTTTTTTTTTAAGTCCCTAAACATTGCTGGATTATTTCCCTGTGCACAATTAACTAACCTGGATCTGCTCTGCAAGAATGAAATTGCAAAGAGACTCCTCCAGGACATGGGATAATGCTGACCAGGTATGAAATTCATGCAAAACACACACCGACCTAGAGATGAGAAACTTAGGCACTGAACCAGGAAAAGTGCTGAGGAGCAAAACAGGCACATCAAAGCCAAAATCAAAACAAAACCCACAACAAAGAATACTATATTAAAAAAAAAATG
>VZRQ01009622.1:143615-212744 GCA_013397975.1 Machaerirhynchus nigripectus
AAAAACACAGAGAGAAATAAAACCCCCAAACAAAATCCTCTAAAATTGTGTAAGACAGCTTTGGAATATTTCAGCCTGACTATATATAATAAATCCATAATGAGAACACTCACACGCCTGCAATACGTAATCGTTCCCTTCCCGTCAGACAAGGTTCCTTCCACGCTGGATGTGGCACATTTTACAGCATCTCCAGCCTCCAAAGCTTATTGAATTCCAGGGCCAAGTTCTCCCTTTTTGCAGTGCTTCAAGCAAAGGGTTGAGTTTGCTTTGCAGGGATCTGCTGCAGTTTTCCATGAGCTGCCACAATCCCTCCTTTCCCCTGGGTCTGGAACAACAGGAGTCACCCAGAGCAGGGCGGCTGGGGCAGAGCTTCCCTCCAAGATCATTTTACACTGGGAATTGCAGAGCTTCTGGGAGTCTCCAAACAGTGATAAAATAGGTGAGAGACTCCTGGGCCTGTAGAACTTTTCTTTTTGAAGGATCTTTGGCAACCTCCTTTTTTTCTCCTTTCATGGGTTCCTACAGTGAGGACTAAATGCATTTGAGGGTACACTGGAATATTTTGGGAAGGGGAGAGGTAGGAGTCAAAGAAGGAACTGTGTTCTTTGGGCTTTACTCCATCTTTATTAAAAGCAAGAAGAAAAAAGTGATTGTATTTCTAATTACAGCCTTGTAAAACTGTGTATTTCAGAAAAAAAATGTATTTAGGACAGCATCCAGCTCTTTTTTTTGACATACTACTTCTACAAAGGACTTTTCCTGGAGTCCAGATTCTGCTGCAGCTAAAACCCCCAATTACAGTATGAGGTGCTTGCAATACAGGTTATTTTGATGGACATAATACCCAAAATTAAGCTTTCTACCATCTGTCTCTAAAATTTGAAAGCAAAGAGAACATATTTCACCACTGCGTCAGTGAAAAGTAAGATAAATGCTATTTAAATGCATGTGCAGCATATGTTCCTTCTTCTATGACACGTTCATCTGTAATGTTGTACTCATTTCTCTGGAGACACGGATCAGGAGAAAAAAGAAAAAAGCCACCAACCTTCCACCCCAACCAATACCTCCACAAATCCAAGCTTTCTGAACACAGGGGGTTTGTGGGACGTGAGAGTACTGTTCAAACTGCAAGTGACACTGGACTTTACACATTACCTTATTTATTTATTCCCCTTTTCCAGCTCCCTCCCCTGGTAGCCTCAGTGGCATGAGAGGGAGGATCTGGGGGACTCGGGAATCACAAGAAGGTAAAGCTGTGACGGGGAGGGAGGGTTTGTGTTGTACATTTGAGTAGAAAGCTGGAAATTTGTTTTCCCAGCAGCTCCTTTGACACGTCCAGCAGCTGGCAGACACAAAGTAGAAGGGAAATCACCACCAAAATTGTCACTGCAGAGTTTCACTGATGTCCCACAGTGCTGCCAGTGCTTTGCAGTGCTGCCTGGTGACTGGGACACAAGACTGCCTTTTTCCCAGGGAAAACAGTCCCAAAATACCCAAAAACCATTTGGAGACGTTAGTTTGGAGACATCTGCCTGGTGCATCTTCACTTCTCTTCGCAGTGGCTGCATGCAAGCCTTAATGCCAGCTGTCCCACAGGACAGGGGGAACTCAGAGACACTTGTTCCTCCCTGGTTCCGAGGCTTTGTAGATCTCCTTGCAGACAGGGCCCTGTGACTGGGTGTGTGAGAACTTGGCAGGTACCTGGCTCAGGTAGTAGGCAGGCACTTGGATAGCAAATATTGACAGAGCAGAGCAACTGTGGTACAAAGCCAGAGCCAGGACGTGACCCTGGAGTGGTGGTTCCTTGATTATTCATCATTGTTTTCCCTGTTCTACCCTCTCTTCCCCATGGAGCACCCAGTTCAGCAGGTGGGCCTGGTGTCAGGTCCACAGGGAGCCCCGGAGGAGGCACAAGTCCTGTTTGCAGGGCGCGTGAGCTGCTTTGCAATTGTGCTTAGCAGGTTTGTCTTTGAGACACTCCTCTTCCAGGCTATTGAGCTGGGGGTTTGTTGAAACATTAGCAGCCCAAAGCAATTGTCAGTTGTGGATAAGGTGCTAAAGCATAGGTTGATAAGACAAGGGAATTTGGTTATTGCCTCTGTTGGGAAGCAGGAGTCTCTGTGTTCTGCCTGTTTTTCCCTATGATGCCTTCTCCAGCCACCTAGAAACAGAGACTAGACAAGAGTAAGGGAACAAAGATAGGTGTTTATTTGAAGGGCCTTCAAGGTACACCCTGGGGAGCCAGAGGCTGCCTTCAAAAATGGACCCCAAGATGGACGAGAGGTCACGAGTTCTTCACACCTTTATAGGTTTGGTTCATTTGCATACCACGGTTAATTCTCCAATTAAAGCCCCAGTTCAGTGATGTAATTCCCCTCAGCTTGCTCCCCCCTTAGAGGCTTTGGTTTACACATTTTGGGCCTAGAAGAGCCTGGCTGTCCTTGAAGGCAAAGCCTGGAGAGGCTTTGTTATGTCTATCTTGCACGAAAGAGCAGAAATTACAGGCTACAAGGAACTTCAGAGTTACACTCTAAGCAGTACAGAATTTGAAAAATATAAAAGTTAAAACTTAAGGCATCACCTAAAACCTGCAGACCCATCATCCATGTGCAATGGCCTTGCCATCAGCTCTGAAGCAGCCACCTCCTGGCTGCACACACAAATGCATTGCATCGAGAGATTTCTGCACAGTATTTGGAGATACTGCAGCAAGTCTTCCTTGGTCCACGGAGGAGTGCTCTACTCTCAGTTCCTGGTGCTTTCTCACTCCCCAAGATGCTGATTCAGTCAGACACAAAGCCTGGGTACTCCTGGGTCAGCCTCAAAGATTGCACTTCAGGAGAAGGCTTGGAGCTCCAGCTGCCTGGGCCTGGTGAAACGTTCCTGCTACCCCAGGGAAATGCCAAGCACTCACTGAGCTGGGTCTTTCTTTCAGCTGTTGGCTCCAAAAATCTGCTTACGTGCACCAGATCAGGACTCTGCTGGTTTGAAAGGAATGGAAAGAACAGAATGCAAGGCTGATAAGGCCTTGCAAGGAAGAACTTTTTTTTTTTTTAAAAAAGAGAATTTTTCATAGAAGAAATCTAACATGATTATATATTTCTAGCTCCACTTCCCATCTGTTCACCTTCCAAAGTGACATTTAAGGAGATGAGTTTACGACGCTGGAGGCATCAACAGAACTGGAGTGAGTGGATCAGATCCAGGCTGACTCTAAAGCTACTCAAACCTTGCCTAAAACTCAGCTCTTATTTGTTTTCCTACAATGGAAGTACCTTGATCTCTGGAAATACTGGCATCTGTCCTTTTCTTCTTTGCATCCCTTTCTGCTTGAGAGCATTGTCTGCCTTTTTCCAGCACAGGACTTGGCAGAACTGTTCCAACCCCCGACATAGCTGGAAGCACTTTGGGTGAGGAGAAAGGGAGCTCTGACACAGTGTCTGGAGTTTAGAAGCCACAGTTGAACACACGGAATGAGTTCACAGTGAATGAGCTGCTCTCCTCTCTGTCACACAGAGAGGTGTGGTCCAGCACAACACTGAGAGTCAGTGACCAGAAAAAGGCTTATTTTGGGAGGAGCCTGAGTTCCTTCATCCTCTGAAGTGTTGGTTTCTGATGCAAAATGGGAAACATTCCCCTGCTCCGTGGTGTAAGCAGGAATAGATGAGCTGCAGCTGATAGGACCAAGGCAAAGCTTCCTCAAAGACTAAAACCAGCTGCAGGCATGGATGTTAACTGTCCATGCAGCAGAAAGAGCCACTGCAGATTTAAACTAAGGAGTGAGAAGGAATGGAAGTCAGAAAGATCACAGGCAGTGCAAAACGTGGCAGCAGGAAATACATCTGGATAAAATGGGGCTCAGCACAGGAGGAGAGGGAGAAACAGCCATAGACAGGCAGGACATAGGCAGGAAGAGGACAAAGACAAAGAGGAAAAAGACAAAGAGGAAAAAGACATAGGCAGGAAGAGGAGGAACATCTTTACACGTAGCAAATACAAGGGCTGAGGAGCAGAAAGTTCTCCTTCCTCAGGCAATCACACAGCAGGAGAGGTTTTAGCCAGTTTTCCATTGGGAAACTGCTGATTCCACTTTTGCCACCTCTTTCCCCTCTAGTAAAACAGGAGGCTTGTCCTGCACAGTCTTTGGAAAGCTCTGGAGGCTGCAGGCACTGTGCTCTCCACAGGAACTCTGAGCTTCTCCGGGTGTGTATCCTAATCCTACAATTGCCTCCACAAAGGTTTGGGTTTATTGACTAATGGCACAATTAGGGGAAAAAAGGAAGCAGCCGCCCGCACTGCTTCTGTGTCTCTGTTCTCCTGTCTCCCACAGAGGAAGGGCTCTGGCAATATTTATAGGCCTGTAATTTCCTGGAAGTTTATATAGCATGAAAGTAGAAGAAGTGATAAAATATGCAGTTTAATTGCAAAAAACCCATGCACTAATCTCACTAATGTGCTAGATTAAAACTGTAAATGTGTGAGGCTTCAGGATGATTACACATATTTAAAACAAATTTTCCTTCTAAGTGTCTCTAACCAAACTCATATTTTATGGTATCCTGGACCTTACAATTGACTTTTATTTGTTTAATTTTTATGAATGATATTCAAAGTATAACACTGTCACAAAGGATTCTCTTCCTCTGTGGATCGATTCAGGATTTCTTTTAACTTCCCTCAGGATTTTTTGTTGCACTAGGCTGCTTTAGTGGCTGCAAACTCTATTGTGTCCCACCAGACCGTGTTAATCACTCAAGCTGGAGTTTATGTTTTGTGTGCAGGGAGACGACAAGGACTGCATATGTTGAAAATCGACTAAAATTCTGTTTGAAGAACTTGGTACCAGCTGGAGGACACTGCACTGCTCCTGTGAGCTGCCAGTGACCCATATCACCTGTATTTCCTAACTTCTAGGGTTTTTTTAATCCATGTAAGGACATTTGCCACAATGTTCCCTAAGCCCAATTTCCTAAAGAGAATTAATAAATTAATTGACAAGCAAGCAGTGTCTGATGGGGCTCTGCTAAAAGAAGTGACCACAGAACTGAACTCCAGTCCGAGAAGATTCTCTGACTGGTTCAATATCACGTACACCAAACAGGAATTTTGGTGGACTGGTTATAGCTAGCAGCAAATCTGCCAAAATGCTGGTTAAACAGCTCCTCTGGAGGACACTGAGCCATCTTTGAGTAATTGTTCTATAGATCTGCTGTGTATTTTCTTTGGGAAGGAGCTGGTTGATCCTTCTCTCTTCACAGAAAACCTCTTTATAATTCCAGGACAGTTATTTCAGAAATTGGGATGAGCAGCAGATTATTGCTAACCTCCAGGATCGCCTCAGTCTGTGGTTAGGGTAGGCAGGCTCCTGCAAAGAGCCCCTGGCTCAAGGGAGCAGGACAAGCATCCCCCTGGCCCACATTCCTGCACCAGCACATGAAGCAGAATCATTTAATTCGGAAAAGACCGTCGGGATCATTGAGTCCCACCTGGCTTGGCTGAGCACCCAGGGCAAAACCTGTGTTCCATGGGCAGGGGGAAACCTGTTCAGGAACACACAGAACAGCTCTGGACCCTGAACTCACCTCACTGGCACCGCTGGGAACTGGAGGACACCACTTGGATATCTTGTTCCAGGAATGAGGGCCGCCTAGTCTCAAAAATCCCACCAGATATCTGATTAATTGCCTAAAATCCCCCCAGATCTATAAACCCCCAAACTGTAGCACCCCACAGGCCCCTCCATTCGGGACACACTTTGTGCATCCCCAGGAAGGACACGCTGAACTGGCAGGAGCATTGACTTTGGGACCTGGGAGTCCTCCACAGCCTGCTCACATTCACTGTACACCAGTTATATTTAATGTTAGGAAGGGAAAATAATCTAAACATCATTTTGCAAATGGTAAGCTATTAAACTAGCAAATGATTTGAGACAAGAGCAACTGCACGGGGTCAACTTCTCTTTCAAACACTCCGAGGGTACATTGTGTGTAGCTTTGCCTCATGCAAATACCATGGCCTTGAGGTTTTTCCTTGTGGCTTTGTTCATTCTCTCATTTCTGCAAGGAGGCAGAAGAAATAAATAGATGTTTTTATCACCGCTTTTTTGCTTTTAGAAAGTTCACATATTGCATTTTTGACATTATGTATATTAAAAATCACCATGGCATTACCTGAAATAAACCATTATATCACTCCTTTCACGCTACTTTAGTTAAGATACTGTCAGCACTTCCATTACTAGCCCTTATTTCAAGGAGTTTCAGACTTAGTTGGTAAAAAGGTGAGGAATTCTATTTATTTAGTATTTTTAATGGAAACTTCTAACACATTGCCAGCTTGGGGAAGAATTTAGTTTTCTTCCGATTTGAGGAAGAACTTCTTGTCCATTTTGTTGTTCAAATGCTGTGAGGGTATTGACCCTCTAAAAGTTTGAACATCAGGTTGATGATATCCCAGTTCCATGACCAGTTCCCTTCTCCATTCAGGTGTACATTGTCCCAGCCAGTGTCACCAAAAAGATGCAAACCCCAGCCCAGCTCTGGTGTTAGGGCACAACTCTGGACACTTTGAGTGACGATTTTGATGTTCCTTTGGGACAGGGGATTATATCTTGGTTTCCTTTCCAGCCCCAGTGCTTTGGAAATCACTTAGGTACAAGAGGATACATATTTGGATGGCTTCCATCCTACCCTGTGCAATCATGTGCTGTGGGACACCTCGCTCCAGCTGTCTCCTTGGGACCCCTGTGTAAATGCCATGAGATTTCACAATCTGCCACCTCCCCACTGCTGTGCCACCCCTCCTTGGCAAAGAGCACACGGAGTGGCTGAAAAGGGTTGTTCTCAATGGCATCTGTCAGGCAACAGGCGTCACCAGGCACCACCAGGAGCTAGAGAAAGCCTTTTCTTTTTTTTTTTTTTAATTAATAAAGCCTCTAGCAGGTGAATCTGAGCCCCTTTTTGGTGGCTGCAGCCAAGAGCTCTACCGGGCTCTGCTTAGTGTGTCTGCCTTCCCTGGCAGCTTGGGGATGAGAGTCCGATTTGTGAGCCACAGGCAATTTCACAGGCAAAATGCAAACAGCCAATTTCAGGATTTATTTAGAAATGTTTTCTGTGTTTACTGCTGCTGCAAGAAACCAAGAAAAGGGGAAAAAACCCAAACAAGGATTCACTCAGCCTCTTCAATGCCACTCATTTTTCCACCCCAGCAAAGCAAAATGCAAGCTGTAAAACTGGAGGAAGCCACAAGGTAAAGAGGAAAAAGCTGCTGCTTTGCTCTGCAGCCTCCTCCTTTTTCTCTTTCCAAGGTCTTCATGCTCCTTTCTTTTGCCTGTCCTTTATCACCTGCTGCATTATCCCAGCCCTTCCCCAGCTGCAGAGCTCTTCCCCAGTTTAAACACTGCAGGACCGAACTTTGCCTCGCTCCTTCTCCAACTCATTCTCCTGGGTCTGCCAGGGAGGCTTCTTCTTGGCTCCTTAGGCTGACTAGAGCAAAACTAGGCAATATCCTCCCTTTCCCAGCCTGGGCTGGAATTATTAATTCAGTAACTTCTGAGACAATGCTGGCTCGTGGCGGAATTTCTCAAGGTACATTCTGGTGGTCACATATCGCCTGGCCGAGAGCACGCAGGCACGGCCACAGAAGCAAACCTCACAGAGAACCACATGTTTGAATTTCACTAGGGGCCACTCCTTGGATTGCCAATCTCTCCGTGCCTTTCGTTCTGCAACTCACCTTTCTAACCCCGCAAAAGCAAACAGCATTTTCTTCTCCCACTATCAAGCCCCCTCTTCACACATATCCAAGTTCTAACAATCTCCACGTCTTTAAGCTGCTTATATACAGATTTCATGTTCAGAATAGAGACTCAGTTTTCCATGGTCATCTTTCCTATTTTTTAGTCATCCTTAACCATAATAGTGGCAAGTACAGGGACAGACAAAAGGGACTCAGGCTTTTTGAAAATGCACGTATGTAGGCACATATATATTTTTCACTTTTGGATGTTTCCCTTAATCATATCTTGAATTTATGCAGGGCTTGTTCATTCGGAGCTCTCATTACCCTCTTAATTAACTGTGCACAGATGGAAAAAGTCGGAATTGCTTCACTCGAGTTGTTCTGCTAGTTTTAAAATGAGATGGCAGATGGAGGACAAGGCAGAAAGGGCTCAGCTCAGAGGTAGGAAACAAGTTTTCAAGCTGTCACAGAAACGTCAACAAACACTCCATCTGTTTATGAGGTGTACCAGGCAGAGGCAGTTTTAAGTGCCATCCGCAGACGTGAGTTCAAAGAATTCCAAACAATTAGCAGCAAAATGAAAGTTGCAGTTTTGGTTTGAGGTTTACCAGGAGGCTGTCAGCCCGTGTTGCTGACGCTGGAGCCGGGAGCAGCCAGCAAAAAACTTCAGGAATGTTCTTGGCGTGGCAGCAGCTAAAGCACACTCAGGGTGTGAGTTGGCTTGTTAAGACTCCATTCCTAAAGCTCTGCAGAAAGACCCAGAGAAAGGACAGATGTTCCCAAAGGCTCCAAAATAAGAGAACCTCTTGAAACTTATAAATAACCGTCAAAGAAGTAGTTCTGAGCTTGTTCCTATGAGCACAAGCCAACAGAAAGGAAGGGTCCTTAGTTGAGGGCCACAAATACAACACAATTTTCCAGGAAAATGTCTCATTTCAACTTTCCAGAATTGCTCTATAACTGAGTGGATTTCTGGAACAAATCAGCTTCAGCATTTGGGAAGCAGAGACAGTCAAGTGTAACTGAAGGCAGGTAGACAAGGGGATAAAGCTAAGAAAAAATAAAATTCTAGCCTCTCCTTTTTTAGACTACTCATTGTTGAACTGTACCAATGGGACATTACATTGTTATCCTGCTGGAAATTATCCCAATATGGGGGGCAGAGCACTTTTTTTGGCATTTTAGAGAAGCAGCATGGTGATTTGAAACCCATTTGTACCCGTGTGGTTTCCACATAGGTGGAGATGCTAAAAGAAATCTATACACAAAGCACTTCTGCACGGCTTCTTGTGATACACTTGCTAATCCTTCTCCTAGGAGGTTGAGGTTTTTTGGGCAACATCATATGTTACAGTGATGGGAAGGTCCAGGATCCCATCGACAAGCTCTCATTTCAAAACTGAAACTGTGGACGTGACTTTTCCTCAGGTTCAGAGGTATCTGGATCTGTCTCAGGTCCAACACTTTCCATACCGTTTTTTTTAATAATGAACAATTTCCAGACACAAACTAAAAAGTACTCACCTGAAACATGCTTACAGACAACATCCCCGGCAAAAGCTGCAATAGAAGGTTTTTTATTTCCTCTTGATATGGCACATACATTTTTATTGATATGAAACCCCCAACTGCTGTTCCTAGCTCTATACTCTACAGTTAATTTTGTTTAGGCCCAGCAAATATTTATTCTGACCCAAATGGAAGGAACATAAGTGAACCATGAATTCTGTCCATTCTGATAATGCACTATTAGCTACTAGCTGAAAGAGAAGAGAAGCAGACCAGGCTGCCTGGGCCTGTTCAGAGCTCTGCCAAAATTTGCTGTGGAGGTTCAGGCAATTTCATATTGCTTTTGTGTGTGTCCACCTACAGCAGCATTTTGTTTAAGAGCAAGAGTGCATATTTTGAATACCAGAACTTCCTCTTTATTACACTTCCGCTCACATGGCAAAGCCTGCTTGGTGCTCAGAAATAGAATTACTTTTAGATAAAGCATGTTCCAAATTCACTGATAATAGTCAGACTTTGGGACCAGAGCAGAGATGGCCTATAACAATTCCCTTTGAATGACTGTGCTATGGACACTTCTTTACACCGAATATTTTGCTCTCCACCCTCACTACTTGCCAAGCACAGACACTGCCTCTGCTCTGGATTAGTCTTTCCTCATGGGACTGACAGGGGACTGTTCGTAACGTGCCTTGTGATGGAAGGGAGTATTTGAAATGTGAAATGATGTAGCAGAGGTGGGATGCAGCTGGAGGTGTCTGTGGAGGAGCTGGGCAGCTGACAAGGAATTTTGTGTCATGTGGCCTGGAGTGCAAGTGCTTTACTTGGTTTTTGGAGAGGGAGAGTTTTTGGAGAGTTAACCCCCACCTGAACTAAACCATCAAAAGGCCTTTCAGCAGAGTTTGAAGATCCACATGCTCAAGGGGAAAGAAACCATGATCTCAGTGCTGCCTTCAGTGCTGTTCGTGCACTGTGGGCTCAGGCCCCTGAGCACTGTCAGCCCATCAGATGGTGCTGGGGCTGCAGAGGTAACGGCCACTGGGAGCAGGAGAGCTGAACTAGAATGTTTGGTCAGAGCAGAACCACCAGAGGTGACACTGGGACACCAAGGCTGCCCACAGGGCATCGTGGAGGAACCCAGAAATATCCAAGGCCCTGTCAGAAAAAGGATGTGAAAGTGATTTTCTTCAGACTCCAGCCTGGAAAGGTTAAATGGCAAAAAAAGTCACAAAGCTTATTCTGTAGAAGTAAGGAGAAAAAAGTGGAGGAAGAAATAAAGGACAAACTGGGATAAGAGCAGCAGCTCATCTCTGTGCATCCTCTCAGTCTGACAGGAGAGTACCCTTCCCAGGGGCTTCTTATCAGAGCCTCAGCTCCCTCAGGGTCACAGAGCAGGGTAATTACACTCTGATAAGCACAGTCCTTGCTCATTTGCAGTTACATAGCACTGTTCCTAATTTTCTGCTCTGAATACTGGGACAGAATCAACACCCCACAGCACCTGCAATAGTCTGTAGCTCCAAACTGGTTGCAGTTCAGAGGAATGATGTGTAATTCTGGCATGTGTACCTCAGAAAGTGCTTTAGGAGCCTTAGGTACAAAATAAAGGCAGGAAATGCCAGTGTTGAGGAGCCCCGTACTATCCAAGGCTTCTTGTGGGCTCATCAGGGTAAATACTGCAATCCACATTACAGAAAAGCCACTACCCCCTGTAATAGTTTTTTCTGGTATTACGAAAATCCTGAAGTAACCGCCATGGAAACATCAGCAGTGACTGGAAAGGGAAAGGATATATTCATCTCCAGGGAGCCCTGCAGTGAGCTGAGGGATTAATAATGCATCCTGGGCTGCTCATATTTTTAGGAGCTTCCTGTGCTGCTTACAAATTGCTCCACAAAAGTGAATCCTCAGTAGAATGTACTGGGAAAGGCTGATGTGTCCTCCAAAAACAGAAGGCAGTCCCATGGGAATGCTACACCAGACAGCTCTCCTGCCCCTTGGGGCACAAGAGGTCAAGGCAAAGGAGGGGATCCACTCCTTAACCATTACCAGCCTTCCAATTCAGCAAATATTCTCCCAAAGGAGTCTGGGCAATGCTCAAAGAAGCTGATCCCTGCTCTCAGCAAGACCCCAGAGTCCTTCTGCAGCTTGACTGGCCTGGAGGCTCGGAAAGAAAAACTCCCTGGGGCACTGTTGGGTCATGATAATAAACAAATAAAATACATAAACAAACAAATTTAATTGCTGAGCAGAGGACGGTTTCAGTTTCAGGATATTTGCCCCCCACACACCCACCTTTACTTTTTTCTCCTTTCTAAAAGAGGTGCTTAAATCACCCCAATGAATAATGAGTACGCTTGCCAACCCAATTTACGGCAATTTCCATTTCAGTCCCAGTACTGTCTTCAAACATACTTTTCCCTTTATCTGTGGAATGGCCTGTTCTGCACAGCACCTTAAATAGAAACTGCTACGCTGGGTAAATGCTGCCTTTCAATTATTACAATATCTGACAGTGAGGAAAATAAGAAAAGAGGCGGGGCGACTGATCTGCTTTGTCACACGCGCCTGACTTGGCACCCAAAGCTCTGTCAGTCCATTAGCTGCTCTTAATTTCCTTGTCCTTCGTGGCAAAGTTGGTCATAATTGGTGGAGCTGCTGGAAATACCACATAAATGGGGTGAGTCTCAGACACTCAGAGTTCTCAGACACTCAGAACTGTCACTGTAATAAAATCCCATTTAGAAAATGCCCCCATCACCCAAGGCAAAAAGCAAGCTCTAGAGCCTGCCCTCCCCCTGTTTGCTCCTTTAGGGATGCATGACCCATCAGCATCAGCCAGGAGCACAGATCTGTCCACCTCTGAAGGCTGGCCAGAATTTGAAAGGGATATCAATTCTGATGGCCTATAATCAATTCAGACAAAACAGCTCTTATTTTGATTTTTTTTGGTGGGAGTTTTCAGACTGGGCAGGAGCCAAGGAAACAGACATAAACATAAAATAGAAACCCCCCTCATGCTATTATCAGTATCATTAGTGTATATGTGCTTGAGGAAGTGACAGACGTGAGAAGAAATAAGCAGAGCTACCTTGGGGAGACTTGGCAAAGCAGGAGCCTTTCCATACTTATAACCCAGATGCTGAAGCCCCCCACAAAACTGGTCTACTCTGAATTCCATGGTTCTTGGGCAAAAATGCAGCTCATTTTAACAACAAGACTTTTCACTCTAATAAATTTCCAGTAACCAGCAAGAACAAGCTGCATAGGTATCTCCAAACCTTCTCAGTGAATTAAGTGGTCGTCTTCAGCATGCCAGGATCAATCCCAGCCTGACACCAAGCCTGAGGGTGGATGCCCAGGTCCTTGCCCATCTTCTGACCTCATGTTTGCCTAATTTTGCCCAGAAGCAGAATACAAAACCCACCAGCAAATCAGGGTATGCTGCTGTGAATTCTGAGCATGCATTGAGTCCTCCTTAGGATAACAAGGTGGATTTGTGGCCAAAGGTTTGGTGTTTCCTTTTGGACCAGGCTGCTTAGGTAAGGTTTGTCACTGAAAGGGCTGGATTAGGAGTGTTTTGCAGCTGTGCCCCCTAAAATATTTACTCAGTGTTCACTGGAGCAGTTTGCAAAGCCATCAGCATTCACTCTAATCTTCCTGAGCAGCCTGAGTGAGCAGTGAAATGAAAGACTTCAGCAAAGGCCTCAAATATTTGGTGAGATTAATCTTGTCAATTATAAACACATCTTGACTCTGTAGTGGGTTGGGATGGTGAATTTGAGACTGGTGTCCTTTTCTGAGAGACCCACAAAAGCCATTTCCCCCAATTGTCACAGAGGCAAAGAAACACCCCCTGGATGATATGCTAAGAAAACCTGTAATGTTAGGGAGAAACCTAACCTGCACATCTGGGGTGGAGAGAGGCACAATGTGTTTGGAAGCTCTCCACTCAAGCAGGAATTACTTCAGT
Organism: Machaerirhynchus nigripectus; assembly: GCA_013397975.1. Lineage (NCBI taxonomy): Eukaryota > Metazoa > Chordata > Aves > Passeriformes > Dicruridae > Machaerirhynchus > Machaerirhynchus nigripectus. The sequence continues at coordinate 156,847 of VZRQ01009622.1, forward strand.
GAGGAAAAGCTCTCCTGGAGACCAGAACATTCAGGGTAAGGTCTCTGATCTCCCAAAGGCTTCTACCCGCCCCTCAGCCAGGAGGTTTTGTGGGGGGATATATGGACAATGATATTTTCTTAGTTACAGAAGAAAACACTTGCAGAATACCCTGCCCCCTTCCTACACGATCCCAACGAAGGCTAATCCAATAGCCTCAAGAACCATTCTCTATTTTTAACCCTTCAATGAGATCAGTCTTGCTACAGCCTTGCCAATCTACCAAGCGCCTGGAACTCATCTCCAAGCCAGGAGCAAGACTAATTACCAAGAGCACCACGTCCAGAGAAATGAGTAACACTCAGACTCCAGACCAGCAGGTCAATTCAGCAAAGCACCTGAGCACACAGAACCAGATCTCATCACTCTAGCAGACCCAAAACATTACAAGTTAAGGATGTGCAGAAGTGCTTTGCCACACAAGGGCATTGTGATCAGAGAATATCATCTTACCCAACCAACTCTGTGAACCTGAAGCTTGGGTGCCTCCCTCCTCCCCTCACAGCCTTGCAGGACACAGTAAATTAAGAAGCCAGAGTGACACCAGGGAAGAAAAAAGCACTGCAGTGAATCACAACAGCAGCTCCTGGCTCTCAGCATTGCCTGCTCCGGACAAATAAGTACCTCAACACCTCTCACAAGTAACATCCTGAACTGGGGCTGTGAGCACGGCCTGAACAGTTGGTGCCAGCTATTCTGATAGCTGGAATGCGCCAAGGAAAGCAGGACTCTGGCTTGAAACCAAGCACAGGTTCTGAAGATTAAGACATTTTAGCTAATGAGGAGGTGTAGCAGAGAGAGCAAGAAAAAGACACAAAATCAGTAGAATGGAAAAAAGGCAGTGGGATGTGAGCCCTCACAGGCATTCACAAGACAAGCCATGGTGGTTATTGTGTTCTATTGTGAAAGGGCCACAGCAGGAGCAGGCAGCAGAGGGAAACTCTCCTTTGCAGCATCCTTGACCTCCCTTCCACAAAGCATCCTCTTTTTCGCCAAGGTGCCTCTGTAACACTGTAGTTCCTTTTCGCCTCCTTTGTAAAATGTTACATCCTTTGTGATGGCCTGAGTCAAATAACGAGCGTCACACTATGAGCAATCCCGTTTCTCTGCAGGATGAGACGATCTAAATAACACAATTAGGTCTCAGCGTCTCGGTGTCAGTAGTGTTGCAATTGTTTTTTGAGTTGTTCTAAAATATTTATCACTCCATCACCCCCTCCTCCTATGCAAGGGATAGCTACCATCAGAAGCAATCTCTACTCAGTATCACTGATACTCTGCACTGCTTTCGGCTCTTACCAGCACACACACAAAGCCAATTCCCCAAAACCTCAGTAACTGAACCATCTCATCCAAAGGTGTTTTCTCCTTTTGACAAACTTATAATATAAGATATAACTGAGTTTTACTCACACAGATGCCTGTCGCTCCAATTTTAAAATCAAATTGCTATTCAGGGCTGCTAGAAAGTACCAGATGAAGAGGACAGTGATGGATGATGCACTAGTAAACATATTCCATCACAGAACTTTTGTTACCTTGCTCCCCTTCCCACCTCAGCACAGTGTGCAATAACCCACAGCAGGTCTTCGTGCAGTTTGAGTTTTCTACTGGCTCTCACATCCTTTTACAGTATTTCTGCAACAGAAGACAAGCATGGCTTCAGGATACAGGCAAGTGGAAGAAACACAATATTTTGGAGTAATTGAGGCTGGAAGACCTCTGCAGGTCAGCCCGTACCACCCTTGACTCAAAGCAAGGCCAGCTTCAAAGTTACACTAGGTACGTGGCAGTAGTGATTATTTAGGACCCCTGTGGTCTGTCTGCATGAAGTCAGCTCAGGCTGCTTGTTGGCTTGTTTTATTCTGTCCTTAGCCTTGCCGTAGTCAGAGCACCTCTTCATCCCAGAGGGCTCCATCTTCTCCCTGAGCCAAGACTCAGCTCCAAAGGAACATCATTTCCTAGAGTTTAGAGATTCTGTTCAGAGCAGGGGAAAAAAAATAAAGTGGTAACAAAAGGGGGAAGACTCAGCCAAAGGCAGCAGGCAGGACCACACTGGAAGCAAGGCTTTCTACAGCTCCCAGTTTGCCACCAGCTCAGCACATACCCTTCTCTCCCAGCAACACCCACCTCCATGAAACACCAACACTGCAGCAGAGAAAATCTCTCCACTGACATAAAGTTTTCCAGATTCAAAAAAACTCAAATTGTGTTTCATCTTGCTGTAGTTTTTGTTGTCCACCAGCTCAGGGTAGATCAGAGCAAGGCACTCCCAAGTGAGAAGTTCTGCATCCAACTGCAAGGATTCTGCATTCCTTCACTGGAAGGAACTGGATTCCTTCACTGCCAGTAGCTCTCAGTGCCTCCCCTTTCTAGGAAAGGAGCTAATCTAATTAACACCTGAAAACAGGAGAAATTAAATCACTTACTTCCTGTGTAAAGTTTAATTTTGTATAATTTATTTTTTACATTTTTCTAATTGAAAGAATATTAATTAACTGGAGTTTAATGCAGAAGATGAAGACATTAAGCTCTCATTAATAAACACTGAGTCCATTCATCCCCAACCACTTCACATCTGCAGCATTAAATGATCAAAGGAAAAATCTGCTATGGTTTATGTCATTTTCCGGTGGAAAAAGGAAGCAATATACCTGCTTTATCAGCTAATTATCTGCAGAGTGACACTGCAGGCACCCAGGGAGCCAGGTGGCTCTGCAGGCACCCAGGGATTGGACGTGGGTCCCAGTGAGGCACTGGCAGGCAAAGCCATGTGGTTTTCTTGCCTGCAGCACCATCCACGGAGGGCCAAATGACCTGGATCGTGGACCTGGAAAACAAACGTTGGCCACTGTGGCATCACATGGAACTCATTGAGATGGGCACTGGGGGGCTGAACACAACAAGGTTTCAGAGCTGGTGGGAGTTTGGATCATTTCTACCACAGGCAACGAGCCTCACGGAAGGACTGAGGGCAAGAAACTTTTCTGGGCTAAGCCTAGGTAGTTTAAAGATGCTTTACTTGCTGCTCCACAAATTATTATTTTCAAATGTTATTATTCACAACTATTATTGTTGACAAATGCTGTTACTAACCATGTGTACTGATGACAATGTCACCCCTTGGAGGATCACCCATTCATTAGGCACGGGGTTGCTTCTCCTCCAGCAGGAGGATGGTGAGGGGCAGTAACACTTTGGGCACTTGCAGGAGGTTCCCTCAGCTGCTCAGTCAGCTGCAGGTATCACAGCCAGAGCTCCTGAGCAGGGAAAGGAGGGGTGAGCCCAGGCTGCTGGCAGAGACTCCCACAGCTCACTCAGTTTCTGGTGAAGGGAGATGCGTCAGATCCTTCACTGCTTCAGTTTCAGTACAAACGCTGGGAGACGTCGCTGTCCTTCAGAAAATGGAGCGTAGATGGAACGCACTAAAAGTGTCCCAAAAAGTTATTCAGTGGTTTTTAAAGCGTTTCTTCCTTGTCATGTAATCTATAATTTAATTAGTGGCAAGTTGTCATGCAATAGCTATAAACTATAGATTTATACACAGGAGAAAAATAACGACTTCATTCTTAAAGCAGCAGAGCTTGCTCCCCCTGAGCTGCTGGGGTTGCCCTCTGCTGATAGTTCCCTGGAATGTCACCTGTTCCTTTAAGTATGTTTATATAAATGAAACAGTATGTCTTCATCACTTCCCCCCCATAATGATTTATTTCAGCAGGTTTTACATTTCAAAAACCGTTTCATTCCTCCAATAGAAATCTTTTGTGCATGTGAAATTTGATTTTATATCTGCAAGTAGACGTTACAGTAAAAAGTGGCAACAGCAATCAACCATAAATCACGAAAATAGCCTAGAGAAGTGAGTCTGAGAACCAAAACAGGAGGTGACAGTGCAGACATTTAAAAGCTCAGAGAGAAAAATAAGTCTTGTGAAGCCTGTTCTATATCAGCAAGATTTCAGTGAGCTGGTGGAGAGACAAGGAAGGGAAATGTGGAAATGTGGCAAAAAGCAAAAAATAAAAACAACTCAGGAAGCTGAAAACATAAAAATTGCTCTGCTGCACTTCTTTGGGGAGGACCAAACACAGAAGTGATTACACCAGACTCCAGTTTCACTGATGGATCTGTTGTCAAACCCCAACTCCTGAGAAATGCAACCAGCAGTAACCCACAGTGGGAGCCCAGGGGGCAGAGCAGGCTGGTGATGGGACTGAAAATATCCAGATCCTGGGAGGGACTGAAAAACCTCTTTTCCTTGGTGGTGGGCACACCAAGAAAGCCAAAGGCACTTTTAGACACCAAAACTACCTTTTATTTGAATCCAACCTGTAATTTTTAGATTTGAACTGAGCTTAAAATAAGTTGTAAGTGGGCTCCCTTAAGGCTCACTCACTCTCAAGAGCTTCCTTAGATGCTGCCAACACCACTCATACCAGTTGTTTACTGAGCAGTGTCCCTGCAGCATTTGGGCTCCTCTCACATATAGCAAGCCCTGGTGCCCTAGTGGACAGTAGAGCTCTCATTGAAAAAGAATTAAATTTAGCATTAAACTCAAAAAAAATTATCAGTTCTTGTTCAAAATGAAACATTCTGGCCAACTGAAAACATTTATTTGAAAAGGATCTAAAAAAAAAGACACCAGAGGATGTCATCTCCCCCTGAATGTATTTTCCCCTAAAGGAAGTTTCCCATGAAGCAGAATACTCAGTACCTGCCCAGTTCCCCTTGCTCTATTCCCAGTCCTGTGACACGACACTGACCAGTGGTTTCCCCCACCTCCCTCTGCTTGGCTTTTTAGAAATATGAGTAGATTAAAAAAGAGCACTAAAAAGAGGATGTTAACTCTGGCAATGTAATCCCTGCTCCTAAAAAATCGCATCGAAGTGACTGTGCACTTGGGCTTCTCATCCCCTGCCTGGGTGCAAAACCAGGTTGGTGCTTCCCTGTGTCAGGATTTCACAGGACACCTCAAGGATGTTGCTGCTAAACTGAAAGGCAGGGAGGAAAATAAAAAAATAAGGATGTTCACTGCAATATTTTCACAAAGGCAATTGTATGATTCAAGGACTCACTGAAGGTCAGCTGCTGTGAAAATGACTTGTTAATAAAAGCAAGCTGAAATCCCGTAATTAAATGGACAATTTGCCACCTACAAAGCCACCAGGCCACTCTGGACTTCTGGTGATAAAAGATAGAAGTTTCTGGTCTTCACGAGGTAGGAGATCCTCCAAGAGCCTGTGTCAGGTAGATTTTTGTTTCTGTAGGTGGATGAGTGGTGTGGAGCAGGGCCAGCAAAGGAGCCACCGAATCCCTCAGGACTGGAAAGCAGAGAGGAAAAGGACAACAAAAATTTTGCTGTGTGCAACCAAAGGATGCACATATCTCCTCTGGTGAAAAGAAAGTGGTTGGAAGGACTTTGGAAAAGCCTTTGAAAGAAGACCAGGGGATGAACACAAGGCAGTGAAAACACACAAGTTGATGGGTACCTGGTGTCAGTGTTGCAGCAAAAGCAGAATAATTGCAAGAGAAGAAAGATGATTTTTTTTTACATGGGGAGTGTAATTCTGGGGGGGAAAAAACAAAATTTTTTTTAAAGACAAATCTTACAAGTCATTTTTTTTTTAAACAAGGTTTAATAAAGTACTTCTGCAGCTGAGTCTTCAAGAGATGAAAGGAAATTCTGAAAATCAAAGATTCAATTCAAACGAGAGCGTAAACCCTGTTTCACAACAAATCTCACTGCAGCATGAGGTCTCCATTGTGGCTCATGAAAGTAAACGCCAAATGGGCTTGACAGCAACAGAGATGATCTCTAAATCATTGCAGGCTATGCAACTGCTGCATATAATGCTCCTAAAAATCCCAACCCAAACTCTCCTCCACCTAAAAGTGGAGTTCAGAATTTAATTGGAGTTACCTCCTGCCAAGAATAGCAGAGAGCAGCCTGAGCAGAGCATCTGCTCACGGAGAAGAGAGCAAAAACATCTGGGAACAGGAGCTCACACTTCTACCTGCCTCACCTGTGATAATTGTTTGCAAAGGGGTAGATAGCACAGGTTTTATGGTAATGTCTTTGTCCCTGGAAATTGTATTTCCTCTACGGCACCACATTCTGAGGAAAAACAAGGAAAGCTTCACATGTGTGGGTTCTTTGTTCCCATCTTACACCCAGCTCCTTTTACCTTCCCCACCTCTCTTCGTTGTGGCTCTTGTGTGAAGCCTCTTCCAGCATAAGCAGCCAGTTTGGGTCCCCAAAACTCTGTCATGATTTAAAACAGCAAAGTACCCCCAAGAATCAGGAGAGGTGCTGCTCCATCTTTCTCTGACTAGAAAGCAGCCTTGCTCTGCTCCTATAAACACCAACCGTGCTGACCACCCTATCCCTTTGTGTTCAAAGGGGAGCACAGGTGAGACAGACTCAGAACTGGGGTAGGACACTTTGCTGCAAAGGGCAATGTCAGCTGTAGACATGACAGAATTTTTAAGTAAGGAGAGAGGACAAAACAGACCTCCAAATGCAGCACGGAGAGCTGTCATTTAGCAGAGATAAATGACTCCAAGATACCTTAAATTTGTCCTGTTTTCTAATTCTGGAAAAAAAAACCAGATGACAGCCATTCTAGAATCAGTGTTTGAAAATATACAACAGAAGGAAAAAGCTTTATTAACCCTGGAAATATGTTCTTAGCTTGGATTTCCTTTTCAACACCCAGCTTGTTCATCTCACAGCTCAATGAACTGTTAACAGCACATATTTCTTCTGTTCCAGCAGCAAGTCCAGTTACTTTGGTTTCTGCTAACTGCAGACAGATGAGACTCAGCCTTCCTGGGGAGGAAGGAGAGGGGAACAGAGCTGGAGGAAGGGGATGAGAGGCACGAGGTCTCAGTAGAGAACTGGCAGCATTGATGAGTCACAGGTTGGACTTGGAGGTGTTTTTGAGCTGAATGCTACAGCTTTTCTGTTCCTTTGCATAGTGTGAGCCTTTCTGCATTCAGGTGCTTTTAAACCGAGCCATCCCTCAGCGTTCAGTGAGGCTGGAGAGCACTGTGTCAACAGCTAAATTGTGGAATACTGCTGTGTGTTTTGTATTCTGAACCAGACGTATTTGCTTGTCCTTTAATAGCCCAATCCAGCCTCTTTTCTGGACACCAGAAAATGTCCTTGTCCTGTTGTGCGTGAGTACAGCAGGCAACCACCTCCTGGAACAAAATTTCACATTCCCCCAGATAAAATGAAGTCAATATTCTGTAAATAAACAAGAAGTCACCGCTGCAAATTACAGCTATAAGTAAAAAGTTTAGTTTAAGTAAAGATGTCAGGGCAGAGACTTGTATTATTTGTATTCCCAAATAAACTTATCTTCCATGCTTTGCTGCAATGTCCAGTGTTATAAGTGTGTTTGAGCAACGAAAACATGGAGAAATTTCCCATCTAGTCAGGTGGAGGAAAAGAGCAAGTCCTGGAGAGTGGCCTTTCATATCCACCCTTTGTCTTGGATAGTTCCAATAGCACGAGACCTGGGGAAAATCTGTTGTTTTCCAAGGCGGCCAGTTGTGGAGTCAGGCTCTGGCCTCATTTCTTCTGCAGAAAGAAAATCCAAAGGGCAGAAAACGAGGAAAAGGACCAAGAGTCGTGGGTGCCTTCTTCCAGCAGTAATGTAGATTTTTTCAGTGCAGATTTAAATCAGTTTGACAAGAAATGCTTGCTGGACACAAAGGGAGGGAAAATACAGAAGATTTGAGCTGACCTTGAAGGGGTTCACAGGTGTAGTCAGCCTCCGGACCTGAGCCTTTCTTCTAACCCTCCCTAATTTCCTGTCAAAATTTGTGCCTTCTGCACCCTAATTAATTTGGGAGTGTTATTGATGGGAAAATATGAATGAACTTTTACTTTTAAATGACAGCTTCGGTCATGACCCACTGAAATGTCTTCTCTTTGTCGACACAGTCTGTCTTTTCCTTTCACAGGCCAATTCCATGTTTTTTTTGTCACTAAGCTGCGAAAGAGGTGGCTAATCTTCTATTTTTGATCATTGAGCTGAAAGGATATGTTGCTAACACCCTACTCCTCTGTTACAGCGGCCTTTGGCGGCAGTTCTGTGCAGATGATGGAATTTAGCCTCATGTGGGAATTCGGAGAGTTAATATTTTTTTCTAAATATTAATTCCTCACACATTTCCCCCAGGAAGAGGGAGAAAAAGGAAGAGATGCTTAGCATTCAGGAGTGACAGAAAGATGAAATCTAATGAATTCTTTTCCCTCTCGGGGATTATACAACAGTTCAACATTTCTGATTAAGGACAAGAGGAAGGTGGCCTTGTGCAATGCTGCTGCCCTTCTCACACAGGAGTGTTCAACATGCTGGAGGATAATCAAGAGAATAACAACAGTACCAGCAGGCAGGAGCTTTGGCCTTGTCATCTGACTTGGCTCCATGCAGTTAGGTCTCAGTGAAGATGACTTGTTAAAAATCTAACTAACGTATCAAGGCTCATTGGATTTCGCTAAGCTCCTACCTCTGTAATCACCATTTACCAAATTAGAATAGGGGGAAAATGAGCCACTTCATCTCTGTGTCATATAATGAACTTTTTTGTGTGTACCAGGGTGGCTGATTGCTGCTAGGTATAATTATTATAATAAAGATCTGTATAAATTCAAGTTAAAAAGAAATTGTAGTTATTGAGGCCACCAGTGCGAGTCAAATGGAACCAGTCCCTGTGTTGTGCACAGATGAGTCCAACTCACTGATCTCAATCATTTTAACATCCCAGGAAAGCCAGAGCAATGATCCTGTCCAGTGTTTGCTCATCTGTCTAATGTAATTCAGATTATTCATTCTATTTGATGTGAAATCCACTGATTTCTCTCAATGTAATCAAATCAATTAATCCCATCAACTCCAGTCCAATCCATGTACACAATATAGTACATCTGACAGTGATCAGCTGGCAGGCAGAGAGCAAGACAGCCGTGGAGATAAATAATAATAAAAATCAATATTTTTATAAATAACATCCACAGTGCGCTGGGTGTTCTGCAGTCAGCTAGAAAAAGGAAGCAGTTTGATGTTCAGCCCATATGCATTTTGCACATACACCAAAATTAGTGGCAGGTCTGTACACACTTCGGTTGGCTGGAGTGCCTTTCCCCAAGTTTTTAGGCTATGGCAGTTTAGGGTAGCTGAAAATGGCCTTTGGGATAAAATTTGAAAATAATACCTACACCATTCATAAAGGCACCTGTGAAAGAAGCTGAGTAAAGTTGGTGTTATCCAAGTTCTCTTGCCCTTTAACACTGATGAACACCTTCTTCCTTAGCATTAATAGGAAATCCTTTATTTCAAAACAGACCATTTCACAGATGAGAACTATGCTTTATAACAGACTTGAGGAGTTCTTTGGAACAGGCTGGGCTTTTTTCATAATTGGGGAGAGGAAGGCAACTGCAGTTAAAGGGAAGACCTACCACTTGTCTGGCCACTGCTTCCTGGACACCGGAGACCCTTAAACACAAGCACCACAAAAAACCTAAAAAAATAATAAAAGAGCCTTTTAAAGTTGGCAGGGTCAGCAAGGTGCACCTTTTGTGTTGCAAACTGACCTGGCCTAAGTCCCTGGCTCCACAAACTGCTTAAAAAAATTCTTCTATATAAAATAACGTTTCAATATAAAAAAAGAAGACAAAAGACGCCAGAAAAGACATGGTTCAAACCAGTCACAATTCCATCAGAAGCTTGTTCGCTTGTCCCTTTCAGAATATCTTACCTTTAACTCTCTTATTAGTAAGATTATATGCTAATAAAAGGTCAGGAATATGGCATCTGTACTCCAGGCTCTAATCTACTCAGAATGTATTGATGCTGCAGCTCCTGGTATTGCGTCTGCTTCTCTCATGTTTGCTCCATGCTGCAGTGCTGGCAATATTTGGGGTTAACATCTGAGATGTTAAGAATATAAAAACAAGAACATGGGAAAAAAGAATCCTCTCCCTGAGCAATGCAGGAGAACAGGCCAGGATTCACTTCAGGCAAAGTCCAAGCGAGAGGCTCCCAAGGGACAGAAAATAAAGTGAAGACTCCGTGGTTCAAATTTTCTGTCTCCTGTTTGGCTCCGTTGAAAAACCCTGGGCTTGATAGAGCTGCTGTCGTTTTCTTTTCATACCCAAGCCTCCCAAAAAACTCTGTCCTTCAGTTCTCTGTTTACCCATGTGGACATGCTCCTTTCTTGCTCATGTTTTTTTAATATATTTTATAATAAGGTCAAGAATTTATATATTCTGGCTTTGATGGGAACACTACCTCAGACTCATTGTTGCAAATTGTTGTGAATTAAGGTGATACCAATGCTAATTGTCTTTTCCTTGCTTCACTGACTCTTTAAATAATTGCCCTCCTCCTTGGCCAGTTTTTCACTGCACCTCTGAGAAATTTTCACCTCAATTCTTATCAGTCTCCTTCCACCCAGCCAATATAAAGTATATTGTGGCCACTAAATCCAATTAATCCTCCCAGCACTCCCCAGTGAATAAAATTAGCTACATTTTCCAGCTGGGCGGTCAGGGGTGCAAGAAGCGTTCCCAGGAATGGCTGCATTATCTCTCCTTTTCTGAAAACCTGACCTGCCTCCTGAATAGTTGGGTCTTTGGAGAAATGAGGGACTTCAGCAGCAGGGAAACTCAGGGTGAGGAATGGAACTGGCACATCACGGGGGAAAACAAAGAAGTGTTTTGTGACGCTCAGCGCCGACCCGAGTTTGACTGAGTAGTTCTGTCTGGTCCCCTGTGAGGGCTGACAGGATCCATCCACATCCCATTTTCAAACACACACAGGAAGCTCCCACCTCCAAGGGGCCAGGTCAAAAATATAAACACAAAAGATCCCTTTTGTCTATAACTCCCATTTTTATAAAAATGTTACTCTACTGTTTTCCACAGGATTGCACATCATTTGCAAGATGAGTGGAAAATGCGTTGTTGAGCATTCATTCAAGAAGATTTTCTCGTTTCAGATCCTCAATATTGGATGCAATAGCTGCCTGCAAATGAGCTGAAGGATTTTTTTTCTCCTTAAAAAATAAGTTGCTCCCCATGACCTGCAGACAACTTTCTCAGTTTCTGTGTCTTGAGTATATTCAAGTTTGAGTTTTAAAAACTCTCCCAAGTGACTAGAAGTCATTGTGGGCTAATCAACCAAGAAATTTAAACATAAAGTTTGCTGAAATCGCTCCTTAAAGTACAGCTAGAGCATATTTAACTTTTATTGCTCTGAAATATTTAAGTATATTTGAAGTACAAAGATCCAGATTCTTTGCTGGCACAAAACTCGAGGATGTTTTTGCCTTTATTAGGATACACAACTTGTGGCCTTGGCCCTCTATTTTAGGGACTCTCCTCTTTTATCGCAATATTCTCTGTTTTGCACAAATCTTCCAGTGGATGAAAGGGATGGGAGATGTCTCAGTACGACCCAGTGAAGTTTGCAGATCCCTGGGGTGTGTTATTATGTTATAATTACTTTTATGTTTGGAAAGCTAAGTGAACTAAATGCATGAACCCTAGAAGGGCGAACTTTGGGTTTGGGTGTATTTAACCTACTGGAGCTCATTCCAGTCTCACTGAATCAAATAAGACTTTACAATAAATGCTTGCAGGGCACATTACAGCTCCTGTTGTACAGTATGCAAAAATGGGGAAAAGGTGGTTTTGATACTTTGTGACACCTTTACTTCAAGCAAGGAATGCTCTGCATAACTCAGCACAAATTTCTGATCCAACCATGCACTGGATCTTGCTGATAAAAAAATTATATGGGAGAGCTCATGTGTGGAAATAGGACTGCTCAAAAAAATCAGCAAAGGAATTAGACTGGGCTCGTGAAAGGTGCAAAAGTGTTCCCCCAGTTAATGCCCTGCCCCGCTCATGAGTTTATGAGCCTTAATGGGAAGGGAAACCAGAAATCAAGTAGGAACGGGCTGGCCTAACAATGCACCCCATCCATGTGAGGCAGTTGTGCCCCAGGTGGATGCGCTTGCAGGTGGATGCTCAAGATTTTTGGGAACAGAGTGGCACGTGGAGCTCTGTCAGCCTCCCAAGGGCTTTATTTATGGTGCTCATGCATTACATGGTACCCCACTAAACCAGTGACATTTTAGGGGACTTCAGGGCACGCAGAATTTATTTGTAGCCGAAGCCCAACAGGAAGAACAAGAAGATGGATGACAGTTCTTTTACGGCATTAGCATGGATTTGTTCAGTTGTTACCAAGACATCCCACGAAGCCTTCATCTTGGCTAAGTGTTTGGCTTCAGGCACATGGGATACAGCAGCACGGGGCTACACAAGCTACAATCTGTAAAATGATTTCTGGTATTTGGGAACTAAATCTTACAGTTCAAAAGGCCAAAATCCACAAAACCTTCAATTTGTCAGGGGGGAGACAAGAGGATGAAACTGAGGCAATCAGCAGGTTCTTAGATTTTTGCCACAAAAGGAGACAACTAGTTTTTTGGGGTTTTTTTCTTCAAAAAGAGCAATTCTCATGTTTTAAGTTAAGTCTGCAATTTAATAATCCATTAGCCTAATCTTTGCTTTCCATCACCCCAAACAGACAGGTGCTCACAGATTTGTTTTCAGGAAAAACGCAGTATTAAGAGGAAATGAGACAAGCAAAAGAGAACAGGGATGTCAGAGGAGGGTGGCCACAAGCACCGCCACCTCTGGCACCCAGGCTGAACTCGAGAAGGACCCTCTTTCTGCTGGGACCTCAGACATGGAGCACTGGGTGTCCTGAAGTGGCTTTGTCTGGGTGTGAATTCCCCAAGGCAACAAGTGGTGAAGCTTGTGTAGAAATGACAGCGAGACAACAGGGGGTGGATTACAACTGTGAACAGCAAAGGCTTTTCATCCGTTTCATCCTGCCAGACATGCTGTCCCTATTAAACACTAATGTAAGAAAATTACCTTTTTCTCTTAGGCTCTCTTTGAATCCCGTGACTGGAGCTGTAAATGTGGCTCAGGCAGTGCCTGGGGGAATGAGCTGGTGTGGTCAGTGGGAAGGACTTGTGTTAATTGTTTACAAGTCCCTCACGGCCCAGTGCATTCATTTAAATAGGATTCTTCGTCCTCTCTGTTTTGAGTGCTCTGTATCTCAGGCTATCTCTTTGATAATCCTTTTTAGATTAGTGTCAGGGCCCCAGATGCAATCCTTGCTCATTCTCTTGCCACGTGTACCAGGCTGGTTTCCAACACTGTTTCATATGGATTAGGCAGAGCAACTTAGTGCTCATATGTTTTTCAGTGCATCTCAGTACCTCATGAAATTACATTACAGATTCACTGTATAAATAGGAGCCTGAACAGAATTACAGTCCAAAAGTCCCAAAGTGAAGGACAAGAATCTGAAAGCAGATGTGACCAGATCTTGCTATGCGCAAATATCTCAAAATAAATTGGTTGCACACTTGCGTATTTAAGCTCTGTTTTCTAAATTTCCTTTTATTTATTTATTTAGTTTAAAGGAAAATGACTTTTTTTCACAGGTGGGCAGAAAGATGAAGGAAGGCAGGTGTACATCACCATCACGGCCAGGTCAAACCAGGGCTGTCAAGTGGTTCAACCCGCCTAGGACATAACCAGACTTCATAAAGGTGCTTTAAAGAGAACTTCCCATTGCTTTTCAAGGTCATGGCATTTTAATCACAGCTGTTATCACCTTTTCCTCATGGAAACCAGAAAAAATTGGCTTGAAACGGACCTTTGGGTCATATCATCCAACCAGCTCAAAGCAGGGCCAATTTTGAAATCAGTTCCGTCCACAGGAGGATTAAACTGGCTGAAGTGCTGTAGACACTGGGTGAGTCATCACTGGGGAGAGTCACTGAGCTTTTTATTGCTGGTAAATATCAAAGGTTTGCTAAGGAAATGAGTAATATTGGGGTCTGCATGCCTGAGCACACAGGAGGTCATAATACTGTTGGAAAACTGGGGTTTATGTCAGGCAGGGTTGCACTGACAGCTCCATACGTTTGAACTGCTAATGGATATTTGAAATTCCATTGCTGAAGATCATTTGGCTTCCAGTTACTGCTGGAAACACAGGCCTCTCCTGTTGATGAATATAGCTCCCTGAGTGGAGATTAGCAGAGACAGCTATTGTTGGGCCTGTAGGTGAATGGATTGCCCTTGATTTAAAAAGAAGTAACAGGCCATTATTTCCAAAGCTACAGGATGGAAAATGACATCTGGATCCTGGATGTAAATATTATTCATCATGTCGGATGCTTTGCTGTTCTTGCCAGTAGTCCATGCTCTGCTGAAGCTCTTATTTCTAGGGCAAATAAATGGTGAGTGCAGAGTGGATTTATTCAGATTTATCTCTTGCATCCGAGTTCTGTGTTGCCAAGTACAGCAGTGAATTGGCCCAGCCTGGAGCTGGGCATTGCTGGTTCTCCGTCCAGAGAGATTGGACAGGCCCTCAGCTGATGTCAAATGGCCCCAACCCACGGGTGGCAGTGGATCTGCAGGCTAGGAGCTCTCCCTCGCCTGCAGATCTCCCAGAGCTTGTGATGGCTTCTCTTGCCAACCCCCACCCAAAAATATCAGGGTTGAAAAGAATGATCTGAGACGAGAGAAGCTGCCAAGCTGCAGTTCAGTGTCACAGGTGGGATGAGCAAAGGGCTACATGACTTCTGCTGAAACACACATAGGGGTTTCCAGCTCTGCTTTTTGAAAGAACAAGAACAGTTGAAAGGTACGTCGGTAGATCCCAGGAGACTTTGTTTGCACTGAACACCCAGCAAACTTATTGTGCTGAATGTTTTGAGTTATTTCTGTACAACCCGGCAGCTGGAAGGCTTCATGACAGTAGATCACATTATGTGGTACTTTTTTGCACATATTTCTGACCTCACATTAAACTGAGGCAAACCCTTCCAAATTCATGGGCGATTAAGTCTTTAGAATCTACTCTAACTTGCGTAATCCAAAAATTCACCAAAACAGGTGGCTGATTTTTCTGTTCTCACAAAAAACCCCAAAACCCCATTCCTTAATAATATTGAATTGCTGATAGAAGTAATTTTATTCTTGCTTTCTTCACTACCATGTAAAAAGTTAAATGATACACTGACTTAATGCAATTATTTGTCCTTCATTTCTTTTTTGAGTGGAAAATTCAGGAAGGAAAAAAGAGAGGAGGGGATAAAGGATAGAAAACCATAGAGAGGGCAGGTGTGGAAGTGGAAATAAGATATTGTGCAGGACCATTCTGCAGCTGCTGTGGCTCACCCTTCCAGAAAGAGCCAGTCACTTTGTTAAAGTGTGCTTTGTGCTGAGTTAACTTTTGTGCCCGCTGGCAGTTTGTGTGTTCAGGCTTTGGTGCTGGGGAGAGCGGAGGTGTTGAGAGGAGATGTTTATCCAGGCCTGTTCCTTGTCTCAGCAGACAAGAAGTGCTGAGTGACTCGTTCCTGGATACGATTTCCCACAAGCTCTGCTCGTGAGGGATGGTCAGGGATTACGGGTGGCTCAGGAGCTGTTTGCAGTGGTGTCTGCAGTGGTGTATGCAGAGCTCTGCATGTAGGACCCCTGCAGTTTCAACTCTTTGCATTGCACAGAAACTCATCCTTGAACACCAAAATGTCCCCAGACTGAAATAATTTATATCAGCACAAGATTACATCCCCCTCCCACTACAAGTATTACTGTCTCTGTGTAGTAATGAATTCAGTGATTTTACTATTTTTTATCAAATCAGATGTTTGAGAGATAAATGACCTTCATTTGCAGTTATTAAATCTGCCCTGTCTAGGACAGCCATCGGAATAATTGTCTAGCATGGACAGAAAAAAAATTACCCATGTCTTCCTGCTGGTTGATTTAATATCCATTGTCCTTCTCTTAGTGACAGGGTCTGAAAGGTAAGATCTTAAAACTCACCCAAGATAAGATGAGTCCAAACCAAGAACAATCTCATGGGACTGGAGAAAGATCTCTGGCTCTTCCAGCAGAGTGAGAACATTTTGGCCACAAGGTCAGAACAGAGCGACATAATTCTTCTAATTATTCTTCATAATTGCTCTTCAGGAACAAATCCAGTTTATTTTGCTGTTCCCTTCAGCTTGGAATGGGGCAGCAGGAGAAAAGAGTTGCCTAAGGAACGACACGGACATGTGCAGGGTGACGGAAGGAAATGTCCCTTCTGAATGAGCCCCTGTTCCACATTGTTAATATCTTGCTATTGTTGAACAGTTGGAAGCTGCATGTTGCAAATTAAAATTACTTCCTTGGCTAGCCAGAACAATCCTTCATCTCTTCGAAGCTCTGATCCTTCCTGCTGCAAAGACGGCGAGCTTGGATTAATGAGGCTGGGAGCACGAGCATGTTGTGGGCCCAGGGCTGCCCAAATTGCTGTGGGTGCTCTAGGTTCGTTTGTCCCACCCCACTGGCATCCCCATACAGGTTTCATTCTGCAGGGATGGGAACAGTCAGAGGCTGTGAGAAGTTCTGAGAGGCTCTGAGACACGGCCTGTGCTGACCTGTGCATGGATAAATCCCAGAGAGGGAATCCCTTAAAGCCGGTCACTTCCAGCCTTTCCCTACCCTGCCATGCCATCAAGGCAATTGTGTCTCCCATCCTCACAGCCTGGACGGGCTCTGTGCAGTTTGAGCCTTGTCTGGAGCTGCAGCCCTGCAGTCAGGAGTGGCTCAGGCTGCTGTCCCTGCACATGGGAACGGTTGGGCAGACATTGCCCAGACGATGGAATCAACAACAGTTGAAAAGAAGACAGTAATTTTCTGCCTAGAGGGATGAATGTGTACACTTGAGGTGAGTCTGAAACAAGTCCCACCAGTGAGGAACAGCAGGAGCATGATACAGGAGCAGAAGACCATGACCAGCATCCTCAGATGCTTTGGGTCTGTCACAAAGGAGCAGACATCCTCAGTACACCTGTAAATAAGACCTCCCAAGTATTTCCAAGGTGAGGACTCAGACCACATGCTATGCAAGGAACGAGAGATGGGGAGATGAACAGAACAAGCAGAGTGAAAACGTAGATTGAATTTCATTTCTCTGTGTTTCCCTTTTTGCTGGCCGAGCACTGCACTTTCTTCCTGTTGGAATTGTATTCCAGAAATGCACCAGCTCTAGGGAAGCCCTGCAAGAGACTGGTCCTGCTCCACTGACCCCAGTAATTCCTGGGAGGTCAGTGCAGTGACATTCCACCTGCAAGGATCTGGAAGACTTGAGGCCTCTAATCAGTTTATGGCCTTGTGTGTGGTTTTAATCAAATCTCATCTCCATGGTCCAGTTTTTCCTTAAACCATTCACCTGTCCTGTCTCACTCCTCAGTCCAGGACTGTCCCTTGCTCTCTGCCTTCCATTTTTCGGCTGGATCTCAGCTGTGGACAAGGCCTGGACATTGTTTGGTGTTAAAGCTGGTGAGCTTCACACTCCCGAGGCTGTTCCTTGTGGAACTTATAGAAGGGGCTTAAAAAATTGTGTCTCTCCAAGTGAAGACAGCAAGGCTGATGCTCCCCTTTGGATTAGGCTGAAGGTCATCATTCCTAGGCTACTGCTCCCCTCAGACATCAAGGATTATTTCTGGAAGTAAATAAAGCCCCTCCTTCAGCTGAAAGCGCCGCAGGCTGCTGGTCAGCAACAACCATAGACCCCATCCCCTTTCGAATCATCACCACTCCGCATTGCCCTTGCTGTACCAGTGAAGTCAGTGTCCAACGACACGGGAAACATCCCCCTGACGGCCTTCGGAGCTGACACCAAGCTATGCAGAACCTGTGCTGGACTTCTACAAGAGCAATAAATAAATAAAAGCATCCTGATGCCTGCGCAAGGAAAAGTCCGCATATTCATCACACCGTTTCCGTTATCACTTACTCTGTAACAGCTGTTTAATTAATTGCTTCAGAGATTTCCTAATATATCTTATTTACATACAAAATTACAGAATAATGGTTTGCCTTTGAGTTGAGTGAGAATTAAAGGTCTGCTCGCCATGCCTCATGGAATATGGTTACTCAAAAGGAAATAAAAGTTCTGGTCGGTTTTGATTGTTTTAGGGTTGTTTTTTTTTTGTTGGTTTTTTTTTTGTTTTTTTTTNGTTTTCTTTAAAAAAAGGCAAAATTCTTTTCGTCCACCGGTTTTATTGCTGTTTTTTACAGGCATGACTGAATGATGCTGCAGCAGCAGCACAAAGGGGCAAGGTTCCTTTTGAAGGTGACTCAAATCCTTGGGGAAAAAAAAATGTAATGAATAGCATGGCTTTTATTGAAGACTAAAGAGTCATATGACACCAGTGGAAACAACACAGCTTTATCCCTGTTGCTCAGGTTTATTCCCTGACTGGCAGAGCTTGTCCTGGAAACAGGAGGCTGTGTGAGCAAGAAGGGTCCCGTTCTAGTGGGCTTTTCATGGCAGAACATGCCTTCTGCCTTCTGACACAGAAACCCTTTTGGGACCACAATGGCATCGGCTGCCGTGTCACTGCTGCTGCTAAGCTTTGTGTCAACTGATGTTTTCCTTTCATGGACCCAGCTGCATTCAGGCAGCAACTGCACCCATGGGCATGGACCCCTGGGCTGGAAACTGCCTCCCAGAGAAACACTGGGCAAGCACAGGCCCAGGTAGCAGTGTGGTTTGGATTTTCTTTACTGCCCAAAGCTTAACATTCATCTTGGCTAATGTGGGGCATTTGATGTGCATGGATTAGGGGGCTAATTCCATGTTTTTCTTGCTTAGTCATTGATAAAGCCAGAACCCTGAAGCAGCAATTCACATGTTTTGCCTTCTGGACATGTTGGCTGGTCTTTGTTGGCTGCAGCAGACACCTTGAGCAGTTGCATTTCCAGCTGAGACGGCCTAAGAACGGAGTTAGCTGGAGAGCTGTGGA
Source organism: Machaerirhynchus nigripectus (assembly GCA_013397975.1). Classification (NCBI taxonomy): domain Eukaryota; kingdom Metazoa; phylum Chordata; class Aves; order Passeriformes; family Dicruridae; genus Machaerirhynchus; species Machaerirhynchus nigripectus. The sequence goes on from VZRQ01009622.1 coordinate 175,792, forward strand.
GGCCTTCATGCTGACCAGCAGCACAGCAGGTTTAACCAAACTACCCTTGGCTCTTCTCAGTGCTTCAGGCCATGTCTCAGGATGGCACTACCTACATTATTAATCATGAGTGAAGTTATGGGCTGGCTGCACTGGGAAGTTTGTGGCTCTGGACAAATTTAGGAGGTAGATGGAAAACCATCCCAAATAAAATATTCCATTTAAGACTTTTCAGTAAGGCTGCTGCTGGAACCCAGACCAAGGTCCCAAGGCAAAGGTTGTTTTTTGGCTCAGGTTTCTCTTGAATCCCACCCTCCACTTCAGGCAACAGCAGGGAAGGGCAGCACTCTTGATCTTGAAGCCCGGGCCAGAGGTGAGATGGCCTGTTCAGGGGGGTTGTAATTCGCAGTCAGTAAGATACAAATTCCTGTATTAGAACACTGCTGAACTCGGTCCTTAAATACCAGAAATCCATGGCTGATACACAGACACCGGCATTAAGCATGGTCTTATATGATTTCCCAGAGACTTGCATCTTTGGATAACTAGAAGAAGAAATTACTTCTATTGACAATCAGATCTCACAGGTGATATCTTAGTGATGCCTACTCAAAAGTCTTACTGTGTCTTTTTGGTTTCTAAAGGTCCAGTACAAATATTTAAAACATTCTTGAATACACCATGGCTGTGAGATTATTTTTTTCACCACTCATACGGCAGCTCATATTAAATTTATATGAAGAACTATCACACTTTTTACTAAGTGTAAAAGGGAAAAATATTACCATTCATTTGGGTTACACTTTCTTTCTAACTATCTTCACTTAAGGTATTTTCTTGTAACACGGTGTGTTATATACTTTGTGTTTTATAAAGCATCTCCTGGGAAAAATAACCAATGAAACAATTTTTTGGAACCATTTCCTTTTTTAAAAAATAATGAGAAGGAAACAAGAGTCATTCCAGCAGTCAAACATGCTTCTACACTTTCTAATTGGTCTTTTTATGATAACCGTGTCTCCACACATAACCTGAACTGCCTGAATTTTTTGTGTATTTACCTTTGTCCTTTTAGTTACTGTATGTAGATCCGTGTAGACATTACACATAGTGGACATGTAGAGCATATAACATCTGCAACCACACACAAAAGATGAAAATCCATCAAAAATACTGGACAGGATAATTACAGCAGTGAGGTGTGCCTTTGTCACCGAGTTTTAAAGCTTGACTGGAGTGTTCGGTTATTTTGCCAGCTTTGTACATCATACACCCCTCGCCCCTGGATTCACAGTATAACAAGTAGCCTGCTCTCTCTGCAGCAGGCACTGCTTGGGTGATTGGAATCAATCACACACGTGCAGGAATAGATCCCCAAAGCCCACTCCTGCACCCTCTTCCAGTGGGTTTTTTATCATCAGTATTTTAATTATGGCACCTCCCAGAACTGCTGATGGCCCCTCTCTGAATGGTGTGTGATTCAGTCCCAAGCTGGAGTAATACTCTTCCCTCTATGTCTGTCTCCACAGGATAAAGGAATGTGTCAGTGCTCATGGAACACCAGCTGGCTGGTGACTGCCACCAGCAGATCCCATTTTAAGCCTTTAGGTCCCTGTCTGAAGTTGTAATTTATACCCTTGGCATGTACTCAGGCTTTTTTTTAAAGCATCAGTCATTCCTGAGCAGTCATAGATGATTCAGACTCCCTCTATAGGTTCTTCTGCCAGATATTGATCTTGGGGACATTAATTGTCAATTACAAAAGGTTTATTTCTGGCAACATTCATGACTAGAAGATCTGCATATTTATTTTGCTGAGTGATTTATTGATGCATCTTTACACCTTTCATGGAAAACTGCATTTTCTGGATGGTGGTGGGGAGAAAAGTCTCCAAAAACTCAACTTCAAATACAAAGGAGCACTTGAAGAGCAATAGCATGATATTTCTTTGGTGTGCCTCAAACACAGAAACTGGAAATAAGTTCCAGTTCCTCCCTGCCCACTGAGGAACTGTTAAAGCACTTACAGCATAAATCACCACACTTGGTTGTAAAACCTACAGTGTTTCAGGTGCTCCACATCCCAGTTTGCATTAATGAAAAGACCAAAGAGCCTGTCTTACTGTGGGACAGTCATTTGCTAAGGAATGGCTTGGAAGATGCAATGCCCTCTACTACTGGAGACAGCTGGAGTCACCAACAGATCCTTATATTCTCTAAAAGCTATCCCACTAATGAGCCATGAAAGGGAAATCTAATATCTGGGTTAAGGTGAAAAGATGATTTCTGAGTCCTCTTTTTTTTTTTTTTAGTAAAAATGTACCAAAGCTTGTATTGGTTTTGCATATTTGGTTGGAAAGGGTGTCAGTAACTTGAAGGTTTCTTGTAGCCAAAAACCTGACCCTTGTCCCCTTGTTCCAGGCAATGCAGTGACAGGCACAAAATTAATATCTTACATTGCTTGCTAACACGACTTCAATGAAACCTTCATCACATCTTCTAGCACAGAGCTCTGCTCACTGCACCATACCAGATCCATGGGATGTGCTTCTCCACGCTGACCATTAAACATCTGTGGTAACAGGCCTTCAAATGATCTGAGAAAAAAAAGAAGAGAGTTATTGAAATCCAAATAACTGTAATACAGTAGATGCAGCAATTCCTCCGTGTCCATTCTTCTTATTTGCATCATTAATTGCTGTCTGATTAAAAATCATTATGAGGCTGGGAACAAGTTACAGCAGAAAAAAACCCCTGGTGTGGTAGGAGAGATAAGCTCTTCATAAATCACACTGAAAGTTTAAAGAGATTTCAATCTGAAAACCAGAAATAACTCCACTCCATAAATAGAGAAACGATGCCTAAATATAGACCTTCCACAGTTCAAAATGTTAAAGAAATCACTAGAGTCCTGTAAACTGAACAAGGAAAAGAGTGGGAATTCACTGTCGGCTAAGCTGCCGTGGACGTTTGAGCCTTGGGGTTTAGATAGTTCCTTCTGTGTCCCTGTAAAACCTACCTGGTGACCTAATGAATGGTCTCCAGAGAAGAACCTGTTTAATGAAATCCTGGGTTACTGTTTGTGCTCCTGCAGCTGCCAGAGAGCATCTGGTGGCTCTCTCCAGCACACAGGTTTGCCTCAAACTCGGACCTTGGGATGGAATTCGCAATTCTTCTCTTTTCCCAGGAAATGAGCAACAGGACAAGAGAAAATGGCTTCAAGCTGCACCAGGGGAAGTTCAGGTTGGACATCAGGGAGAATTTCTTCACTGAAAAGGCAGTAAACCTTGGAAGGGGCTGCCCAGGGAGCTCTTTAGAGTCACCACCCTTGGCAGTATTCACAAAACAACTTGATATGGCTCTTATTGCTGTGGTCTAGTTGACAATGTGGTGGTGAGTCAAGGTTTGGGCTCAATGATCTCGGAGGTTTTTCCAACCTAAATGATTGTGATTTTGTGATTCTGAATGGAATGTAAATATAATTTTAGGGACAGCATATTAATATAAATAGACGTGTGGAGCCATCAAAAGGTTAATAATCCCAGTACAAAAATTCTTAGGCAAACTGTCCTGCAACTGAGCTGTTAGCAGAGCTATTAAATTTAATTGCACTGTAATTACGTAGCCATACACCTCGCTGAGACCCAGCGATCCACATGTGTGACACGTTAAAGTTAGGCCACCACCCCCAGCTGGGAAACCTGTCCATGTTTTAAACTGTGTGTCAAACTGAAACACAAACCAGGGGTGTTTTATGGCTTGTGGTCCTTTCCAGACCCAGACCTGCATTTATACAGATATTTGACTTTCTCTTTTTAATCAAGAGATAATCTCAAGGTTTTACTGATGGTGGAGATTATTTCAAAGCACAGAAAGAGGCCACGACTGACTGAATCCACCCTGCTGTGGCTTCATCCTGTTACCCAGAATCACCCCAAACTACTCTTCTGACACCACAAAAGGTGTCCTATGGCATTCCCAAAGATACTGAATGAAGGACCTGCACTCAAGTGCAGACTTTGGTCCTCTAATGGACTTCAAATGGAAAACTCATGTTCCATAGCTACTAAATTGTACATGCACAGACATGGCACACTTTTTGGCACATCTTTATCAAAGACAGTGGTAATTACGCGTTCCAAAAGCAGTCATGAGGATATCACTCTTTGCTCCTTTATTTGTCACAGCAAGATTATACCACAAAGGCAATGCCCAAACCATGTCCTCCTTAAGTGTCCTTCCTGTTGGATGCTCCATGTGGGGTCTGGCCACTGGGAAACAAAAGGAGTGCATGGTTTGGGTGGAAAATGGGCCACCTATGCAACCCAGTGGGCTATAACAAAATAACCCAGATTCGGGGTGGGCTACAACAAAAGTGTGTTATTACTGTGTATAAAGAGGAAGTGAATGGCCTTGGATAATTTATTACTGTGTATAAAGAGGAGGTGGGTGGTTTGGGTAATTTATTTTCAGTGGCTCAAGCCTTCAATCAATGCATCACTCACTCAGTATCTGGCAGAAGAAGGAAAAGGAATCCACTTTTTTATGATAGCTTGAAGACTGCGTGACAAAAGAGAGGCCAAATTGTGCTGTGGGCTATTCAGTGACAAACAGTGCTCAAATGTCCCTCTAACTGATTTGCTCACCCAGATCCCATCCTATGTAAGTGGAACAAAAGTGGTGCCTGCTGAACTCCCTGTTCACTGTCTCTGCTAACTTTATATCATCATCCAGATCTCCCTGCTTTGCCTTTCCATCCCCATTCCTTTTCCCAGCAAAATGCTGCCTCTCCAACTAATTCACTTTATTTGCTTCAGTGATTGTACCTGGCATCCTCTCCCATATCTTCGCTTGGGCTTTCCTTTAATTCTCCCTTCTCTCTGACTTTCTCAGAATATGTCCTCCATGGTATTAAGGATGGATTTAGTTCTGAGCAGGGAAAACTAAAAAGTCATGAAAATCCTTTAGAGTTCTAATTAGAGTTGAGTAATGTGTGCAGACAGCCAGCCTTACCTGTACCAGTAAACGGAGGATTTGGGACTCCAAGTGCCTTTTGGTTTATGACTCAGTGGAGGATTACAAAATTTCTATTTAATTATCACCAGGAACAACGTGAGCAAGGAACAACTGCCATGGCACACTGCAGTGGGCATGGGGAGCTTAAGCAGAGGATTTGGGGATCAGCCAGTCCTGCCTTATTGGACCCCATTTTTTTCTGACTTCAGACAAGCCACTTCCATTTTTCTGCCCCTGACCCTGCATGTGACAGGCAAGAAAAATGCACGTGCCTCTTGTGTGGTCAGCGTGGGAAGTGTTTCAGGAGGCAGCAAGTTGGTCAGAATGATTTTATTTGTGATTTTCTCTCAAATGTCACTCGAAGGGACCCACTCAGTTCTGCCTCTGATACCACTTTTCTATGTTTCTCTCCAGGGCATAAAGGACATAAAGGGCACAAGGCCAGAAAGCCCCTGGCCATGCCTGAGCAGCAGAACTCACATCTCCTCATGGTTCTTTGCTGATGCTGCTTGAACCAGAGCTTTAGGGTCTGCTTAATGATTGATTCCTCTGTGAAATAACACAGGAGGAAAAGGATATTTTGCTCTTCCAGCAGCTAGTTTTTTTACTTCTTTACTAATTTTCTCCCTTGCAATTTGCACTCATTTTTACAGTGTGGTGAAAGAAAAGTCTGTGCTTACAACCACCTGTGCACGGCATTTGTTTTCCATGGGTGCACAGGGCTTTTCAGGACTGCACATCAGATTTGTTACCTCTGTCCCCTCTTTTTTAACTCTGTCCACCAACAGAGAATTCGGTCTGAATTGAGAAAAATCGTTGGAGAGCAGGCCAATGCTGGGCTCACCCAGTTGTTTTTTACTGCTGAAAGATCCTGGAACAATTGGCACAATTAGACACGCAGAAGAATTTGAGCAGCAATACCTACTCACAGTGGAGCAATTAAGAAAATTACTCTCTGTTTTATGTAACAGGACAAATTTATCTCACTCTTAAAAGTCCTTGAAAATCTCCTATAAAAGCTCTAATAATGCATTAATATATTAATCCTTCTAATTCTGTCAAACCACGCAAGCGACTCCGTGGAGGGTCTGATAGGAGATCTCAGTACTGAGAAGAACGGCAGCAAACACTTGCTAAAGCTGCTTTTCTGACCATTTGTCCGTGTCAGGTGTTGCAAATCACACTGACCTGGTGGCTGAGGGGTGGGAATCTCACGGAATTGTTGGGGTTGGAAGGGATCCGTGAAGTTCATCTAGCCCAGCCCCTGTCCAGGCAGGTTCATGCAGAGCAGGATCACATCCAGGCAAGTTCTGAATAGCTCAGAGAAGGAGATTCCACAGGGAATATGGGAGAGGAGAAATTTTGGAAAGACTCGCTTGGCCTTGGCCTTGGAAATGGTTCCCTGCGTTGTGTGTGCTGCCATTCCTATTGAATCCAGTAAAAATACAACCATTTCTCCTGAATCACAAATCTAAAGGGAGAGGGGCTGTGGCCAGGAGTGATCCAGGGGGGATTGGTGGTCCAGAACTCCCCCAGGCGAGGAGCAATTCCAGCCAGTCCCTCTCCCTGGACTTCTTACCACAGGCACACCCTGTCACGTTTGCAGTCCGGATATTTTGGAGCACCAAGCTGAGGCTGAACTGGGGGACACGGGCCAAATGTCCGATCAAGAAGTAAAAATAAAGACAAATGTAATTTGAAAGACATTTTTTTGTAAAATCAAAGGTAGAAGTAGCACAGCAGCAGTATCATGGAGAAAGGAGAGAAATAAAAGAAAAGTGTGTTTCTGTTTACTTAAGCTTATGTCAGATCCAAGAGGCTTCCCTGACTCTCCATTATCCGTCTCTCAACCCATTTGCAATACCTGCTTCATCGTGTGCCTGTGTCTCCTGCTCCTAGGCAAAGCTCATTTTCTTAGAAACCTGTCAGGGGAGAAGATGCAGATTTGGATATACAAGTTCTTCGGGTCTTTCTTTTTTTTTTTAATCTTACCTGATGCTCTGTTCCTGCTGCAGCATCTCCCCACATGGATGTCTTTGATAGCCAACAAAAATTCAAATTAATTTTAACACTCCTCCCACCAGAACTCCTGATGCCTCAAAGCTTTGGTAACTCCTTAGCAAATTGTTAACCTGTTGTAAGATAATAAACTCTTTTCTGCCTGGCATGGCAGCACTGAAATCTCTGTGTGAAGCCTTTCTCACAGAGACAGCCTTGGATTTCACAGCGTCACAAAATTGACAATCACATTTATACAACCATATACATCTCACTGATAAAACTAGCTCATTATTAGCTCTTAATTGAGACTAGATTCAATGGCTGAGCAGCCATTTAGAAAAGATAATGGGTGAGGCAAGTGACCCCTTCACAGTCTTTGAGGGATTTCAAAATGCCTAGATTTTCAGAAGAGTTTGGGGGAATTAAACAAAAAATAAATGCTGTATCTCACTGAAAATGGTATATTTGGGCTAGCTCAGAAAAAAAGAAAAAATCTCAGTTTTAATTTTGCTGTATTTTAGGTCCTGATCTGAAAGTAAAGGCTAATGCTTCTTTTCCTAATTGAGAGGTTCATGGATCCCTTAAGGCCTGTGAATTATGTAGATGTGAGTTTACTTGGGGCTAGTTAAGTACTGCCGGAAAGTCCAGGACACCCACAAGCAAAGACTGTGCCTTCTGTATTTTCCCAAAAGCAAAAGGCAGAAGAAAAGCCTTAGAATCCAGTCCTTCTGTATAGCAGAACCCATGGTACAAAAGGATCTCCCTGTTTCAGGAGGCACTTCTGTGGAAAATGATTCCCTGACCCTCACCTGGAGTATTTATGTTGATTTGCAGCAGATGAATATCTGCCACTCTCTACCTAAATATTGTAGAGACTCAACATTTAGCAGACAGAAAACAAGATGAAAGAGAGAGACTATGCCCTTTATCCTGTGAAAGTTTTTGAAGGGAAATTTTCTCAACAAAACACGGAAGTTTATGCTGAGAGATGGTGTGACACTCCTCCCAGGGAAATGCAAAGCAGAGGCAGATTGCCGTGCTGGGGCAGGGGTGCAGACCCCATCCCCGTGAAAGCAGCTTGGAAAATCAGCAAGGAAAAGTGCTGCTTATGATCCTGAAATAAATTAGGAGCTGAGTGGCAGGAGGATGGAAGCATTAAGGTCATGCAAGAATGCTGCCAATCCAGGCTGGTGTCGGGCAGCGCAGGGGAGAGGACAACCTCCTGATGTCCCGGTACAGAGATCACCTCCAGCAGGAGAGCAGCAGCAACCCAGCAAGTGACAGCCACACAAGTACCCAGAAACTTTAAATTAAGGTTAAAAATCCCTTCTCTATAAGGAGCTTTTTGGCAATCCAGTGGCAGGATGGGGCTCTGGGCAGCCGCAGCCCGGACAATGACTCGGCCAGGCCTCCACAGGCACTGGGAAACTGGGGCTGATGGTTCACTGTTAACAAATCTGCCAGGAGTAGGTTTTAACACCCGGACCAGCCTTTGGCATGCACCACAAATAAGTTTACACAGCTCCATTTAAGTACACGCTGTGGGAGACCTCAGCTCCTGATTCTGGTGGCAGAAGATGTTGACAAAAATTAAGGTTATCGATATCAGACTATTAATGCTCGTTTTATGTAACAGGACAAATAGATCACGGTGTAAAGTCTTTGGAAATCCCCTGTGAAAGCTGTAATTGTGCTTTAATGTATTAATCCCCTTAATCCTGTCAGACTCCCAAAGAATTTCTGTAAAGGCTGACAGGAAATCTCAATACTAACAGGAGAACCAGCAGCGGACACTTTTCTGTAGGTGGTTTTTAACTTTGGTTTGTCAGTCTCCTCACTTTAAAATACTCCTGAGCTGATGGTGAGGGAACAGCAGTTTGTGTAACCCAGGGAAAGGTTTTCAGCTGTTGTTTGAGATGGATTGTTTTTTAATTTACATCATATTAAATCAAAGCTACTGCTGGCTGTCAGCATGAGGCTGATGGTCAGCATTTCACATCCTCTTTTCCTGCATCTCCCTCCTTCCTGCTGCGTGTCATGTGCCTGCATTTTGCCTTGTCCCCTTGCCCTGGTCCTTGCCAGGCACTCGAGTTCCCCAGCGTGTTCCCACGGATGGTGATGCACACCACTTTCTGCCAGGCTCTGATTGCATTCCATGGTCCTGTGGGTTCTACACGCTCTGCAGGCTGGCTCTGGGGATTAAAGGATATAAATGCTCTGTCACAATGCCCAGGTATGTCTTTGCCCAATGCTCGAATGTAGAGAATAATTTTGAAAAGGGAAAAATCAGATCGTGAAATACTAGCAACATAATGGCAGTGCTCCTTTGGAAGGTGGCACCTCCACTCTCAGGCATGTTCTCAGCAGTCTGTAATTTAGATGGAGCTGAAGCATTTAGTCAGTAGGATGTTGTTTTTCTACCTTCACCTTTTCTTTAACTCGTGAAGAAAATGACATTCTACGTAAAATGTAATAACCACTAATGAATCCTTTAAAGTGCAACATTATCTCTTCAGCACACATTTCCCCTGCACCTCTCCTAATTATTTGATTAAATATGTGCCTTAGTAGGTGTAGTGTTTGCTGAAGTGATCAGGGTGCATTCATTTTCTTTGTACTGAAGAGAAGACAGGTATTTGGGGATCCTGTGCAGTTACGTGCCTTTGTGATATAGGAGGCAAAACCAGTGACAGCTTTGCTGTACCAGAACAGCCCATGTATGAACTCCAGCTCTGCTTTGGATTTCATTTACAGTAGTGCAAATGAATGGTAATTTCAGTAAATCAGCAGGTTTGGTTTGAATATATAACCAGAATCTACGTGTTCCTCCCTGCCATCTCTGGTGCCGCTGGTGTCCCAGCACCTTCCTGGCCAGCTGGTTTAAAATCAGATTTTTCCATCCAAGGTAAAACCAGTGGAAATTTAGGTCCTCTCTCAGTATTTGTGGAATCATAATATCAGAGAGTGGTTTGGGTTGGAAGGGACCTTTAAGTTCATCTCATTCCAACCCCCTGCCGTGGGCAGGGACACCTTCCACTGGATCAGGTTGCTCCAAGCCCTGTCCAACCTGGCCTTGGACACTTCCAGGGATGGGGCAGCCACAGCTTCTCTGGGCACCCTGTGCCAGGGCCTCAGCACCCTCATTGTGACAAATCTCTTCCTTATGGCTAATCCAAACAGACTCTTTTTTAGTTTTAAATCGTTACTCCTTGGACTATCACAATAGGCTCTGCTAAAAAGTGGATTCCCGTCTGTCTTATAGCCACCTTCAGGCACTGGAAAGTGTTGGAAATTCTCCCCGGAGTGTTCCCTTTTCCAGGCTGAGCAGCTTCAACTTGTCACACTGAGGGAAAATCCCTTTTCCCTGGCTGCAGCTTTCCCTGGTGGAGCAGTGGTGAAAGAAGAGATGGTAACTTCCCAGTCTGGAGTTGCAGAGGGAAAAAATGAAAGAACTTTGTGCTCACAAATGGAAATGCACTGCTGGATTCCTGCTATTCCTTTCATAATCACCACGGTCAGCACCGTCACTGACCCTTTCATTCCACATCCCGATCCCACTGTCACACACAGACTTTATTTTTGGAGACACTTCACAAGTCAAAGGTGGTTCTCTTATCATCATCATCATCCTGTCAGCCAGAAAGCTTGCTACCATACAAGTACAAGGAGCCTGGGTCCATGTGCTGCTCTTCTCCCCTTTCCTCTGGCTATGTCTCCTTTGGTCTGAGCACACAGAGCTCCCTTTAAGTTTCAGGTGAGGACTTCTGTGATGAGCCATGGAAAACAACAACAAAGGAGATCTCAGTGCACTGGGAATGTACTGGGATCCACCCACGGAGCACCCTCCACATGGGAGAATGGAAACACAATGAAGAGAGACACGGGGATGCCTGTGAAATTCCGTAGCATCATTTATTATTTTCTGGTTTCGTGCATGTGATGTGGAAAACCAGAGAGTTTAGAGGTTTTCATGTAAAGATCAGTGTTTTCCCTGGGTAAGTAGAATAATTATTTTCTGACAAAGATTAAACTCTGAGTCACCACCAAAAGACAGAGCTGGCGCTCTGGGAGGCAGCTCCCAAGACAGCACCTCCATCTCAGCTCCCTGCTGCCCCAGGCAGAGCCTTGCTGGTGTCTATGCCTCCCCACTCTCCCCAGCAGACAGAGTGGCTCAGCCTAACTCATGCATTTTCCACTTTATCCTGCGCACTGATAGTTTATTCAATCTCCTTTTGCAAGAACAGCATTCAACGTTTTCTTGCTTAATTCCTTAGAATGGAAATTGTTTCCTTTTTTGTAACGCATTTGAGAGAGAACCTTAACTTTTATGTCGAGACTGTAGTCCAGAGCTAAGTCATTGCAAGGAAATCGATAATAATTCATGCATGCACAAGTCACATCAGCTTCCACAGGGCATTAGGTTTTGTATTAACAGAAGTAAAAATCAGAAAGTTCCTTTTTCAGCAGAGAGTACTGTTAAATGCTGCTCCACGTGTGGGTGAGCCCCACACGAGGAGGCAGAGTACAAAACATGGCTTTTTAAGTGCATTGTTTCCTACAAGCTTTGCATTGCAAGTGCTTTCAAAAGATGGCCTCAGGAATTCCTGACACAGACTGGCTTAGTTAGAGACAACCAGGATTGGAGGAGTTGCCTGGAGAATTGTAAATGACCAATTTTCCATTACTTTCTTTTTTGATCAAATAAGGGTGAGAAATCAGGGTGTTCGCAGGTCTGGGACTGAAAGGGAAAAATGTCTGTTTGGTACCATAAAATATCTCTCTAATTAGCTGGGGAAAGTCAATGGAACATAGAATTTAAGGCAGAGAAAACACCATATGAAACACAGGCAGAGCTGGCCTGGGGAGTACAGACCCCCAGTTGTTTTACATGGAACCTCTGCTGCTCCTGATGCTTGCGTTCACTGGGCTACCAAAGAATGAAATAAATTATATTTGTGGCTCAAAAGATAAAAGAAAAAATATGGAGTCTTTCACTGTTTTGTGATGGGTTTAAAATCTGGGCCAGGTTTGCAATGATCTGTGACAGGTCAGTTCTGTAGCTCAGGTTTATTATGCTGAAAATCTGCACTGCCAGGCATGTTCCAACATGAAAGCAAAGCTCTGCTACAGCCAGAATTAAAACCAAAGGGAAACAAGTTTTCTGTCAATAAACGTCCATGCTTTCCTATCTGAAGTTGTAAAAATTAATAAACCAATCCACCAAGATCCCCTACAAGGTACAGAGGCAAGTGTAGCTACTGGTCCCAGTTTGGTGCTCCTTGCTCCGAGGGCTGCTGAGACCTGACGAGAGGCAGTGACAGTCTCCTGGTCAGGCCCAGCCCCTGGAGCAGGCTCAAAACAGCCCTGTCCTACCTGTGTCTTCCCTCACAGATGTGAGAGCATGAGAGAGTGTTTTATTTCTTTGGAGAGGGTTTTATCCCTCTGTCGGGTAGGTACTGGATGAGGTTTATCTATTTTATCAAATAATGAAAACCACAACACTCTGGGACCTGCTGTTGACCCAACTGGCACAAGGCATTGCTCTCTGAGCTCTTCTTACTGATGGAAAAATCTGAATCAGAAAAGTTGTTCTCTTGCTTGGTGTGAGGTGACTCATTTGTCATCATTCTCTCCAGGGAAACCAGGAGCAGAACTGGCTGTCAGGACTCTGCTCTGCTGGGCAGCCTCTCCAAACTGGGCTTGTGGAAAATGTGGGGCAAACCTCTTGCAAATATTTCCTCCAGTGTTCAGCTCATTTCCAGGATGCGACTCCGCAGAAATGGCTCCCATTTCATCTTTTTACCTGGGGACATGTGGTATTTGAGGTATCTACGACTTTAAAATGTAGGTTCTTCATGGAGATACCCCAAATCTTCCATGAAAAAAACATAATCTCTATCATTTATTCCTTTTGAAAACCCTGGCTATGGATTTTTCACTCCACTGCGGATTTCCAAGCCCCACAGCCACTTGACTGAAAATGGAAGAAAACTCTACTCATGAAATCACATGATCCTTCAATGGACAAATATTTATGTTCTAGAGATGATTGGTTCTGGGGTGTATTTACAGTATTTTATAGAAATATGCATGTGGGGTTATATATTTACTTCAGTAATTATATGCTTCATGGTGCTCTGAGAAGGAAAAAAAACATGCCAAGACTAATTCAAATAAATATTAAGGCCTTGACACATCTTGTATTGCAGTGGTGTGGTTTTTTAAGAGCAAAAATTTCCCCAGCTCTTTGGTATGTCATGAAGGAATAATGGATGCAAATGCTGTTGATGACAATCATTAAAATTCTGCAAATGAAAAATGACTCACCCCTTTGTTAATTCCAGCCCATTGCAGAGGGAACTTGTGAATGCCTTTGTCAGTGACACTGTTAGCTTTGGAAAACTGAGAAGAAGGTTCTTAGGCGTCTTTTCTCTTCCTGGAAAATTCTGTCCTTGTATGGTAGCAAGCTTTCTGGCTGACAGGATGACGACAATGATAAGAGAACCACCTATGACTTGTGAAGTGTCTCCGAAAATAAAGTCTGTGTGTGACAGTGGGATCGGGATGTGGAATGAAAGGGTCAGCGACGGTGCTGACCACGGTGATTATGAAAGGAACAGCACCTGTGTTCGTGAGGGAACTCGGGGTTCCACTGTGCTGGCCTCTAAATAAAGTGTCTCAGGAGAGCTTGCAATATAAATAGGAAAGGTTGAGAAAACATGAGAACTATTTTAGGTGCAGAGGATTGTACAAGTGAAGGATTGTTATAAATCCTGGAGCGCCTTGGGGCTCTGCTGGCAGGCCAGCACCTCTTTGGGGTGGTTGCTCCGTTAGCAGTGGATCTCAGTCAGCCATGGGGACCCCACAAGGAGAAGGAGATGGGAAAACAGGGAATTTGGGAAAATCACTTTGGCGCTGCCCTTGGAACAAAGTATCTTCCCTGTTGTAGGATGATTCTCCATAGCTGTGGTGGTACCAACAGACCAGAGACCGAAGGCCAGGTTGTCTGGATGCAGCAGTAGGAATAATTTGTCTTTGACGGAGCAAAAGTCCTTCATTTTCATTTAATTGGATAACGTGAGCTACAATTTTGCAGTTTGCTAATTTGTTGCACTGGAATATGATTAGAAGATGTTTTGAGACTCAGTGATGAAGAATTTTAATAAGACATAGCTGAGGTGGGGCTGTTCTGACACCAAGGATTTTGTTACAGTATTTTAAGCTCATTGTAACTCTAATGATGTTACAAATGTGGAAGTGAGATAAATATAAATGAATTGCTATTGAACCAATCCAACGAGAGACTTTTAAAGTGTTGTGGGACATATGTAAATGAATATGTAAATTAAATGGTTTGGGTTATAAAAGGACGTGTCTGAGGAATGGTTCTTTGGAGGTTCTTTGAATCAGCATCAAGGATGTTGATCATTTGGAGCTTTTACATATGTTAATCATCTTTTTCTTCCAAGCCAAAGAGGCTATGAATATAAAAGTGCTAACAGCCTATTACCAAGTTGTTTGCAAGAGCCCTCATAATAGAAACATTAGCTGTATAGCTAAATTTCTACTTAAGTTAATCTGCAGCTTTCTGTAATAACTGACCCTGATTGGCTGGAATTGGATCTATCTAAAATAACCTGTGTAATTAAACCTTTTCTTATCTTATCTCATCTCAGTTTAATCTGACAGTCCACTAAGGGTTTGAGAGGGAAACAAGTTGTTTTAGGGGTGATAGATAGGAAGGAGCTAAGGGAAGGTGACAGAGGAAAGTGTGAAGGGGTCAGAAGAGTGGCTAGAGAAAATGACGTTTGCAGCAGTGTTTTGAATTACCAGGACTTGCACGGATTGCAGCTTTCCAAGCACAAAGAAAACTGTCAACCAGGATACAAGATGTTGAGTGGGCTTGCTTGGGTTGGCTCTGTGGACTGCCTAAGTATAGAACAAAAATCTGTAAAGTTTTTTTCACAACAGGTGACAACGTAAAAACTCTAAGACTTCTCCTTCGGGAAAAGACTGTTTCTTGTCATTCTTTGTGTAAGACTCAAAAAAAGCCCTGTGGTGACTGTGCAGCTCAGTCACCTCTGCAGCAGCTGTTCTGCAGGTGATGGGACAGTGTTGAGCTCTCCCTGCACTTGGTGGCTGTTGGTGGGTGCCGACCTGTTTCTTTGTGAGTCCCAGGTCAGGTTTGTCTTTGGGAACTTCCACCTGTTGAGGAATCTTTTCAGTGCAGGTGGCTTGGGGTGCGGCTGCAGTGCCAGCTCCAGGATGAGCTCTGGAGTCAGGAGCCCAAGGCAAGAGGCTGTGACCTTGTAAGGACTTAAAGAATGCAGGTGCCTGTCACAAAACAATGTCAAGGCCAGGGGAGGAACTGTAAGATAAGCCACCACAGCAGGAACTTGAGCTAAGAAGAGAGGAATTTGAAAGAGGAAGGTGCTAATTCCAGGCCTAAAGGAGGTGAAAGTTTGGTTAGCACACCAAACAAAAATTCCTGCTGTGCAGACTGTGGGAAAGGAGAGGGAACCAGTGCTGGTATCCACGCCAGCCAAGTTGTGGGAACATCTGCAACCACCCTGCTGGTACCCAGAACTTGGACTGTATAAAGCTGGCACCTCCAGAAGGACTTCTCTGGGACCCCATCACCCAGACGACTGAGGTGAAGAAGGACCACTGGGATGCTGTGGGGTCCACAGGTGTGGGATGTCCATGGGTTGTGAAAGCCTGGTGTGCTTTACCTGGCACCTGTGTGGTGCTGCTGCCTGGCCATTGCCACCACCAAGGCCAGTGCTCCTGGTGGCCCAGAGTGCCACACGTGCTGTTGTGTGAGGCTTTTGTGGCCCTGGTGCACATTTCTCATCCCCTCTGGTCCCAGATGCCTGTGACTGCCGGAGCAGTTATTCAGCAAAGCCTGGCTGATGCCTGTTGTTTCCTTGCACACCAGCTCCACTGGGTTCTGAGGGAAGAATATCTCTCCCTGACTATCCTTAGCTCTTGAACTCCTTGTTTACAACAAGCAAAGATCAGCAAGAATGATGCCACAGGGCTGTTGGGAATGCAGACTTTCTTTTTGCAGCTCTAGTCCCTAAGGGCGAGTTTTTATTCTTATCAGTGTTTAGGTTTGCACTCTGCTGAGGAGGATTGCTCTTAGGTCTCTTGGTCATGAGTGGTGGAAAGAGAAATTCAAGTTTTTTGTATTTCCATACAAAATCCTTTTTTTTCGTCTTTTGAGGAACGCTCTTCCCTGAAGCTTGACATTTTGAAATAATAATATCTAATGTGATTTCTGATGTATTTAGCTGAAATCTAATTTCCATTTTTTTGTCCTGTAAATAACAACTGTCTCTGGGGATCCCTGATAAAGCTGTGGGAAGGACCTCCTGCTTCCATATGGAAGGAACTAATCAATCTGCTGCCATGAGCTTACACTAATATCTGTGGTGATTGCAGCTCACGTATAATGAAGACAAATCATGTTCTGCCAAAAGATCAATAATTCAAGCGAGAAAAGGGGGAGCCAGGAGTGGGGGATGGACACTTCATCGGCCCCTGCCAACGAAATACTTTTTGAAAACAATGAGCTTTAAAAACAGAGTGTAAGACAATTAGTGAGAATTACTGAATGTCCTACAGGTTATGAAGAAGACCCTGTGAATAAAAATTTCCCCTCCCTCCCCTTCCAAAATCCAGTTCCTGCTAGGAGCTCCTAAGAGAGGTGTTTAGAGCCTATTAGAATGGCAAGAAACCAGCTGTTAATCAGCATGCTAATCCTGGGGTGACATCATAGGGACCAGTGGTGCTACCTGAATATGTTAGAGGCTGAGGAATTTGAGCTGGCAGCCTGGCTCTAATTTCCTCAGCTTGCACCACAAAGCTCTGGCATTTTCTGGGGACTAGGAGGCATCCAGGGAGAATGGAACAAGCTTGGGATGTGGACGTAGAGGTTTTGTGGTTAATTTGTAGCAGGCTGCCCAGGGAAGTGGTGTAATCACCATCCCAGAAGTGTTCAAAAAATACGTGCATGTGGTGCCTGGGGTTTGTGGTGGACCTGGCAGTGCTGGGGGAACAGTTTGGACTCAATGATTTTGGAGGTCTTTTCCAACCTAAACCATTCTCTGACTTAGGATGAGCTGGGAAAAGTGATGTGCTTGCTCACTCTCAGTATAAGCAATAGTTTGACTACAGAGAGGTGAGAAGGGCCAGGAGGCAGCTCAGGTTCTCCTCTGGAGATGCTGATGGGTGTCCTGTGCCCATCCAGTGATGGATCACACAAGGCATGGGCCCCGGGGGTGCAGGGCCACGTCTCCTGCCAGGCAGGGATCCTGCTTCTCTGTGCCGAGACACCGCCCCACGCACTGCCCGTGCCATCACTCTCAATATTTTACCATACACTTCTCGTGTTTTAAGGTCTTTCCTGGACACTGGCCTAGGCTGTTGTCACAACATCTCGAATCAGATCAAAGAATTAATGTTAACAGGCATGACAAGGCCCAGATCAGTTTGGAGCTATTTCTCCTCTTCTTTCTAGTGGGAAAGGGTTAAAAAGCTACCCGAGACCCTCCTTTTGCTGAGAAAAGAGAACTAAAGGTGTATTGATTTTAGCTTGCCCTCTCCTCTTTTTTTTGAGCACCATGAGCTTTGTTTTTCGCTTGCCCTGCAAAAGTGATTATTCGACATAAATACAGACAGTTTTCACTGTTTACAGGTTAGCTGATATGGCAAATCTCTCTGTCATATGCTCCTGGAATATAGGGGAGGGCTGAAGTTGCCAGCCATGACCATTCATGAGTGAATTGCTTCCAGAAATCAAAATATTTGTTCAAAAATGGCCCCCTTTTTTTTTTTTTAATGAAGACAGTGCAGTGCCTCCTCCACCAAGTCCTTCTGCTGTGGGACCATGCTCTGATAGAAATTTGGTTCTTGGCCTTCTGCCCTTTCTCCTAGCTGAGGGCAGCCTGAGCATGCTGGTGAGTATCTCTGGGAAATCATCCTCCCCAGTCCCTGCTGGAATGGTCTGTAGCTGAAAAGAACATCACGTTCCCAAGGTAGACAATCCAGGAGCTTTAGGCAGTGCTAAATTCTGCTCAGTAATAACCCCCAACAAATTAGGTGGGAAATACTTAACAAGCTCAAAAAACCTAAAAACCTGCAGGATTCTCTTAAATGGAAACCCATTAAAGTGGTCGCTGCTAATTTATTTTGAGGGAGACTGGGAAAGAGATAACAGCAATTTTATAACATTGCAAAGCTGTGGCTTTGTAGTGGTTGGAAACTTTATAACATTCATGGGCGAGGTCCTGCTCATTTTCTTTTTCTCCACTCTAATGTTGCAATCCTTTCTATCAGTTGAAGGATGAACAAGTGGCCAGTATCCCATTTGCTGAATGCTAAGCTGAGCTATGCAAAATGGGAGCGACCTGGAAACCCAGTGGACTTTCCTGGGATGCAGAGACACAGCAAAGGCACATATGCTGCAGTTCCAACTACGTAATTTCACTGCTATATGTAAAACACCATCTGTGGTGCAGAGACCTCTGCTAGGAGGGAGGTGCACAATCAACCCAGAAAATTGTCAGCTGAAGTGCTATAAAGTTCTCTCTGAGTGTCTTCATCACTTACTGCTCGAAGAAAGCACCTAATGGAATGCTGCAGGAAGACCTCATGTGGATGTAGGAAGCCAAAACCAACCCTGGGGTAAATGGCTGCAGCTTTCCTGCCTTTAGGAGTAAGGGTCAGTCCAAGCTCCATGGATTTCACAGTGGAAAAGGGACACAACTCCACCGAATTTAGAGGTGCCTCAGTGCAGCACCTCTCAAAAATGCAGTGAGGGGGCTGCCGTGTGTTTTCCATATGATTTAATTTGGGCTGTAGTATTTTGCTTAAAGACAAATTTTATGGAAAGCAGGAGGCTGGGGGTTGTGGAGTTGTATCCTCCCCTAGCAGGGCTGTAATTCACAAGGTTATCTGGAGTTAGTCCCTTAAACTTCACATCTTTCTCTGGGCAACAGCAACTTGAAGGCACGAGCTGTGTCCCAAACACAGCAACCAGCAACTCCCAAGGCTGGCAGGCGGGAGCAGGCAGCCAGGAGCTGTGCCATGGCCAGCAGGAAGTCTCATGCCAAGGAAGGGGCTCTTTAGTAGCTGCAGCAGTTTAGTTGCTTTGCTCTTCTTGGCACCTCGAGGGAGCAGCAACAAGTTTGGAGATGTTTGGCAGCTGCTCAATCTTCATTGAAGGGGTAACTCTGGGGTGGTGGAACGACCACAAACAAGGGAAAAAACCTTCTGGAGCTTGCAGGCAGCTTGCACCTCTGCTGGGAGTGTAAGGGCAGAGCAGAGAGGAAAGCAGGAGGAAGATGCTCTTTTTCATCCCAGTAGTAGCACCTGTGTTTGTTGAGTTTCATCACTGCAGTTGGTAGAAGTGAGGCAGTGACAGAGATACCAGAAGAGATAGCAGAGGGGATAAGAATAGGGAGTTCTGGCCTTTTATATCTTTGGAACGTGTACTGTGTTGTATGATTTACTGCTGGAAGGATCTAGAAAAACCAGTGTAACTTGGGCTTGGACTCAGCCTCTGATCATTAAAGACCTTCAGGGTTCTAGAAGCAGTGGTTGTGCTTTAGGTCCTCTTGTAAAAATGACACAGGCAGAAGAGCTTAGACAAAGGTGGAAATGCCATGAATGCAGGACTGGAGACCCAGGGGACAGGGATGAGGAGCAGGGCAGACAGGGCTCCTCATGTGGCAGGGTCTGCTCTCACTGAGCCACACTGAGTGGATGCTCAGTGTGTGTTATGGTACAAGTGGCTTCTCCTGCCTCACTTCTGGACCCATTGCTGTGCCCAGGGCTGAAGCCTGCACTCAAATTAAGCTCAAGACGAGAAAATTCACCGAGGTAAATGGAGCTGCTGCAGATTAAAGATAAGATTTTTGGTAAAATGCACAACACCTTTGCTTCCCTTTCTCTCTGGAGCACACAAATTTTAACCTTTGCTGGGCAAGATGCTGCCACTTTATTACTAAACTATGCAGACTAATGACCCTAGGGTTGCAGGCACTGTCCATTCTCTCCACTGTGTATTTTCCATCTTCTGTCTCTCCATTTGTATCGCAGCCTCCACAGGACAGAGCCTCTGCTCCTTCTCATCTCTCAGTAGCACAGGGGAACCATCAGAGCCAAGCCTGTAATCAAATTGCAATAATCTGCCCTGACTGTAATTAGACTGCCTTTGTTCCCATGGAAGCCACAGGGCTGGGAGCCCGGGGCGAGCAGGGATGTGCCAAGCCCAGAGAACAGAGCCCGGCATGTGCCAATTCACACTCTCATTTATTAGAGGGAATTAAGATAGCAGCTCGAGATGCTGCTCCTGAGCAGAGTACACAAAATGTTCACAGTTCCTCCCACGAAAAATTGACAGTGTGTGTAGGACAGAAAAGAAAGGATTGTTCCTTCATTTGAGGTGGGAGGAATTGAGGCTCTGAGCACCGTGCAGGAAGCTGGAGGCTGAATCGAGGGTTAAACTCAGTCTTTTAAGCTCCACCACAGTGACTTTTCTACCACAGTCTCTTTCCCAAGTGATACGAGGACAGTTATGAGACAAAAATATGCCACTCTTTTTCTATTCCATTGCATTTTTGCTCTGCCTGCCACTAGTCATGGGGAAGAAAGGCCATTTTGTGCACTGAATATACCCAGAAGGTAATGTAAGCTGAAAGCAAAATGTTTTGGTGTTTCTGCCCTGGAATGCAGAATAACCTGAACTTCTTTCCTTGTTTCTCTCCTTTAGTGGAGCCAAGTGCTACCATTTGAATTGGAAATGTAGCCTGGATGCAACATGGAAACCTTCCTGCCATCTGCTCCACCTCGATTCTGTGTAAACCCCAGCAACGTTAACTCAGGCCATAAAACGTGAAACCATCAGCACATTCACCTCCTGATGGGCAATCTGGCATAGGGGCTGAACCCATTCCCTCACCACCATCTTATTTAATGGGATCAAATTGGGGTTTTTTATTCCCCTGTTTTACAAACCATTTGTAATTTCCATCCTCATTCTCACAAGCTTTAACCCAAAGCTAAAATTCGTCATGAATTGATACAGGAAATGCTGGTGCCTAGTCCTGTACCCAGTGCTGGGGGAATGAACACTCAGCAGCCCAACTTCTCCTCAGTGTAGGGTGGGGCTCAGTTAAGATTTGCCCAGTTTTTATTTTGAACCCTTGCACGAAGCACTTTCAGCAGTTTTGGGGTCAGTGTTTTAGTGCCTGTCACAGTACTATTCAACACTTTATAATCACTTCGTTTTGAGGGAGGGGAAGTACAATTTGTGCATGATGCCTGAGAGGGAGACAGATGCCAGTCCTGGGTTGTGCTTGCCCTCTGCTGGTTGCCACCTCGTTGGCCACCCCTCCAAGCGAATGCCATGTATGTACATGTAGCAAATTAAAGATGCCTTTAACGCTCCTGTAGCATGTGCTTCGAAAAGTCGTGAAAGATAGATAGGTAGAGTCCCTTGGCGCCCTCTCTAACTCATGTGTTTATGACTTTAATCCTTGCCTTGATGGTCTTTTAATTGACAGAATGTGAATTCCTTGCTGTGGTAATCCTTCTGGCACGGGGAGACGTGGACAGATGCTCTCAGTTCACCAGAGAGCGAGGGGGAGCAGGCAGAGGGGCTGCTCCTGCCCTAGTATTTACTCAAAAAATTGCTGATTATTTACTTCTGTGCACTTCAGCTCTTGCTGTCCCGCTGAAGTTCACCAGGATCGTGTCTCTGCCTCTCTTTCCAGGATTGCTGCGATAGAGCAGCAACTTTTATTTTCCTCTGGGACTTCTGAGGTCCTCCCAGGAAGACTCCCAAGAAAACACAGGAAATAATACTGAACGTCTTTGTGAGAAAAAGAGGAAGCCATATCTGGCTTTTCACTGAAGAATGGACTCTCTTTTGCAGCAACTTTCAGCTGAGGAAAATGATTCCCTGCTTTTTTTTTCCCCCATCAGAATGAGAAGACCTCTCCCTAGTGCCATAGCCCGTGGGAGTATGCTCAGCTAAAGAAGGGCAAGCAATTCCCAACCCTGCAGCAGTGAAAAGGGGGCAGAAACATCCAGACTGCCCTCAGCCCTCGCTCTGTCTCTGCATCCAAGCCTCTGGTCATTTGGAACCAGATTAACTTGGTGACCCACCAGTGTTTCCTAATGCTTGGAAAACCTGTGGAGATCTTACAAGGGAAGGAGTTCCCAGGAGATGTGTGGACCAGGTTTTGCTGTGCTCCCGGACCAGCTGAACCAGCAGACATGCCTAAGAATGTAATAAGCTTTAATAAATCATTTAAAAGAAAAATTAGGCAGGCTGTTCAAGGTTGCAGGAAGAGTGGTGTTCAGATAATTTTTAAATTTACTGTCATTTGCAGTAGTTTGGTCTACCCAGCTTGTGTAAGCGCATTTCTTTCTGAAACCAGTTTTTTCCATTTTGGACTTACCCATAATAACTGAAACCACAGTTATTTGTCATACCAAAAGTTCCCCCACCAAGTATAATCAGAGTTTTGGTACAGAGAGAAATTAATAGCATCTGGGAAAGAATTTCATCTTATGACAGAGGAGTGAAGGGGGGTTTGTTTAAATATCTTAGTATTTACCAGTTAGGGGCTATGAATAATATTTCCAAGACTTTTAGACGGATAAATTGTGACATTTCCAACCTCCCTTGTTCTGCCCAGTACAGTTTTTAGTTTTTGTTGGGGTTCTTTTGATTTTTTTAAATATCCCTGTCAGACACTGCCCTCATTCCCCACACTGGGAAAGGCAGAAAAGCCAAGGCAAACTCTTCCACTGAAACAATTGGTTCCTTCCCAGCACTGCTGGGTCTGCTACATGATTAGATTTATCTTAATTCCCTCGAACTGGTTTTTTTCCCAGATAATTGCATTGTCTGTGGCTCTCCCCACAAGCCAGAGGCTCAGAGCTGGTGGCAGTGAGTCTGCTCAGGAAGAGGCTCCGTGGTGCTGCAGCCCCTGCTCTACCCTTACAGAGATCTCCTGCTCAGTGATAGAGAAGGACAACTACAACTTGCATGTCGTTCCTCTTTATTTCTGCTTGATTTTCTTGCCCTAGATTCAAAACTTTTTCTACTTTTGCTGCTGAGAAACAAGCTCCATATGTATTACTGTTTATCTGCATTAGACACAGAATAAAAAAAACAAACTTTTCCATCTGAAGCTGTGTCATCTGAATTAACTTGCAGAGTGCCTGACTGGAAATGCAGGGTTTGTGCAGGTCGTTTTCCCTTTCTCTCTCTGAAACGTCTTTTTAACTCTGTGACATGCTGTTGGGTACCAGTGAGGACAGGACACCTGTGCCATCACACCTATTTCCAGGGATCCATTGGAGCCAATCAACAGAAAATCCTCTGTCAGTGTGTTGTGAAAGAAAGAGCTGAACTTCCAAGCATCAAGCTGAGGAGTGAAAGTCAAACAAGATCCAGTGAGGATTTATTTTCTCTAACACAATCACTCAAGGATCAGCAGGTTTGTCCATTATTTCTTTAGCTGCCTGTCTTCACCGCTGAATATTTCTTTGTTTCGTGCACCCCAGTGTCCTGCCTGCTTCTGGGCTGAGACCCCATTCTGGAGTCCTCAGGTGTGCCCTCTCTGACTTGCTCAGAGCACTGCTTTCTCACGGTACCTGGCAGGTGCTGTTTGCACTTTTAGCCCTCCAGAACCTCTCAGGGGTGGAGCTGAGCTGCCTGTGCTCGCTGGGCTAGCAGTGGGAGGGAGTGGAGGAGCACATGGTTCTGTCTGGCCCATGAATATCCTCTCTGCCCTGCTTAGCTGGTACAGTGAGAGATTGTCACTCTCAGCAGAAACACAGCATTTCTGAAAGAAAGGCGTAATTTCTCTTTAGATACACTCAGCAAGTCTCAGGGAGCCAGATGTGTGCTACTCTTACGAGGCTCAAAACTGTCCAAATCACATCAATGCACCACCAGTCTCATGGTGCAAAATCTGCTTAACTGTGACTCCATTCTCATCTGAGTCTGGTGTAGGGAAACTTCCTAAAAGAGCCATTGGAGTGACCCCCTTCTATTTTCCCAGTCTTCCCGCAGCAGGGATGTGAGCAGGCACACGTGATTAATGGCACTGGTTGGGGACAGATCAGGTGCAGTGTGAGTTAAAGAAGTGGAAATTCCATGCCCTGGAAAGTCAAGCTGAAGTTGCCATGTGCTGTGTAATTCCAGCCTTCCAGGCAGCACTTTGCAGGCGTTACTTGTGCTGAGGATCAGCTTCTGGGTTTTCAGCTGGGAATCCTCATGCTGCCTTTCCTACACACCTTGCCATCTACAAGTCTCATCTGCTATTCTGATCCCAAACCTGTCCCAGCCAAAGACTGACTAAAGAATTGAAGAACTATCTAATTTCAGGAAGCAGAGATGGACCCCTGAGGTTAAGCTGACTTTGAAAGGTTGGAAATGCAGGGAATAAAATGCTTTTCTTCCCACAAAGCAGCCTTTGAAGCAAGCATTTCCTCCATGAACGGGGAGACTTTTCCTGCTGACCTTATGAGGGTTCAAGTGTCGGATCATGGGATCATTTCTGTTGGAAAAGCCCTCTAAGACCATAGAGTTCAAACATGAATCCAGCACAGCCAAGCCCACCACTAACCTATGTGCCAAGTGCCATATCCCCACGTTTTCTGAACACTTCCAAGAATGGTGACTCCACCACTGCCCTGGGCAGCCTGTACCAGGGCCTGACAATCCTTTTGATGAAGAATTTTTCCCTAATATCCAATCTAACATGCCCCGGTGTAACTTGAGGCCGTTTCCTCTTGTCCTGTCACTGATACCTGGGAGAATGAGCATTTCTTGGCATGGCCAAAGGCACCAAGCACCCACCAGACTTGTTGGGGTTGGGGATCCCATCAGCTCATCAGTGCACTGAGTGCTGTTTAAAGCAATTCCGAAAAGCTTTTGGTTTGTAGCTTGAATTCTCCAGTCAATAAAGCTATATATTTCACATTCCAGTCAAGCAGAAATGTTTGATTCAAGCCTAGAAGACTTTCTGCTTCACTCAGTTATTCAAGGATGCTTTGTGCAGGTTTATTACACAGTATTTATGAATTTTTTCCTCTTGGGTCTGCACATTTTGACCAATTTGTATTTCTGAAAGTGTCTATTGGCCTCTACTCACATCTGGAAAAGCCCAGGAAGGAGCTGCGAGCAAAAGTCTGATGGACAATTTTTGAGAGCAGTAACTGAATCTCTCACTGGGCTGAAACCATGCTCAGTTCTCCAGTTTGCTGTTCCTGGTACTGAGAGTAAAGGGAAACTCCAGATGGAAATGTCAGGGAAGCTGCCCTGTGTCCCAGTTGCTCTGAGCAGCTCTTGCCACACACCCTGAAAGGGAACTGTGATATATGAAGAGTGATTTAGTATCTTAATATTTATTGGACCAAGTACTGCTGAATATAACCCCTCACTGATCACGGACTTTATAGCATGGGTTTATTTATATCATTTTGGGAGTCTTCAAAGGCTTTTGCAGTTTCATTTCATAATGATGAATTACCTGAAGTCATTCCTCTCAGAACAGATTTCTCCAGCTTTGACTCCTGCTAGGATGTTTCACTCTGTGTTGAAAATTGCAATAGGAAATTTCCCTGAGCCATTGATATGCCAGACTAGAGTTTATTATTACTCGCAGCCCTGGCACACTGGGGCTGTGTGAAAGGTTTTGTAAATAATGTGACATGGACAGGAACTCATTTGGTGCTGTGATGGGCGGTGAATATTCCCAGACAGGCAGGCAGAGGGAAATGCAGTAGCAGGAAGTGTGACCTTCCCTAGGAAGAGGCGTTCTCATTCTGTACTGTATCTTGGTAATTCATTAGAATTTTTAGTGGAGAAAGCAGAATTTCAGTGGCTGAAAATGGCATGATGTGTTGTCTATGTGTTGCTAAAACTGTTTGCTGTTCTTATACACCTCTAATGAACCAGGACACAATTTCTGCTTGTGGTCTCTTAAATTCTGTTTCTGACCTCAGTCTGCTCTTCTCCAGGCTGAACATTGTATTTATATATTATTATTAATATTGTTAATCTATTAACATTAATATATTAAGAACTTCTATTAAATATCAGGTTGTGACTGAGTAGGATACTCAGGATCAATTCAAATGTGTTTCAACATTAAATCCACCCTTAAATATGGTGGTTGCTCCAAGCCCCCTCTCTCAATAACCTGTGCAACTCTGGGTCTATCAAATGGAAAATGAGGGGTGCTGTCTTGCAGTGCCTGCCTTAGAATTACCAAACTTGTGTAGACATTGAGAAGAAATTCTGTATTGTCCTAAATCTCATACTCAGCTCTCATTAAAACCAGGCTATATCCATTTACCTTTTAGCGTTCAGGTGTATGTAGCAAAAGGAAATTAATTTTAAAACATCCTTGCTTTGCCCAAGTGTCATTATCTTGGTGTCTAATCACAGTCGTTCATTTGCATACGAGCAAATTGACACATGAAGAGGTAAATTTTCTCATTATCAAACGAATACCTAAGCTAGGCTGGAGCTATTGATTTCCAGGTTTAACCTTGATGTGTCGTATTCCAAGTTCCTCCTCCGAGGGGAGGCGTGTGGGATCAGGGAGCAGCCCAGGGGCTGCGAGGCTGCGGGTTTCTGCAGCTCTGCACCCCTGTGGGAAGGACACCTCCAGCCTGGGGTTGTCTCTAAGCTGTTTATTTCAGTTCTGGTGTGCCCACATTTGTGGTAGGAATCGCTCGGGCAATGCTTCCCGGGCAGTTAGCTGTTCCAATTATTTTGAAAGGAATTTTGTGCACAGCTCAGTTCTGTATCCTTTCCTCTGCTCAGGGGTCTCCTGACACTTCTTAGTGGTTTCAGCATTAGTTTATATGCAGACAGAGAGCAGGCTTAGTGCTTCTTCCCCAAGTTTTTGGTTCTTTTTGTCAGGGTGTTTTTCAGAGTCCAAGTGGTGTTTCCAGCTGCATGCTGCTAATTGTTTACTATTCAGCACAGTTAAGAATGAGATTTTATTTTTAGGTTCTGTCACTCTGTGTCTACATTTTAAGATAAATCCCTCTCTGCCGTCTCTCGTTTCTGAGCTACAAAAATCTGGGTTTCATTTCCAGCTCCCAACTGTTATTTCATTCATGTATTAACTTAGTCTTTAAGATCTCTTGCTTTTATTTACCAGCTGTTTCCAGAAGTGGTTTTTATTTCACTGAGCCTCAGTGGCACCTCTGGCACAGTCTCTGTCACAGCTGTCAGATTGCAAGGGGCCTGTTGCTCCTTAGAATCACAGGATCATGGAATATCCTGAGCTGGAAGGGACCCACCAGGATCATCCAGCCCAGCCCCAGGCCCTGCCCAGACACCCCAACAGCCCCACCCT
Source organism: Machaerirhynchus nigripectus (assembly GCA_013397975.1). Lineage (NCBI taxonomy): Eukaryota > Metazoa > Chordata > Aves > Passeriformes > Dicruridae > Machaerirhynchus > Machaerirhynchus nigripectus. The sequence goes on from VZRQ01009622.1 coordinate 203,187, forward strand.
GGGCATCCCTGGCAGCGCTGTCCAAGCCCTCCTGGAGCTCTGGCAGCCTCGGGGCCGTGCCCATTCCCTGGGGAGCCTGGGCAGTGCCCAGCACCCTCTGGGGGAAGAACCTTTCCCTGATCTCCAGCCTGAGCCTGCCCTGGCCCAGCTCCAGCCGTTCCCTGGCTCCTGTCCCTGTCCCAGGGAGCGGAGATCAGAGTCACCCCTCGGGAGGAGCTGCAGCCCCTGGTGAGGTCTGACCCCATTCTGCTCTTCTCCAGCTGAACAAACCCAGTCACCACCGCCTTTATTGCCTACAAATAATCCTGATTTATATCCAGAATGGTCTTAATGAGTTCAACAGGACCAGGCTCTCTCAGGGAAACTGAGTCACTCAGCGCTGCAGTGTGTGGACACTGTTGCTCATGCTGGGAGGGAAAGGAGGGGAGGGAACACTCAGTCTTTCTCCCAGCCTGAAATCTGACCAGTAGAAGTTGTCTCTTTTGTCTTCATTTCCATCCAAGCATATATCAGAAGGATAAACAAAGGACTGGAGAGTTTCAATATAAACAAACCCCTTTTAGATTTCTTTTTTCTCTCCAGATCTCTGTTCTGCAAATTATTATGATTTAATAATGTAGCACCATCCTTTTTTTTTTTTTGGCCTGATCTTTTCCCTAGTGATGCTGCAGGCAAGATTTAGACAAAACAGGGAAGAGCAATAAAACAACAATGAGCGTGTTGGACCTCACCAGCCACAGTGATGGTATTTTTGAGAAATTTGATTTCTTGGATGTCACAAAAGAAGGCTGCAGGAGAGGTCAGCCGGATGGGACCAGAAAGAAGAAAAAAATATGTCCTGGAGCCAGGTACTAATAGATGGTTCACTGAAACCTTTGTAAATATTTTCAAATTTAGCCTTAACTTTTTTGAAGTTACTTATTGAAGAGACTGGATGAGTGAAGCTGCAGCTGATTGCACTGTGGGCAGTTGTATACAGCTGTATCCAGCTTTACAAGTGAAGCTTGTTCTGCTTGTAATAGATTTTCTAACCTGACTGAAAAGCTTTTCTCCTTGTTGCCATCCTCTTTTTATATTTTATTTTTTATTGTGCTTCATGAAGCGGGGGGGACTATCCTTATCTTGTACCATTCTAACCTTGTCATGGGAAACTGGTTCCAGAAAGGCAATTTTTCTCCCTCTTTTTCCCTCTTTCCTGCAGTCTCAGGTGTATTTACACAGCCTGTGGCCTCCTCTCTGCACCTGCAGCTCTGCCAGCAGGGCACATCAGTAACACCAAGTCAGAGCCACCTGCCACCTGGCCCAGCAGTTGTGAAACAAACAAAATTAGCCCGCCTGAAACTTAAGGAAAGTGGGTTGTTTATCTGACTGCTCCTGTGTTCCACTGAGAAACTGTCTGGCTGAATGCAGCTGTTGCAACTATTGAGGGCCTCAGACCCTTCCTGGTGCCCTGTATTTCTCAAGGGCTGAGCTTTAGATGAAAAGAATTTCTAGGCGACACCTTTCCTTTCCTTACTTCAGCCCTGTGAGTTACAGGCTGTCCAGCTGCCAGTTTGGTAACTGTCAGCATGGACAACAAAAAGCGGTCTGGGTGTCACAAGATGAGGTTTTCTTTCTGGATTTCCCACTGATGATTTGGGACAAGTCACCCCATCGCTCCGTGCCTCAGTTTCCCTCTATGTGAAATGGGGAGAATCCATCTTCTTCCTGACCCCCTCCAGCAGCCACAGCTGGGAGGCACCTGACAGAAAGGAATGGGAGTTGGGATCACTGATGCTGCTGTGCAGCCACTGGGTTTTCTGTGTGCAGGCACTGTCAGGTTAATTCTTCATGGGTGTGTTGTCACCGGTTGCAAATTCCACACTTTGAGCCTTTTTTCTTGTGCTCTGCAGCCTGGCAGAAATCTCTCTTCAGACAGCCAAGCCACGGGCCCATCAACTCATTTAAAACCTAACTCAAGTTCTTTTATGCTTTTTTCCCCACCCTGCCTAATCTCAGTTTATTCTTGTTTTATGTGCTTGTCCGTGAGCTTCACGAGGGGCTTGTTTTCCTGGCTGCCTCTGTGTTTGACTCTGGTGAAAGGCACTGTATTAAATCTGCACTAAAGTGTGTGTAAGCGATTCCTGTCACACTCTGCACCAGGGACCACAGCCCATTATGCAAATGGTCACTGCAAGCTTCCTATAAACTACAGATCCTCAAAGGGCACTGCCTTTGTAGTGCCATCAGCCAGCAACATCCCAGACGTGGGGAAGGGGTAGGGAGGAGGTGGAAAGGAAGGTACTTTCTACCAGGTTCTTGCATTTTTTTCCTCTCGACAAGTGAAAATACCCTCAGGAGGCAAAGCAAGGGGTTGTTATCTCCAGTTTAATACTGGCTATGATGGCCTAAACTCAGTGTAACCCTGTCACCAAGTCTGCTGAGTTTAGGGGGTTATAGGAGAAAAATGCGTCAGCCTCCTTAGCCAGGAAGGCAGCCAGCGTTGTGTGGGCTTCACTGGGGGTTTCCATCCCTGCAAGGGCAAACTCTACTCTCGATTCTGCTGCTGCAGGACTGTAAGGTGGAGAGCAAGGTCAGAGGAAGCCACAGGTATTATCCCTTCCCCACAGCCAGGTAAACCTGACCTGCCATGAGGCTGCCGTGGAGTGGTCCAGGTATCGCACAGACCTGCTTTTCAAACAATATTGCCAAAGCCGTGCTAAACAGACTCCTGATGCACAGGAGGAGTGCTCCTTAACTCCCACAGGGGCTTCCACACTGTCCCACCCAGTCAGGAAAGAGAACCACATCACGGGACCCAGGGAATCACTCAAATCTGCTCACGTTTGGCGTGATGCACACCTACACCAAACCCCTCAGCAATGACCCGTGATTAGACACAGAAGTGATTGTCCACTGACGAGTTCCAAATAATGGACACATTTGAGAAAATGGCAATCTGCTGGCAGATAGTTTGCAAACAGAAAAAGAGAGGAAATTTGTCAGCTAAATGATTCATTATGGCTCCCTCTGACTTTTTCCTGGCAAAACCAAACTGTGCATAGCTCCACCAGGCAGCTTCTGAGCTCTGCTTTTCCTCCCTGTGATTGTCATGCATATAATGTCTTATTAAATTTGATATTAATGGCACAGTTTTGCTCAGGTATTGAAAATCCATATGACCTCCATAATACTTACAGGGTGACAAAGTAACAAGCACAGCCACAGCCTACTGTCATGCACTTCCAGCACTTCCCTCCAAGCCTGGGCAGGAAGTTTGTTGGGAGAGTCTGGCTTTTCGTTAGTTGGATTTGTGGCTTTCGGAGGGGGAATGTGAGGGTGGGTGTTGCTCTGCATATGTTACTGTGGCACAAAGGCTGAGAGCAGAGGGATGGTTCGAGTGTGGCTCTGGTTGATTTTTTGGCCTCACAGCTTGTTGACAAAGCAGATGGAGAAAACTCCATGAGGATCCCTTACTCTGGTGGGGCTGCCCTGTGTGATGGGGATGTGCAAGGGGAAGGGAAGGAAAAGGATGCTTCCTTCTGCACTGCTGGATGTGGGAGCATTGCTGAGCTGCTGAGATGGTTTCAGGGAACAAGGCTGTGACCCTGGGAATGCCCAGGAGCTGTGGAGACCAGCCAGGAGCCAGGGTAGTGCAGCAGGCAGGGTGCAGATGGTTGTCAGGGGCATCTTGGTGATACACTTGCCAAGCAATGGACAGAGTGTGAGGTTTAGGCTGTGAAGAGTGGGGATAAAAAGAGGATGATAGCGAGAGTTTGAGCAAAGGTCTAGATGTGAGAAGAGAAAAAATAACCCAGGCCCTGAGATTTATATGCAGCTTGGTGTAGCTGTGTGTGACCTGGGAGGGGAGGGAAAAGGGGGAGGTTGGGGATGACTGACGGGGACTGGACCTCAGCAATGGGAAGGAAATTGCTGTTGTAAACAGGAGGCAGAGCCTGGAGGCTGCAGACAATCTTGGGGAGCAAGGTCAGGAATACACGAGGCATGGCTAAAGCTCCAGCTCCCAGGGAGAGTGAGCAGTGAAAAGGAGCAGGGTGGCTGTGTCCCCATCACCCCCAGGCATGGCAGGGGAGGTGCCTGCTCCTGCTTCTCTTACAAAGCCGTGGCAGCAGTCCCCACACTTCTGCGTCTCACAGAGGTGTTCATCCTTTCCTCCCTTCAATTTGAATCCCAGGAAATCAGCCCTGCCCCGCAGAGCCTGCAAAAAATACTGAGTTCCACCACTCTGGGCACGGCTGAGCGATCCCTCACTGCCCCACTCTCCCTTTCCCACGCAGATGGGGTTTTGTGCCACATGGGATAGGAACCTACTGGCACCTGTCACTTAGGCTTTGCTCTCATTTCCAGCCAGATGATTTCTTATCATGATGAGGACTTAAGAATCTGAAAAAACTTTGCAAAGACTCTGTTTCTTGGGGCATGGAGTGGAAATAGGATCTCCTCCTTCCGGATGTGATGGGCTTTTCCAGGGAACAGTTTAATCTTTTAGAAACAGAAGAGTGTGAGACTGGGGAACCTGGTAATACAAGCAGAAGATGAGGGGACATGGAGAGAATTGCAATAAAGCAATTGAAAGTAATGAACCTGGAGCTGCTGCAGTTTCCCTTTGGAGTCTCTGCTTGGTGAACCTGAGGTGGAGCTCACCCAGGGCAGGTGAAAATGTGTTGTTTCAAAGGCAAAAACTGCTTTATAATAGAGTACCCTGTCCATTCTCTCCTTCAATTGCACGCTGATGTGCCTTTACAACAGAATTGACTCCCCCCAGCCTAAGTCCCCCATTTTTATTGCTTTTCAGTAACTCTGTCCCCTCCCATCTCTCAGGCACTTTACTCTTGGTTTTCTTTCCTCCACGTTCTCACCTTGTTCTGCGCTCTGGAGCAGGCTCTGCCTTTCCTTGGCAGGAGCTTGCCTGGGACCTGAGCTAAGATTTTGTGCTGGTTGTCAGTAAAGGCAGGGATTTCATCTGGGCTGTGAGAGGCAAAGGCAGAGGATGAGGGGGAGCACAGCCCTGGTTTCTGCTTTCGTTGCTCTCACCTCTCAGTAACTATGGGGGCAGAGGCACTGAAAGCCACCTGAAAGGGGGTCCCATTGAGAGAACACATCACTCAGTGCTCCTATGCTCTCATGCTCTCCTACCTGCTGTAGCCCTCAGGGCAGGGAGATGTTCCACTGAGAGCCCAAGAGCCACCACATGGGTAAGTCCTGAAAGTGTCACTTTGCCGTGTCCAACACAAAACCCCTCAGCAGAAGAGCCATTGTCTTGTAACCCCCACAGTAAACTTGAGCCCTTAGGGCTGTTTTTATCCTAGTAGAGATGTCACGTCTGACAGTTGCTGTCACCCTATGATTAGGCCAGCAATCAGCCCCAGCTTCTTTTGATAGAATATGAGCCCTGACTGATTAACAGAGTGGCCTTTGGCCTCAGGTTAATAACAGATTTCACAGCACTGCTACAGAGTAATTATTATTTAAAAAGGTCTTAGTGGAAGTTTGATATTCTCCTACAGGCTTCTGTCCATCTGAATGCAGAATTGGAAAGTAACAATTACAGGCATGAACACCAGCTCAGCTGGAGGTCTCCTAGCCCTGATACATCAGTATTCGTGGTGCATCTGTCACATCTCTGCATAGACGGACCAAAGTATCGGGTTTGCTTCTTTCTATGACACCTCAGTGTATTTATCAACCCAAGTATGAAGTTGTGTCTGTCCCGCAGTTGTTGGAGTTATCAAGTCACCCTGTGGATCAGTTTCCTCCCTCTGTTGGTTGTCTCACAGCCAAGTCCCCTGGTGGGTCTGCCTTCCAGGTGTATCTCATTCCCTTACTTTTGATTGCTATGGAGATGTTAGTCTCCAAAGCGTAATCTTGTCTCTTTCTTATTTAATTATCTGTCAGTTTTCTAGGTGGATCTTTTGCCTTGGTGGCAAAGGCAGCACAGACTTGTGAGAGGTGCTGCTCTGTAAACACAGAGATAAATCAGCTGCCCTGACTGCTGCCCATGGACCACAGCTCAGGAACTGCGGATCTGAGCTGTTCACGACTCACCAAAACACCCCAGAGCCTCAAGCTGCAGTACAGCAATCCCACATTCTTCCAGTACAGAAGTGCTGCCTCTCATGTCTCAGAGGCTGACCTGGGAATTGTTACTCTGAGGACCAGGCTGGTAAAGGGATAGATCTGAGATTCTGTTAAACACCACATGGCTTGAGTGACTTAGGTGTCCAAGTGACATATTCACAGTGATGTATTTGAATTAGCGGCTTAATCTCACCTGAAAGTTAATCTTACTTGCCTAAATCTCTCCTCTTACAGCACTTTGCAGAGAAACGCACAAGTGATGCCTTAAAGGGTTTATTGGGAGACCAACAGGAAGCTTGCAGTGAAACAGGGAACTGAACTTGTGTCTCCTAATCCCCAGACCAGTTTCCTTTCATGTGTCATCCTTCTTTTCCTGATAAAAAAACGGAAAATGGAGCAGCAGTGCCTATTTGACCACTTGTGGATATCTCAGAATCCAGATCCAAAGAGGAGAAAATGGTCCTGCCAGTCGAGAAGGTATGTCAATTTCTTCTTCTCCATGCTGAAAGAACCTCATTGCATGTGATCCTTTGCCTGCAGACCTCTGCATCTGAGCAAATGTTTTTGCCAATTAAAGAGTTTCCTGCTGCTGTGGTTGATCCACTCAAATGGAAATAGAGGAGAGGCGTGGAGGAAGGAATCATTAAATCAGCAGAACAAAGGCATGAGGGCAAGTTAAAAGACCTGATCTGAATAAAAGAAGCTTCTCAAAATATCAGCTCCTTTGTCCTGTCTGTCCTTCATCCATCCAATTCTCCCGAATGCTGTGGAGAGGCTTTGTCATTCTCAATGACATGGCGGGAGGAACCAGTCCCCCAGCATGCTGCCTAAAATAGCAGCAGACAAGGGACAAAGTGCTCAGAGGTGCAGCTTGGTCTATGAATGCTCAGAATTTCAGGGCCAGATCTGGATTATTCAGTCCTCACACACAAAGAGCTTCTTCATCCTGGGAGCTCCGTGGGCTGAATTCTACAAATGGCCCCTCCGTCACTGCCTATTTCAGGTGAGGTGATGTGTGTTGGGCAGGTGAGGTACCAGCACCACAGCAGTGCTACAAGTCAGGCCCAAATTTCTAGGATGTCTTTAGAAAGCCTTTTGTCCCCCTGATGAGACTGGGATCCATTTTTGCTCGTCTCTGACAGTCTGCTCACTCTTTAGACAGTCACTCCACATCCTTGCTCCTTGCCAGGATCTTGTTCAAGGTTCTTCGCCGTGGTGTTTGAGCAGCTTCCACTGTGTGAGTGGGTGAGCGTTCGAGTACTGAGATCATTGCAGCTGTACATTTATTTTATCAGAATTTCCCCTACCACTGCCTTTTTCTTTCATCCTTTCCTCTCCTATTTATCTAATAATTCACCTCTCGGGGCTGAGAGATGTGACCTGTGTGAGGAACCCAGCCTGAAACTGCTGGTTCAAGAACTCTGATTGAGTTACTTTCCCATAACTATGAATATCAAACCCCCAAAACTTGTGTCTAGGACATTGCAACATGCCCTGACTTGCAGTGTCAGCAGCCTGAAATTCCACTACAGGACTTTCCGTCCTCACAAAACACCGGCACCAGAGGCCTTTCTGTTTGCTGTTAGTACTTACAGGGGTCTCCTTCCACATGGCAAAGCAACCCAGAGCAAGGCAATCGTATTGCTCCCACAGACCTTCTCCACTCCATTATCCAGTACATGCTTTAGTGCATCTAAAGCACGGTTCAGGTGTGTGTGGATAGAATGAAATCAGGCAGCTGAGGGCGCTGTGTTTCAGATGGATAGGTCAGACCATGGAAAGCAAGGCCTTTGTGCTGCATTCCTGCAAAAAATGAGATGGACTTACTTCTTCAGCCAGGCAGGACATCATAGAATGGCCTGGGTTGGAAGGGACAGTAAAGCCCATCTCCTTCCAACCCCCTGCCATGGGCAGGGACACCTTTCACTAGCCCAGGTTGCCCCAAGCCCCGTCCAACCTGGCCTTGGACACTTCCAGGGCTGGGGCACCCACAGCTTCTCTGGGCACCCTTTGCCAGGGCCTCCCCAACCTCACAGGGAACAATTTCTTCCCAATATCCAATCTAAATCTCCTGCCTTTCAATTTGAAGCCATTCCCCCTTGTCCTGTCACTCCAGGCCCTTATAAATAGTCTCTCTCTACCTTGTAGCTCCCCTGGCACTGGAAGGCCACAATGAGGTCACCCCAAAGCTTCTCCTCTCCAGAACAATGCCATCTCTCCCAGCCTTTCCTCACAGAGATCTGCTCCATCCCTGTGACCAACGTGGTGGCCTCCTCTGGACTCACTCCATCGTGTCAATAAGATATGGAAGTTCAAATCCCACAGATTCCCTTCATTTTAGAAGCTGTGGCTTCTGCTAGAGTTGGGGTTTTTTTGGCAGTCCATGAGCAGAGCCCAGCAGGTCCCTGGCCTGTAACCACCACTGCTTCCTGACCAGCAAAAGGATTAACTGGACCTTGCTGTGGAGGTACACTGTGTCTGCATAAGCCATTTCAAAGCCTCTGAGCATTTATCATCAATCCTGTCTCCCAGCTAATGAGCAGCTAAAGTGATTTTCTATTGCTTGTAATTCACCAAAATTGTTCTAACTGTTAGAAGAGGCAGAATTGACAGGCTAATGTGGCTGCCCGCCTGACTGTCTCAATAGCTCATCGAAAGGTGAGCTGATTGCTGCCTCCGTGATCAGCAGAGGTGCTTCAGACAACATCATTTTGGTAATACATCAACAATCTGAAAGCTGAAAACAAAGGCCAGAGGAGAGCAATCATCAGTCACAATGCAATGCTTAAGGCTAAAATAGTTCAGGGCTGAATATTAAAGAGTACGAGGAAGAAAAAAGTATTCCTCTCTATTCCCTGGGTTTTTTGTTCTCTGTGTCTCTGTGTCAGCCTCCAGGCAGGTGGTTCTGGACCTTTCCTTCCCCAAGCAGACTGGATGAAGGTCGAACTGAGGATAGAATGGGCAGGTTTGGTTGTCCTGGTTTGGTTTGTTGTTGCCCCAGTAGGTTCGCTGAGGGCTCGTGGAAGACTGAAGGGTGGAGAGAGCAGCCACTGAGTACAGACGAGAGCACTGGAGAAGACTCGGCCTGAGACAAGTTCTCCACATGTCAGGGTCAGTGTTTGCTGCTCACTCCCCTCCCCTCAGTCCCAGATAATATGGCAGCTTCAGGAATTAAAGTTCTCAGGGATGCAAACCAAAGGTCCCCCTTAGGACTTGTATTCTAAGTCAGACTATACTCCTAAAACTTCCAAACATAAACCTGGCTTAAGAAGCCTGAGATTTTGTGTTTACAGATATTTGAGTACATACTTAGGTGCATATATTGCCCACACACATACATGGTTGCTCAGAGAACTTGTGGATTTCTTTAGGGAAAAAACCTAAAAAGCCTGTGTTCAAGTCCTCACTTGGCTGTAGGAGCTGAAATTTTCTGAGAACTCCTTAAATGACTGGACTCAAAAAAAAAAAAAAAAAAAAAAA